>JACAXG010000047.1:1130234-1515351 GCA_018881555.1 Amblyornis subalaris | reverse complement strand
AGGGGAAGGGGAAGGGAGCGCGCAGCCCGTCCTGCGCGCTGCAGCCGGCGGAGGCTCCGCACCGCCCCCCGGCCCTCCGCGGTGGCGGCATCCCGCCTCCGCCGAAGTGAGTGGTCCTCAAGTTCGCTTTCCCGGGGGAGGGGGTGACCTTGGGGCGGTCGCCCGCGGGCAGGTGGGGCTGAGCGGGGCGGGGGTCGGCGCTGCCGCCGCCTCCCGGGGCCGCCCGCAGCTCGGGGAGGCGAGGGGAGGGCGGGGAGCGGTGCCCGGCGGCTCCCGGCGCGGGGGAGGCACCGGCAGCCTCCGCGGGAGCAGCCGGGAGGCGGAGAGCTGGGTCGGGAGCGCCGCATCCTCCGGCCGGTCTGGCTGTCCCTGAGCGTGCCTGTGCCTGCGAGCCTGCTGCTTGTGAGTAAACTTAGGAATATGTCAAACTTAGAAGTTACTTATTGGTAAGCATGGAGTACCACAGAAACTGCTTTTTCCCCAGAAAACATGATGGGGGTGTGTGTGTGTGTATTGCATGCTTTGACTGCCAGAAGCTTTCCACAACAAAATGACTGTGCTTTTTGGAGGAACCCCCCCCCCCCCAACCTAAATCCTTTAAGAATGTGCCATTTGAGTCGGAAGCTTTTCCTGTGAGCCTTGAGGACGAAAGCACAGCTCTCCAAGCACTCCGAGTGCGGAGTCCGCAACTCTAGACCTGCTGCCGTCCTTGCAGGGACCGTGTGAGGGTGGAAGATGCTTAGTGGGGTGTTTTGCCTGTCTTTGCCCATGTGTGTGCGCTGAGGTATGATGTACTCTCAGCCAAGAGCTAACTTTTTCTGCTGCTTCTGAAGTTCAAGCAAAACTATGGTTAGTTTCAAGAATAGCAGGATTTGGCTTGTTCGTGTTTGGCAAAGTTCAGCCTCTGCATGCAGTACTGGGCAGTGTGGTGATGTCAGCTTCTCAGGATATTTAAATGTCGTGTTTAGTGCTGCAGATCTGTGCTGCTGTTTAAAATCAGTCATTCTTAATGTGCTTTTATTTCCTGTTCTTTCTCTGTCCTAAAGCCTTCAAAATCCTTGTTTGGAGTTCTGCAGATGAGCATTGCATACTGCCCAGGGAAATCACCAGCTTATCGTTTGTGTGTCTCTGGTTGCTCAGGAAGGCTGCCTGGACAGGAGCTTTTGCTTACTGTGAAAGCATAGTTAGACTATTAAGCAAAGTATTGCATAATATCAAACATTAAGATGTAATCTTGTAGACTTCTGGTAAACTGACTTTCTGCATGTTAGAGATGGATATCAAACCCATATTATTTATTTTTTCCTTCTGACCTTGTGAACTGTGTGAAGTGCAGTGTGTATGCAGTGGATAGAAATCTGTATCCTCTAGCTCTCTAAGAATGACATTTTCATATAGTGACCAAGCTAGATCTCTGACTAAATGTACCAACCCTTTTTTCCCATTAACTCTGTATTTACCAAGGCAAACCTAATCTCAAATTCCTTTGATAACGCCCAAACTAATGCATGCAGGAATTTCTGTGCACGCAGCTGGTCATGTTGTATGTACAGTGCCCAGGGTGCAGTATTGACAGCGCACAACTCTTTTCAGCAGCCAGGAACTCACTCTGATTTCGTACTGTGTGTACCTGGAGCTCTGACTGATGTGCAGGCCCAAAGACTTTATGTAATGCCGTAGTTCAGGCTTGCGGATTTTAGAGAACCTTTATCTTCAGATCATTGCAAAATTCGAGGAGGAAGTTTAGTATCAAGTGTTTTTAAGGCTTCTATGTCTGGAACCGTAAATATATTTTTTTTTCCTGTATGGCAGATGAATTGTTCTAAAACTGTTTTGACAATTTGCTATAATTCAGATTAGCTGTGTTTTCTAAAGCATTCAATGTGCAACAATAAAATTGCCATTAAATAAAACTACTGTATTTGCTTACTTCTTTTTTTTTCTGGAGTATGCTCCCTCCTCCTCCATAAAAGCATTGCCTTATTCATAATTGGTTCTGTCAGGGTTTTTGGTTTGTTTATTGTTGTTTTGTGCTTTTTTTTTTAACAGATAGATATTCTGAATAGCTAATTTGCTGTAGTGCTTGCTACCTACTTTCAGTGCTTGAAATAGCAATCTCCTGTTCACCACTTTGGGATAAACCACTGTTCTGGTACTCCATGTGTGTAGCTTTTGGTTTAGGCTATAGGAAGAGATTGGAAAAATTAACTTGCCCTTTTTTTTTTCCTGACATATTCCTAAGGAAGCCAGTGCTCTGGTATGGCAGTTTTGTTTCTTGAGTCAACAAATTCATTTCTCCTCACTGAAGGTTGAAGCTTGGCAGCTCTTTAGTGTGGAGCCTTGTGTAACAGGGACTGTCCGGACACTGTTTTTGTTGGGGCAAAGATGACGTCTAGGCTGCTGCTGGTAACAGTTTGGATTTTGTAAGGTTGCCCTTAACTGAACGACTCTCTTGTGTTTGACATTTGCTGTGACCTCTTGCTGTAAGCAAAAGGAGACAGTTAATGATTTTGAAGCTTGCCTTTCATTCAGAGTTTAAAATGAGGATTTTTGTTTCTAGTTCCTGTTCTAACTCCTGTTCTAACTCTCAGCCATGGTTGAATCTTCACTTTTTTTTTTTTTTTTTAATGTTCTATTGCATCCCTATCACACTTGGAATTTTTACAAACATACAGAAAAATTTATGCGTGTAGTGAGAACCTAGGTATTTAAAGTTTGCTTTAAAGGTACAGAAGTCTTAGAGTTAAACCTAGCCCATCTTTACAAATAGTTGTGTTGATTAGTTGGTTAGGGTTTGCAGACTATTGGAAGTTAAGCTAGAAGCAGTGAAGAAAGCAATGAGGAGAAAGTAGACTGTGGGTGGTAAATATGGGACTAAGAAAAAGGACCATGCACTGGAGCAAGAAGCAGAAGGCACAAAGCAATCTGAGAGGGAGAAAACTAAAGAAATAACTGGGAAAGTGGGGTGGAACTAATGTTACCTGGCAGGGAAAGAGAAAAAATATGGATTTTCTTTTCTATTTGACCCATCACTTATATCAAACTGTAATGAGTTTAAAATCTCATGGAGGATGACATTATATTTACTTACCATTCCTTATGCTGTTTCTGTATTTGACACTGTTGTGTTGGGCCGAATCTCAATCCTATAGAGAGGAATTTTATTGCAGACCCAGCTCTGCTGGCTTGTAGTAACCAACTAAATAACTTTGTGCACTACCTCAGTCCTGGGGTCTTCTGCTGAAACAGTGCATGAGACTGGTTTGTCATGGTATCTGTGTGCGTTGGCACCTCGGCAATGGTGCCGAAAATGGCAACTTGAGCATTCAAAGAGTGGTTGGTGGTAACTGCTTTGTCTCATAAATAGCCCGGCTGGAATGCAAATTGCTGACCTGGGGGCGAAGGCCTTTCCAGTCCATTGCAATTACTTGAGCTTTTGGGCCTCTTCCAAAACAGTGCGTTCCAGCTAGGCATCGCTGATTCTTTAATTCTGCAAAAAATAAATTGCTTTTCCTTGAGTATGTTGTGCTGTGGTGCAAAGGGACCTTCCTCTGTGATACTAAACATCTCAATCCCTCTGACTGGAAGAGGTGTGGTCCTTGGTCTTGATTTAGTGAAGACTTGCACATAACGCTTGACATTATATTTATCTGTAAATCCTTCTAGATTTGTGTTCATAGATTTGGATTCGCTAAAGATGTCTCGGCACTTGTATGCATAGTTTATATATATGCAAGACTGCACCTTATTTTTTTTGTCCCTCAGCACAGTTGAATAATAGTGTTTCTTCCATTTTTTTAATCCAATATAAGCTGGAATTGGCTATATTCCTGAATGCCTCAGAATTCATTAAATGATGGAATGGTAGTTTTCCAAGCCAGCATGAAATGAAATAACTCTAAACATGTATATACAAAACGAAAATGCTGAGATATTTGTTGCTAACGTTGAGGTATACTGCCAGATCTTGGGATAACAGCGTTGTCTGTCCCGGGCTGTTGGGCAATGCCAGGAGAAGAAACAGAATGCAGAATGCATTGGGTTGCTGTGGTTACTCCAGGATCATCTCTTGGTAGTAAGTGTTGGTGGTGGTTTTCTTTTTTCTTATTTATTAGGAGGATATTAAAATGATTGGTTGCTGTCCCTTCTGCTCCAATTTCTTTGGGTGGGAGAAGGGAAACAAACCCTTCTGTAGTTCTCCACTGAAAATCTCTCAGGAAACCCTGAGAGGCTGGAGTATCTCCAAATCACTCGATACAGTGTTTGGGTTGGTGCAATTTAGTGTTAATCTGTAAAATTTTGTGGACTACATGTCTCTTTAAAGCAGTGTAGCTTTTGTATTTGTTACTACATAGATTCTTTCCCTGTATCTCTTCCTTCCTCTTGTAGTATTATGCATCTTTTTGCTTTAGGCCCCAAACTGCCTAAAGTATAACTTGTATGTGTGTGGGTTTGGTTTTTTTTTTATTTTTCATTTTTTTCCTTTTCATGGCATATAAACTAATGTCAGTTTTTAGATCTTATGAGATACAGTGGAAACTGTTATTTCTCTACGTCCTGTCTTTGGGCATGGTGAGACATGAAATGGTGCCTTTGTAGAATTTGGTAGGAGTCTGGTTGAGTGCCACAGGGTGGTTAAGGTTGACAGGGATCTCTGGAGGTCATCTTGTTCAACCTCCCTGTTCAAGCAGGCCCACCTAGAGCTGGTTGTCCAGCTGACTTCTGAGCACCTCCAAGGATGGAGATTCCAGAGCCTCTCTGGATACCCTGTGCTCAATCAGTATTGCTAAAAAAAAATGTGGATTTCTTTGAGATAGAATTTTAGAGAAGTCTTTGAAATTTTTGTGATCAGCGATGAGTATTTGATGAAGGATGAAATTTAAAACAAATTAAACCTATCACACCAAAAATTTGTGGGGTTTGCTTATTGCTAAGATGCTTTATACAATTTTATGCTGCTCAAACTCACAAAAGCTGGTATTTTGTTCTTCAGCTTGCCTACCTGATGCTTCCCTTTCATTCAGTTTTCTTGTGATCTTTATCCCAAAAGAGCATAAGCACAAGAAACATTGAAATCCTCATTTCCTTTACAAGGATGGAGAAGGAATCCCTGCTTGCACTACTGGCTAAAGGACCCCTTAACTCTGGAAGAATGCAGCTTAATTGTGTCAGCTTTATGAGTTCTGGACCACAAGCATCCCCACATATATGCATCCCTCCTGCTCCTTTTCTGGTGCAGCTGATGCTGGTGGCTGCTCCATCTTTCCTGTTCCTGAGAATGGATGTGCAATTCAAACAGACCTTACCCTAGCTGGAGTTCCAAGTCTCAGAGAAGATTTTCTGGGAAAAAACCAAAATACATATTTATCAATTAACTTACACTTTGTGGTCTTCACTGCATGGCTAATGTTATTACCCTATTATGTAGTTTCCTTAGAATACATTGAAACTATATTGCATAAATTCAGTTTTGCTGCATTCCTTGGGTATAATGTACCGCAGAGTATGCAAGACTACTTACAGTTAAGTGTTTACTAATTGTTTTAGAAACTGTGTATGGCTTTTTGACCTAGGAAGGTTTTTATAAGTGAAATGTAGCATTTTTCTTATAATTGACTTACTGTATTCTGTTTAAACCAACTTTTTTCTTGCAGTATTGCATAAAACAGAGTAATAGAAGACTCTCTACAAGCGTGTCAGAGCTCCGCATCATGTTGTTGGGTATTGGGAAGCAAGTGGGGAAAAGCARCAAGGTTCTCTTGGGCTCATGTAAAACAGAACACAGACTGTCAATATAGTTAAGACTGAATATTGCTTTAGTAATGACAAGTCTTACTTTGGAAACAGCATTCTGTCTGGCAAGAGTCTAAGTTCTGTGATTAGGAAATATATTCTATCCTTTATTGCTATGCCTTTGTATGGAGAGTACTTGGAAATGTTTGCTGGAAAAAGTTTTGTAAAGTTATTTGTCTTCATTTTGAAATCCGGAAGGATGGATTATAAGTATTTGTTACTCAGTCATAGAGTATGTAATTAGTACTTTGGCTGAACATGTATTATGCACTTAGTGAGCCAATGCTTTCCATTGTATCATTTGTTCTAATAAACCATATTTTAGTATGGATAATCCTCTTTTAACATAATTGGAACATGGAGCTAATGCTTAAACATCTTCAGTTTAAAGGCTGATGGGATAGTTGTAGTATGCTACTGTAATATCACCAAGGAAATATTGAAGGAGTCCCGTGCTGTAAGCATGACTACAGGATTTCTGTATTTCATCCAGTCCCATTTCTAGCATCCTCATATGTGGTGGTATAGTCATTATAAAGACTTTAATTGCATAAGAGCTTGCCAGCTTGCATTTGCCAACTATGCTGAGATCCCGGCCAAAATTTTCAAAATCATGCAGTAAGCTGCAGTTGGCTGAGAACAGTGGATATAAATAGATGATATGGTGCTGAATTACAATTCGTTATTGAAATTCAGCTAGTATGTCATAAATAGCCATAAAAAGGCAACATTGTTTCCCTAATAAGGCCCTTTAAAAGAATGCAGTATTTTTTTTTTTATTTAGCAAAGTTAATGTTTATCACAAAATCATAAGATCCAGTTCATAGTTTAGTGACTCTTTCCAAACAAAAAACTTCTTCTGTTCTTGAAAAGAGTTATGGTCTACTATCTGATTGGTTTCCAGTAGGAGCAGTTCATTATTTTATTTTGGGATGAGGTAAAAGTTGGATGAAGACAGTGCATTTTATACATAAATTCCTTTTCAAACATCTTGCTTCAAAAACTATATTGAAGAACTGCAGTGTCTAGTCGATAGTCTTTTCAAAATTATTTGTGTTGCCTCTTCCCAATAATAAAGAATATTTTGTGCCAGATTGGAATTTTAAAAATGGGAAGATACGAAGGCTTATTCATGGAATCAGTTTTTACTAATCTGTGTGTGACTCCATAATAGTACTTTCCAGGGGCTAGAATAACATCAAAGTCCAATGGCATGACATGTTGTGGCATGTATGGAAGGGGCTCATGGGATAAATAAGGCTGGAAAGGGACCTCATGAAGTCTCTAGAGTGGCCTCCAGCAGACAGCAGGGGCAGCTGTGGTGTCGGAACAGGTTGCTTAGGGCTTGATTCAGTCATGTCTGTGCAGGCTCCATCCACAGAGTTTTTCAAAWCTCTCGGGACAACCTGTGCTGCTGCTTGACTCTCCTCACAGTGAAAATGGCTTTATGGGTTATGGATTTCCCCAACCTGTATGGTTGGTGTGTGCATCTGTGTTAGATCTTGACTCTAGTTTTTGTGTTGCCTATCAGGAGGTCTTGCAGTTTGATTTTTAGAAGAAAGGGATCAGTTCCCCAATTTAGGTGTTTCGCCCAGGTGCGTGGGCTGTGTCTTTTGCACACAGAGAAGCTGGGTGCCTTAGAATCCAAGCTAAAATGCACTTCTTGGGGCAGGAGGTGCAGAGAGTGAGGAAATGCTGTGTGTGGATTATATTTGATATCCTGTCTCCATGGAGCTTAGGCATCTGAGGCAATGCCAAGTATTGGGTGTGCAAAAGTCCAAAGTCTAGCATTTGCAAAGCAGTATGTGGGTCCAAGACCAGGACCTAGTTCCTGAAGCTTTGTCTGTTTGTGTTGTGCAGCTAGAAAAACTTACCTCTGCTCCTCTGAAACCTGAGACCTGATTACGAATACTTTGGGGCACTTTAGGTAATAGACAAACAGGTTAGTTTGAAGCACTTTCAGTAGTGTTTCGAGTTACCTTCTACACTGCTGCCTTCAAACTAGCAGTTCTTCTGTAGTAGGTTCTTCTATGATGTAGTAGGTAATTCTGTGAGTGGTAATTTGAGGAATTCAAATTACCTCAGCTCCTAGTTAGCACTTCCAGCATCATTTGGCAGGAGAATGAGAAAGACATTCAGCAATTCCTCAGGCTAAGTAAGTCTAGAGCCACTTCTCCTGTACCCTAGCATTGTAACTTGCTGAGGTCTGTTTAAGTGTCTTCTATTGAAACTCTGCAGCTGGATGAACAAACCAACATCCTTGGGGGCAAGAAAGCATAAAGCTATTTCCTTTCTTTTTGAGTGATGGCAGTGCTGGGAAAAATGGACCTATGAGTGCTACTGCCACTGAACTAGAGTTCACAGTCTGCAGATGCAGTTTCTCAGGCTTTAACTCTGTTACAGCAAAGTGTGTAGCTGCTACTGTATTCACTAAAGGTATTAATCAGCTAAAGATACATCAGCTGTCAGCATGCTAATAAGCATCATTAACTATCCTCAAAGCAGCTAAATGACACAGCTGTTGAAAAGGCAGGAGTTGCACTCTAGCCTTGTGTCTGAGCTCCTCTTTAGGCTCTAATGGATGGAGCTGAGGGAAAACCTGAGGGCAAAAGCTCAGAGGCGGTTGAGTCTGTGTGAGAGATTCTTCCTTTTGATGTTTGCTTTAATATTAACAGAGCACCAGCATGCACTGAAATTGTTTGACTGGAGTGGTATTGTTTTGGTGTCTAGCAACCCATGACCATTTATTAGTTTCTGATGTTATTATTGTAATTGCAATAGCATCTAAAAGTTTCCAAATGATGCGGTGAGGCCACTGTGCCTTCCTTGGTCACTTCTAGGTGCAGATTTATTGGTAGCTTAACCATTTCATTTTTTACTGGTTTCCAGGTGCCGTCTTGTTTATGCTAAATGTTACAAATTTTCTGTGTAAACTGTCTCCGTGGGTAGATATTAATATCCTATTAGTGTACTTATGTTATTTCATAATGCAAATCCTGTAACCAATTCTTTTCTGGGGTTTGCTTTATGGCCTCTGGCACAGAGCTTGGTCTCTGGATTGCTCAATAAAGACCAGACCTCTGAATGCTTTATATCATTCACAATAAATTAGACCATTCACTAGCATCCGGCACAGCAATTAATAGTTTTCAATTTTTTTTTTTTTTTTTCGCCTAGGAAGGAGAAAATCCCCCTCAAGTTTGCGGGAGGGCTGAGAAGAGAAACGGGGCATTTTGAGGTTAAATGGAAGGAGATCTGTGGCACAGGGAGGAGGCGTTCAGCATCCTCTGCCTCTTAAACTCGGGATTGGCGTGCCAAGGAGGGCCGGGAGCGGCGGGGCGCTGCCCGAGCCCTGGCGGCCGCAGGAGGGACGCTGCGCGGTGGCTGCGCTCCGGCCGGAGGGGCTGCTCCGCCCGGCCCCGGCTGCGCCCCCGCCCCGCGCTGGCCTTGGGGCACATCGGCGGCCCAGCCCTCCTATTCACGGGGCCGGGGCATCAGCGCTGTTCTATGTGTCCAGCGGAGTTTTAAAGGTTACGTGGGGCGTTGTGTGCAGGGCGAGAACAAGAGTCTCTTTCTTCTGCAGGCTGGCGGCTTCGAGAGCTGCTGGCAACTTCTAAGGAGTGATAAAGTTGTACTTTTTCCTGCTCGTTTTGTTTTTACGGCTGACATTTTAGAAATTCTGAACAAATATCTGCAAAGGGCACCAAATAAGCTGCAAATTGTTAAGATTCAAAGATATGAAGTACAGTGATGTAAACATTTAAACCATAAATTTGTTTATTCTTCCCTTTCTTTGGTGGATTAAGCTAGTCAGTGAAAATCTGTCTCAAGTTCTGTTGCCCACCCCTCAAAGGGAACATCATTTTGCCGTGCAGCTCTGCTGGCCACAGTTGTTATAACAACGGCATTTCTTTATTTGGGATTCTGTACTAAGCTGAGTTTTTAGGATTCTTGGTTTTCTCCCCATCTTCACATTCTCCCCTCATCACTACATGGGCTTCATTTCCCAAGTGCTCAAAGAAACCCAAACCCACTACGACCAAAGAATATCAATAACAGCTATTTATCAACAGCTTTAAAACATTACTATGGTTTCAAAATCAGAGTTCACCAGGAACACAGAGGTGATGAGGTGCTCCAGTCAGTCAAGCTAATTCCTTAGGGGCAATGCACCACTCAAATTCAGAGACACACACAAGTTCACCTGACACTCAGGTTTACTGATGTTCAGAACAATGTTTCTCAGCCTTTTAAGATTTGCACAGTTTTTTTCCTGATGGGGTTATTTTTTCTACATTTTACATTTGCTCTAGAATGGGAAATGCAATAGTAGTGATGAAAAATATAGGCACTTTTTCCTTTTGAGGCTACACCATGATATTTGACATGAAGAATTAAAACATAGAGGTATTCAGACAGATTGTCCCTACATTTCAGCCATCTCTCAGGTTCAGTATTTTATTTTAGACCTATATGTAGAGTCTGTGTTTATGAGATGTAACTTCTAGCATGATGTGCAGCATCTTGAGTCCAAACCCCATCTTCACACACCTCCACCCCCTCACTTGTTTTAGAAAGATATAGATATTAAACATACTGTCCTTTTGGAAATAAACCAACTCAAATGTACAAACAAATTAGTAATGTAGGAGAAAAATCACTGAGGCATAAAACCTGAAACCTTGAGGCTAGTTGTTCTGTGGTTGAATATCATATGAAACATTCAAATATAGCAAAGCTAGTTCTTTGTTGTAACCAGGCAGAGCTGAAATACTGTGACTATAACAGTTCATCAAATGTCAGGTACTAAATCTGAACTGACTAAATGCATAATTAATTTAGCTGATATATTGATTTTGAACAACTGAAAACCAACGTGTGTGTACTAATGAAGTTGCACTTTTGCACTGCAGGAAGTATGAGCAGAACTTCTTATTCGTCATCCCTGCCCCCTGACTTTGTTTTACACCGCTGGAGTAACTGTAAAACTGAGACTTCCTGTAACGTGGAAGCAACAAAAAAAATGTTTGTAGTCTCCTAAATAGCTTTTTTTGTCCTTAAGATGTCATATAGTCAAACCACAATTTTCCTCCATGCTTAAATATTAAATGATGGCAACTTGCTTGTTGATTGTTGAGAATTGTTGATACAACATTTGGGGTTTGGTGATTTACATACTTGTTTATTCTCCAAAAGAACTTTTTTGTTTCCATGGCCCAAAGGATAACTCTGGTAAGACAGTGACTGATGGAACTGATGCTTTATAGGTGCTTTTAGTTTTGAACTTTGGAATTAATACTAGCAGTTCTCAGGAACAGAATTAACACTTAACTTCTTTCTGTAATAATACTTAGCTGCTTTTTGTAGCTCATAGAGGGTGCCATGCTGGACAAGCAATGCTGAGTGCTAAGTGAGGGATGTACTGCATACATCTGCCTATTGCAGCTCTTCCAGCAGAAGAATCAGGAAGTTTCAATAGTAGCACTACGGAGTGATTGGAAAATAGCAGGCTGCAGATTTCAGTAGCTTCTGTTAATTGAGAGTTTTCTTTCCTTGTGCATAGGGCAACATGACCTGCTAATGTGGCCATTGACTGATAGGGTCATGCAAGTTGCTTTGTGATGTGGGGCAGGAAGGTGTAAGTGACAAGTCTGTAGCTAAATGTCAGAAATTGGAAGGTGTTACAGTAGAAGTACTCTTCTAAACTTACTGTTTCTAAACTTTACTATTTCTTTTCCTGTAGTTGGCTACTATCAGAGAAAAGAAGGTATCTAATAAATAGTAAAGTTTGGTATGTTGCAGCCTGCCTTAAGTTTTACAGAAGATGGCAGTTCCAGAGCAGTTACACCCCTGACTCTTCTGTTGCTCTCTCTCCCCAGTTCTGTTGGTGTTTTAGCTCTTTAGTACAGAAAGGAATCTTTTATTCATATTTTGTCATTGACTTAGGTTCCTCCTTGTCTCCTGAGACCCATGTGTGAGCATATTTGGAGAAGAACTTGCTTAATAGTTTCATAACCCATTTTTACAAACAACCTGCACGTTTATTTCCTTGAGGAATCCCTTTCAGGTGCAGTGTTTATCACACAGGTTTGCCTGTGGCTGAGCATGCACATCCTTGGTTGCACCTATCTTTATCTGCACTGTAAGGGAGGCTGGGTGTGTATTGGCAGCGCTGCTTTTAGAAAGAACAAAGGGCCTGTAGATGTAGGGCCTGAGATGGAACTCATCTCAGGAATGTATCACCTTGTGCTTGATGAAAGCTTACTTTGAACAAATGCTGTCCATAAGACATGCTTCTGCTGTATCATTCAGGCTCTTGCTAACAGGGCTTTTTTTATAAACTTCTTTTTCACTTTCCTCTTTTTTCCCCCCCCAGTTTCCATTGTGAGCATGTTCAAAGTAGTTGTTGTTGTTGCTAAACATGACAGAGAGCCAAGCAGGCAACCTGGGACTCATGTGCCATGCTTTGAGTTGCCTTCTGACTGTACGAAATGAGTGAAGCATCCAGGCTCTCTCCCGTTGCTTTATGTGGGTTTGTGTTTGTTTTTTTTTAACACTGATGCAGTTTTATCTCCTAATCTGGGACCTTGTGATACCAGAGGGAGAAGTGGGTGTGATACAAGAGTCTTGAGCTCCATTGCTTGCATGCAACACGTGTTTCATGTACTTGATCAGTTTATTAGCAGTGGTATTACGGATGTCAGGCTTTCAGTGTAGATTTTTTTTTAAATGCCATGCAGTACTGTTTGTTAAATGTTGTTTCATGTTTGTTTTTTAAAATTATGTTTATTTCGAACATAGTAGTTGAATTATAAGTAGAAACCAAAATGGTTGTATGAAGCATAAATATTTCCCACCTTTGGGGATGATGAAAGAAAATAACCTTTTAATAACAGTGTTTTACTAAAATGAGTAAAGGTGAAATGCAAAGAGGGTTTGTGGGCTCAAGATGCTAGACATCATGCTAGGAACTATTAGGATGCATCAAATCTCACAAACATAGCCTCTACACCCAGGTTCATAATAAAATACTGAACCTGAGAGATGGCTGAAATGTGGGGACAATCTGTCTGAATACCTCTATGCTTTAATTCTTCATGTCAAATATTGGGGTATAGACTCAAAAGGAGAAAGTGCCTATATTCTTACATTACTGCTGTTGCCTTTCTTGTTCTACAGCAAGTGTAAGAGATGACAAAAATAAACTGAGGGTCAGGTGGACTTGTGTGTGTCTCTGAATTTGAATGGTGCATTGCCCCTAAGGAATTAGCTTGACTGTCTGGAGTACCTCATCACCTCTGTGTTCCTGGTGAACTTTGATTTTGAAACCATAGTAATGTTTTAAAGCTGTTGATAAATAGCTGTTATTGATATTCTTTGGTCGTAGTGGGTTTGGGTTTCTTTGAGCACTTGGGAAATGAAGCCCGTGTAGTGACGGGGGGAGAATGTGAAGATGGGGAGAAAACCAAGAATCCTAAAAACTCAGCTTAGTACAGAATCCCGAATAAAGAAATGCCATCATTATAACAACTGTGTCCAACAGTGTTGTATGGCAAAATGAAGCTGTTTGAATTTCTTAATTGAATTTTCATACGTAGCATGTTTGGATTCTTTCCACTCATAAGCTTACTTCATTTTCCTGCATGCTGTAAGATTAAAACGTGGCAAAATTAGGTTGGTTTTTTTTTACTTCTTAAGGTGTGGTGAACAGATTGATTTCCACACCACCACCACTTCCTATTTTGTGTTTATGAGAGAAATGTGCATCTTTGAATTCTATTCCTTCTATTCCTCTATTCCTAAAGCCTTTCAAACACATTGCTGAAGTGTAACTGTTCAGCAGAGTGGTACCCTATTATATTCACATATGTGCAGTTCTGTCATTCCTTAGTTGCTCTGCCTTGTCCACTGTGGTATTTTACCAGTCTTTTTTGAGTTCTTGGATTTTTGTCTGGAGTTTACACTGTGTAGGATGGACTTTTCAGTAAGACCTTATTGGTGTGTTTCTTGAAGTGACAATTACTAAGTAATGTTTTTTCTTTCTGAGATGTATAGATCTGGATGCAAACAAGACACAGGATTTATACTGTCTGTCTACATTTATAAAAGTACTCTTTAGCTGTGAATGGGGATGACTGAAGCACAGCCAGGAAAACTTTATTTGATTTTTGGATGAATGCCATAAATAGAATTCAGCTAACACATGCCTTTGTCTGTTGTTGAAATTCAACTTTAAAAGGATTAATTTCTCAACCCTACCCTGCTGTGCAGAATCCTGAATATTAACAGCTTTTCTGAAGGTTAGTGGAACACTGCATTAACTAATTTTTGTTCAGCTATGAATTGCTCTTTAATAGTAGCATTTTTGGTACTAAGAGTTGTGTCTTAAAAAATGCAAGAAACAACTTTTAGTTCTCATTTTTATTTGTAAGTACAAGAAATAATGATATTACAGTCGTGATAAAATTTTAATGACTTGGTGGTTTTAAATATATTACTGATCATCTTTCTTTAGAATAGAACTTGCTGTCTTTCAGCAAATTCTTCTGTCTTCACTAACATACTAAATTGTGCATTTCAGTGTTGGAGTAGCAGCATTTTCAGGTAGGATTTGGATTTTACTCTCTCTGGTGCTACGTCATCAACAGAGTGCTCCGATGCTCTGCTGGTTCTTCAGAGTGGAGCTGTGCCAACATAAACTTTTTAATCATTAAGTTTTCTAGTGCAGGTGGAAACTTGGCATCTGCCTTTCCCTATGTGCTCGTGGATTGTCTTGATTTAGGGTTTGCTTCTTTTGTCTGAAGCCGGAGGAAACTGGAAGGAAGATTTTCTGTTTGGCTGTGTAAAACCTCCTTGTAGACACTGCAGCTTCTTTGAAAACCTGCCACTGTTGCTGTAGCATCAAAACAGCTCTGCTGTTGATACTAACAGGAGCACTGGTGGGAACACTTACTTCCTGTCTTTTACTGCTTTACCGTCTACAGGTGTTCTGAATACAGTGTGGCAGATAGAGGGAGTGTATAGCACTCTATACTTTGTTTCCACTGTCCACTCTTTAGTGGTGCTACTCAAATGAAAGCATTTGATGAATATTAGAAAGAATAGCAGTTGTCTTGCTGACATACTTTCATTTGAGAGCTGTGTGAAAAATAGTTGTCCAGGTAGTGCTGGGAATCTCATTCTGACTATGTTAATGTTGATAGGAAGAGAAGGAAGCAGTCTTTGTGTATTTGTCAATTCATTGCATTATTCTGAGATGTACTTGAAGACATTAAATGAAAGCATTGTTTTAGTAAACCTTACCTAAGACTTAAGTTTCTGCATTTCTAGGAGTAGTCAAACTGACAACTTTGTAGAAAGTTTTAAGGTGACTGCATCAAGACTCTTATATAGTGTATGGTTCCCTTTTGCTCACTTTCACTAAGGGTAGGTTTTTCTTGCTCTTTGGCTTTTGCCGTGCAGTTATGGTTAAATTTTATGGTTAAGTGTGACTTGGCAGAGGTAGGTTGATGGCTGGACTCAATGACCATAAAGGTCTTTTCCAACCTAAATGATTCCATTATTCTATCCTGAAGAATTTTAAAGAATAACAGAGACTGAAACCATGTGAATTAATAAGAGCTTTATGACTTATCTGATTGCTGGAAATAGTTCTTTTCTTGACTAGATTACAGATTTCAAGGTACCATAGCTAAATGCAGATGTTCCTGTGCACTGTAGCCAATGTACCACTTGTGCATGTATGTGACTTGGTCATCTCTCTGGGGTGTTGGGCCCCTTGACTTGCAGCTGAAATGATGTCAAAGGTGCAAAGGTGTGCGAGGAACAGCATTTGGATGCTTTCATTTATCCAAAATGAAAGCTGTTCTGCTCTACTCTTCCATTAGGAGGAATTCATTTCAAGCAGAAAGTATGTTAAGAGCTACTTTTGCTTACAAAAGTGCACATCATCGCTGAAGAGACTTGGAAGGATTTCAGATCTGCTTGTGTTTTTGCATTAAATGAATGATTTCTGGTGTTTCTATTCCCCTGCCTTTGCTCCATTGCTCCTATGTATGTTTTTGCATTTTCCCATCTTATTACCTGTTTGTCCCAGGAAGAGTCCTTGAGCCATTGCCTTCTTGCATGGGTGGCTTAAGGTCTGCTCTGTGTTCTGTTCTGTGTCTGCAGGCACCATCTTTGCTTGGTCTGTGTTTAGGAAGAGGAAGCAGGCTCTTCCCAGTTTACACTGTGCTATGCAATTCAATTAGTTACATTTTATATAGCTCACTGTGGCATAACTTTCCCCTCAGCAGAGCCTCCTTCTCTCAGGGCAGTTCTCTGACCTGCCTCTTGTATGTGTGGTGACAGATTTTTGTGTCATTTGCGCCTTGTGTGAATTCTTATGCTTCATGCAAAAGGAAGCAAAACAGGCAAAACACACTTTTACAAATGTTTGGGGTTTTTTAGCCTGCTTACTGTGGTGGTGGAGAAGAATCTTCTCTAGGTCCTAAATATTATTTGAGCAGCAGGCCCAAATGAAAATCCTGTTGCAGTGCTGGGAAGAGCATGGCTGAGACATGATGGGGCTTGGTGAACACCATGGCCCCACTCCTTGGGGGCAGGATCTGCAGCCTCTCTGCATGGCCACCATGCTCAAACTCTTATACCTTCCAGGGTTTTCTATGAAGGACAGTGTGTTCCCATCTCAGAGACCTAATCTGAGTCTTAAAGATGCATGTGAACTAGTGGGACAAGAGAGTGAAAAGCAAAATGTGTGAAAGCATTGCTGAGTCTTGAAAGACCTGGGCAGCTCAGGTTTTCTGAGATGTATAAAGAAGCTTTAACATTTAAAATTTAATTTTAATTGTTGATCTCTTTATTTGCCATTAAATTAATCTTCAGCAGTTAACTGTTTCTTGTTGTGAGTAGGAGAGATCCTGGTGAGTTCATTTGGGGAGCAAGTCAAGATCTCTAAAGTCAGTTTGTGGAACGCTGCTTAAGCTGCTGCCACTGGAGATTGAAGGTTACTGTGTCAGTCCCATGCCTGAGAGTGAATAGGTCATGAAGTTCTTGTAATGTACAACTTGTCTGCTTTAAAGTTGAAACTGAGTCCATGTTTATACATTTCAGTGTTTCATATTTAAAAATAAGGGTAATTATCTGTAGTGGCACACTAAATAAACTGCATTTTTCCCTCTTCAGAAACACTTTTCCTCTGGAGAATTCAGCAGCAGCAGTATAAGGCAGTTGCTCTTTTCAGAATATGTGATTTCTTTCCTGGCCCTGAACTTTTATCTTGTTGAAACAAATATTTTACCATTAAGAACACTTGGTCACATCTGGTACTTCTTAAAAATGGTTGCTTTTCCAAGAATAGCATGCAAACATGAAATCAGAATCACAAGCAGATGTTTGCTAATATGACCATAGATAACCTTTCAGTTTCATGTTTAATTTTAATAAATAACCATCTGTAAAGAATGCAGATTAATAGAGAACAGAGATAATTTCTGTCAGTGTTAATATGTTTACTGTGTTGCTGATGTTGTAGTTATTACTATAAAATAGCATTATTTATTGTATAAAATTGTCAGCTGCTGGTTACACAAAAAGAGACATTTTTGTCATTGCTCTTTTACAACCTGGAAACGTTTGCTTTTCTTTAAATAACACAGGATGGTTACCTGGGTCAACAAGACTGCTAATTTTGTTGATCCATTGATAGATTACTTGTCAGAATGCTGTGGAATAGAGGGGATTTCTGGCTTTTTGTTTGCCTTTGCATTTTCAGTGAGCTTGGCGTGGGCTCTTGCAGTTGGGCTGGTAAAAGTGGGGTATTTGCTCCCTTGACTGCTGGCCTCAAAGAAGCATATTTAAGCTTATTAAAAAAACCTCTGTTTCGTAAGATAGACCAGTAGCCTTTTGTTCTCTTATAATATTCTCCTTTTAACTTACTTATATTAGTTTTGGATAGTTCAGTGTACAGATGCAGCTGACAATACTTTCCCTTCACTGAAAAGTCCGCCTGTCGCTGCTGCGGCAGGAGACAAAGGCGAAAGCTGTGCTGCCACTGCCTCTGCCCTTCTAGAAGGGTCCTTGTCACAGTGGGACCTTAATTGATGGCAAAATGTATTCAGATGTCATCATAGGGAAGGCATGACATGGGACAATGTCAGGAGTGTCCCTTAGCAGTAAGAGCTATGGTCTCTGGATGCTCCAAGCATGAGGCAACTGCCACCTGCTTTCTGCTGAGGTATCGAGTACGTCATGTCTTTTAGTGCAGCTCTTGGTGTTTTGGGAGTTCAGGATGGGGGTGACTACTTGTGAATCTGAAAGATGGTTGTTGGCAGAGGCAAGTGTGGGGAGCAATGCAAGTTACTGAATCTGCTTACTCAGAGGATGAACCTTGTAAGGGAGAGGGGTGATCTGCTTGCTGCCTGGGCTGTGCCACTCACAGGACCCTGCAAACCCTCTCCCCTGGCTCCAGAGAGCTCTGCAGGACCAGTCAGCAATTGGGCAGGTGGAGAAGGGTGAGATGGGTTAAGTGTCAAAAGAGGTTAATGTGAGTAAACAGTCAACCCATAGAAGGTGTATGTTTGGGGCTTTTTTTGGTGTGTGTTTATTTTTTTTTATTTTAAAGTTTAGAAACTTTGAAACATCTCACTTCATGATAATATTGACATTCCTCAGAAACAGAGATGCACACGAGTATAGCAAGTACATCTCAGCATCCAAACTTGTAGATGATGTAAAAGAACTGTTTGGGAAAGATAGCGCAGCACTGAGAATTCATTAGAGCATTGCTTGCATTATAGTTGAAATACCTTCAAAGAGAAACTAACAATTGAAATAAGTTCAGAAGCAGAAGAGCCTTGCAGGCATTAGGGAAGGGGTGGGTAGAAGCTTATGTGTTAGCAAAATATCTCCAGATAGAATATTATTTCCAATCCCTGTTCTGTAGTTCGCTCTCTGGGTAATTTACAAATGGAAAATAAAATTTAGAATTATAGCTGATTAGATATTGTGAGTTCTCAACAAAGCATGTTTGTGTTCTGTATGCAATTATTACAGAGTTGCTGGGTACAACTTGGTAGATGAATTTAAGTTATCTTTTGTGTTCAAGCAATTTAGTCTCTTCTCTTTTGTATGAAGAACGAACTATGTTCTCCTCCAACTACAGCACTCTTTAGATAAAGGATATTTTATGTTATTTTTTTAACCAGTAATTATTTTTCAGTTTTATAGTGAAAATTTAATTTAACCAAGTATAGCCTATACAAAAGATTTTGATTTTGCCAGTTGTGATTGTGTAAGCGCATTCAGGTTTAAATAAGTAATGTTTCTATTCTCAATTCTGAAGACATAAACCCAGCTACTCTCTCTGGCTCTTCTTCCTTCTCCTGGCTCACTTATTTGTATGTGTTCAAGTATGTTGGCCCTTTCAATCCTAAATGTGAATCTCTTGTTCTTGCTAATAGTTTGTGTGGGCTTCTTCTGAAGAATGCCACCTGTGGCATGTTGGAGGCAATACCGAAGCATTTTGCCATTGCAATGCTTTTTTGATGGGAAACTGGAGCAAGGAGAAGCAGAGGCACTACCATTCTGCCTTTTGCTTTCTCTTAGGATAGTTTGAGGCTCACTAATGGGGCCAACCATTTTCAGATGTGACCAGTGATTTCCTATTGTTAAGCAGTGTTCTTAAAACTAGATTTGTTTGGAAGTTTTGAGAGAGCATGGGCTGCGTTTATCAGCCTACAGGCTTTGCGGATATGAAATGTTGTCTTTAAGCTTGGGAACTGTCACTTAAACCACTGTTAGATGCAAGTTAAAGAGCAAATTGCATAATTATATCTCAGCCTTTCAGTAGATCCACATTAATTGTTTGGTGTACTTTCGACATATAATAATGACTTTGGTCATTATTTCAAGATATTGTCACCTTGAACCTAAATCACATTAATGGCATTGATAATCTTTAAACTCATGCTGTTCTTGAGTGACTGAAAGGATGTTGTTGTTTTTTAAAATTTTCTTGCTTCGAGATAAAATATTTTATTTGAAATGACTATAATAACTTAGAAATGGATGAAGCTTGGAAACAGGTGTCAGTGAAATAAAGCTGAAATAAAATTTTACAAATGCTGGGAGCTCGGAATTTCTTTCAGCATATGTCAAGTCTGCCTTGTGATGAAACACTAAAGGGTAGCTGATGCTTAAAGAGTCGGATCATCTGTTTTCTAACAACTTGTGGCGGAGTAGTGGAGAGGAGACTGAGGTGTGAGAAGTATGACATTGATTATGTGGATGATTGTGATTATATTTATTGCTAATACAGTATCTATTGCCAATGCAATATATACTGTATTAGCAAATGCATATAACATAATGAGGTCTAAAGGGTTATACCATAAGCAGGGTCGATTAGAAATGTACAGGTTTACAGTCTTTGGCCTTGCAGAATGCACAATTACAAGGCTACAAAGCACCTCTGTAGCTACTTTCAGATTTTACCTCTGTGCATAACTAAGTCTTAGTGCTTTTACTCACCTGTCCAAAAGCCAGTGTTCCCTGCCTTCAGACTGGATGTATCCTGCAGGCATCCCTGCCTGGGGAAGGGGTGGGGGTGCGATCCACCTGGAAGCTGCCTCCAACTTCAGGAGACCAGTTGGCCCAGACTGCAGCATTTTATGCCCTTTTGCAGGCCGATCTGTGCTAAAGTCGATTGCAGGCATCACAGCTTCCCCATCTTTGGAGTGTACTCATTATGTGAACATCCAGACAGTTCCTTCTGCAATTCCCACCTGGCATCCTAATCTTAGGACAAATCATATAGCCAATCAGAGACGATTGCAAGGGAGAGTTTGTGTGTGTGTGTGTGGCATAGCACTCAAGGACCTGACTATTTTTCCTTGCTGTCCCCCAGCTGTTGCAGGGCATTTCTGCTGCATTAAAAATGTTTGGTTTTTAGATCACTGCAATATTTTTTCTGATGTGAATAGCTGTTAAATTGCTCATAGTTCCAGCTTTAATTGCATTTTAACAAACAATGTTTTGGTTAGTCAACCTCGATGATGTGTTTGCAGGGTTTTCAGCTGTGGCTGTGCCACAGCTGTCTGTGGGAGGCTGTCAGTGCTGGTTTCCAAAGGGGCTTTGGCACATTCACTGTTGACTCACTTTTTTCCTGTTTTAGGTTCCCTGAAGTTCCCGTGCTGTGATGCCCCGGAATGCCTCATGGCAGAGCCACCCGGCCGCCCCGCTGGAGCGTGGCACTCCCCTGTAGAGAGCTGGGTAAGTGTGAAACTTGATCCTCGGCTTGGCAAATGCTGCCTGCCTGCATTTCCTGCCTTCCCAAACCTGGTGACGTGGGCTGGTCTCAGCAGCCTCTTCTTGTGTGTCTTATCATGCTCTCCTGGCTTCTTGTGCATTGGAAGACAGCTGCTGGGAGGTGGTGGGTACATGTGTGTCTTAGTTTTGACATGCTTGGAGACAGTTTTCCTCTGGAGAGGTGATTATGTTTTAGATGGATAGGGAGGATATAAAGACAGAATTAATAGGAGTTGGAGATGCTCACTAAGATGTGGGTTGGGCCTTCATTGTCTCTTTTTTAATATATATATACAGAAGATAAGCATTGGGGTGAGGAAGGTGGGTTAGAGGACGTGCATCTGAAATGCCCTCTTGCTACCTTCTTGAAAAAAATTAATTGCTGGAAAACTTACTTTTTTCTGCCATGAACAGTGTTGATTTCCTTCATGTGCTATGAACCCCGTCACATCTTCTATGTAGTGCTAAAATTTGTTAAATGGGGCTACTTGTTATGGGATAATTACTCTCTGTGTGGTGCTCCAGTTGCATCATTTCCCTCTTGCAAAACTAAGGTGTGGTGTGTAGCTGGGACCTCCTGTTTGACCCTCTAAGAAAGGCATTTGGCTGTTTTCAGTGCCTGAATTGGACTTGGAACTTTCTTTATGATTTTATCAGTGTATAGATCATGATGTCTGTTAGGGAGTCTTGCTGAGACACAGAAAACCSTGCTTATGATTCTGATATTTGGGAATCAGTCTAGATATTTACACATCAATGTTTGTGGTGTTATGGATGGTTGTCAAACATTAGATAGAACTGTGGACTTCTGGACCTGGATCCTGCTAATAGCCCTGGCAATAAGTCCCATGGGTCTAAGGGGAATCTCTAGGAATTAATCCAGCTGGGCTGTATGTCCAAGGGGAAGGACATTTGAAGTACTCATTGGCATCTGATCATTTGCTTTAACTATATATATATAAGGACAGGAAGGAGAGATGTATCTGAAACAAAGAAATATTGTCTCTTGGCTTTGTACAACAAAGAACAGTCTTGGGCAGTCTGGAGCCGAATATACCAAACAGAGCTGAGAAGAAATTATCCTGTTTTATGTAGATAATGCAGTCTGATGCTGGGACAGTTCCTCAGACGTTTGGTTTAGGAAACTTGTAGATTACTGATGAACTATTGCCCTTTCGGTTTAATTTAGACTCTTGGCAAGGATGCATTTTGATTTTCTGAATTCCCCAAGGCCAAATACTTACATTTTCGTCTACTGCTGTAGTTGCTTTAGCAAGTGCCAGCTCACTTATCCAGTGGTGGACATTCATTGTTAGTGTCTGAATTAATGGGCAAAGATGCTGCTGATTTTGAAAAATAGTCTGATTCTCAGGAAATGATCTTTCAAAGTTATGCTGTTAACTTATTATTTCCTGTCTTGTCCAGTCATTTTGTTTGGTAGAAGATGATTTAGAAGAAGAGGCTTTTCTGTCTAGAGGCCCGTGAATTCAGAGGAAGTCTGTTGAGCTTGCTGTCCTGCCTTCCCCTGGAGTGGAGACTACATGGGCAAGAGATCTGTCTGCATGATCAGGGCTAATAAGTTATTTTGTTCAACTGGACTACTTGTTGATATTGATAGCACTGGCTGTGGACTGCTGTTCTGGTGTCTGAGGGCTGGTGCATTGGTGCAGCACCTTTGGGAGGACTTGCAGCAGTGGTGGGTGATTGCTGTTGCTGAGAAGAAATGTGAATGGTTGTGCTGTCCGTGCCGATGGGAAGCTGCTTGTGGAATCATTGTCAGCAGAGCACCGTTAATAGCTTCAGATGCTGTTTCTCCTGAGGCTATTTCCTTCGTAGTTCATTCCCAAAACCTCCTTTGAGAAGAAGCCGTTCTGGGGGTGCAGATTCACCACACCAACGAGGGATATCGCCCGTGCAGTTATTAGCACTGAGAAATACTCACACCCGGCGTAGCCAGCCACAAGTCCAGAAATAAAGAGGCAGGAAGGCTCTTAACGCACTACGTTCCACAGTCCAGGGAGTTTATTCCAATCCAGCTATGAAGGGAGTAGGAGGCGAAGAGAGCCAAACAATGAAGGTACTGGCTTTTTAAATCCGCGCGCTCGTGGGGCTTGCAACCATTCACCACGGCTCAGGGGAGGGAAGAAGGCAGAGAGAAACCACCACAACCAATTACTAAGGAGGGAGGGCGAAGAGAACCATGGACCGGTGGGTTGAGGGTCAGGGGGCTGAGAGAAGGCAGGGTAATACAACTTCAACCCGTAGGGGTAACCGAGGGGAGGAGTGAGGGGACAGGGATACATGGGATGCCGAGTAAGGGAGAACACTCTAGAACTGAACCTTATAAGGGAACAAGGAATAATAGGTTGCTCAATCACTCTTGTGGCTGGCTCAAACACTGCAGCACTCTCTGCTGCAGGTTCAGCTACCTCTACACACCGTCAGTACATTGGTGACAGTCACTTGAACTTCTGACCAGGTCCTATTCAGGCAATAAACATGTTGAGGACTGTGGTTGCTCTCTGTGCCCTGGAGGGATTGTACTCTTATTTGCCTCTTGGGTAGATGGTGTCAGCAACCTGCTCCTCTCATCTTGAGATCTGATTAGTGGAGGTACCTTGTCACCAGGTTTTGTGGGACTGAACCACCACTATTAGCTCAAGTGTTTGAAGCTGTTTCTGTTCATCATGCTTTGCATTCATTACTGGGTGTTTTGGGACAGACTGAGTTTAAATTCACCTTACTGCTGTGTTTGTAGTTCTGAGGGACAGAACCTGAGTCTCTTCAAGACACTTTCTTTGAATCTCAAGTACTTTTAAAAAGTAGATTTAGTACTTGAATATTACCTCCCCTGTGGAATTTTGCTTCCAACCCATGCTGGGACATGGCAGAACTTTGAAGTGGGTTCTGGGAAGGTGATATCTCAGTCTTTCCCTCTATGTCTGGTTAGTGACACTACAACCTTTTGTATCTGCTTTAAGGAAATATTTTTTCAGGGTTTTTTTAAAACTCTTTCCACAGTTGATTATTCATTTCATTAATTTTATTTGGAATAGGGTGGATGTAATTCAGTATTAATTTGCCTTATGGGTTTTTTTAATGGTGTGAGCACTTTCCAATAGTAGATTTTTTGGGGATCAGTTGATTCACGTCCAGCTGTGACTGGCATTCACTGTAGGTTGATTCTTGTTTATGCAAATAACCAATTTTGACCTGTTTTATTATACCAAATGAAATACTTTTGTTTTGGGCAACCTAATCTCACAATGGGAATGGCTGTGTGGTGGGGTAGAGCTGTAGCACACAGATGTTTCCCAGCCCTGGCTGTACTGGTGTGGATTCTCAGCACTGAGCTGGAGTTTTGCTCCAGCACAGAACAGTGATTTCTGGGAGCCAAAAAGAAGCCGCTGCAGTAGCTAGGTTAGCTGGAGTTGAGGGCTGTTGAGCAGCTTGAGCTTCATCAACCTGGCATGTACCTCTCCCTCCCCTGCACCACTCCTGGACTTGCACTTGGATAATCCCATAAAATTGAGGAGGCTAAAGGGAATCTTGTGATTGTTGATTGCTGTTATCCTGCTGCGATGGATACTCACTGGACATGCATGGCTAATTTGGGTAATTGCATTACATGTTCATTGCTTACCAAACTTGCATGTTCAGAAGGTGCTTTTGTTCTCACTTCTGCTCTTCAATTTTTTTTTTTTTTTGAGTGTGATGGAGACCGTGTGTGTGCTCCTGGGTCACATGGTATTTTTTGCTTCAGGTTTTCCTTCTGAGTTCTTGTCTCTGCATATGTATTTATGTTGAGTGTTTGTATTTTAAGTGCCCAGGTTGGAAATGGGCTTTCCTTGACAGTGTGCACAAGGCATTTGCACCCTGCTTTTCCTGTGCCTGCGTGCATCAGCAAAACAGATGTACCTGATGAACAATTTTCATTTTCAGTCATTTAAATAAGTCAGAATTTTTTCTTTAGAGATTCTGCCTTTGCCAGTGTGTTGCTCTCAGGACTGTTTTCTCTCCTTGTTCTTTTGTGTGTCTCTGGGGTTGTGTGCTTTCTACATTTCTCTTCTGCTTTCACCTTTCTTTGGATATTAATCAAAGGGAATGTCCTAGTTTATGTTGCTTCTTTATCAGCCCTTTCCTCCTCTTACCCTCACCTCCCATTCTGTGATGGGATACTTTTATCACAGATGTTCCTGGGAGGTGCTTGAATTGTATGGAAGGAAACTGCATCCTGGACAAATGCTCGATTTCCTGATCTTTTAAGCTCTACCATGTTTTTTAAAAAACAATTTACAAAGTATATACATGTGTGAATGTGTTTACTTTATCAGTCTGGATTCCTTCTCAGACATGCCAAGTCAAGAGACGTGGCACTGAGAGCATTTCACTATCTCTGCAACCATATATATATAGTAAATTTTGCAAAAATATTCTTCTGAAGACTGCTGTGTCCTGACAGAGGCAGATGGCCTGTAAAAACAAGTACAGCAAGACCCTTTTTACCTTCTTTTGTGCTCCATGATGTAGTTCTTAAGAGCTCATGGATCTTGACACGCCGACGAGAGCTGTGATGAAGAGGCCCCATGTTCCTCCTTATCCTTTTCATGCTGGAACAGATTCATTTACCACTCACTGTAGCCTCACTTCTGTAGCCCTCAGCACTGCCCTAGTACATTTTTGGTGTGAACATAAAGATGTCTGTTTTAATTGGAGACTTAAATTTATCTGCTCTCTGACATGACAGTTTCACTCTTTCCTCCCCAAGCTGTAGAAATGTCTGATTTCAGTCTTCCACTGAAATCTCAATAAGGAGACAACCTACTGTCACATTGACCTGAGAGGCTGGGCATAGCATTTGCCAGGGGCATGACCTGGGCAATGTTAGCACAATAAGTTTATGATGCCTGGTGGTGAGCCCCAGGGCATGATGCTCCTCCTTAGGCAATGAGCCTTTTCCCATTTTCAAGCAGATGCATCTGCATTTGAAGACAAAAACAACCCCCAAACGGTACCCTGAGAAGCAGGGTCCTCACTCAGCTGGGTGCTGATTCCCACCATCTTGTCAAGAGCTGCAGAGGTGTTATTTTCTTTCTTTCCCTTGTTCTATTCAGGAGGATTTACAGGACTTTCTGAGGAAGAGAGGAATGCTGTCTTTTAACACAACCAGTCCTACCCTGAGGCAGTATCTTGAGGAACTGTTTGATTTCTTCATCTTTGTTCCTCATGAGCTGCAAAGGTGTCTTGGACTCAGAACACCTGATTACTTCTTCCAAGAAGGATGTTTACTTTCCTCTTGAATAGGAAAGAGTGAGTTTTGGACCCTCGTGAACTTGAGGGTGAGTAGTTTTGCAGTGAGAACTGTAGAAGAATGTGTATTTTTGGCAGTGGGGAGCATGATTAGGGAATCACACTGGACTCTACTCTGATGCCGAAGTCCATCCCATTAATGTAAGACATGAGGGTTGAACACAGAAGGTGTCAGGATAGAGAGGTTTCCCATTGCTTCTGTGAGAAAGTTTTATTTGCTCAACATCCACCTGTTGACGGTCAGTTGGTGTTTGCTATTCCTGCAGAGTTGACATTGGTGTGAGTCTGTTGTCATGTACAGGGCCTTCTGCCCAAATCAGGATGAGGTCTGATATTTGGTAACATTTTGTGTCAGTTCCTTGAACCTGGGACCAACCCCTCGCTTTTACATTTTCTCCTGAGGTGTTTTGTTCTCCTCTTATGTATCATCGTTTTCAGGGGAAAGAGAAACATCCCAACCTGCACTGCCAGTGCTCCTCTGCAGAGTGTTTATTGTCGGAAACTCCTCTAATTCTCCCTTAAAGCTCCCTCCCAGTTTTGCTTCAACACACCCTCTCTGTATTTTCTGTTTGTTTGGTTTTCTGCTGCTAACCTTTCACCTAACTCTGAGGCTACGGCTTTTTTGTTTTCAGGAGGGTCTAGGGACCTGCTGTGAAGCTGCTGATGTTTTTCCAATGGCTGGCCGCAGGCTGGGAGAGGTCAGTAGCATCACTTATCCTCTGCTGAACACTGGGAGTCTCCCTTCCAGCTTCTGCCATGAACTGAGCTGTTGCTGAAGTATCGAGAGATTATTTGGCTTTTGAGTGTTGAGGGGGGCAGAAATGATTTACCAACTTTTTTCTTTAAAATGTCAGGTAAGGTGCAAGGACCAAAATGCAGGGCTGTCAGTGTCACCCAGGTTTGGGAAAATGTGTGGTGGAGCAGTGTGATGCACAAGCAAATGTTGTAAAATGCAGCAGGTATTAGTCAGTAGCATCTGTTACTGTGTTGTTTTAAAATCAACATTTGGCATATCCCAGCATTCTGAAAAAAAACCAAAAAAATCAGAACTGAAATTTTGATTTTGAGACAAAACATGGGGAAAAATGTTACAGCAGTCAGGTTTGTCAGTGATGTGCAAATGCTTTTCTCTGTACCATTTTTATTGCTGTCTTAATCTGAAATAAATTGCTCCTATAAGACATAGTCCTGACTGCTTTGGATCCAGTATGACTTCAGGAGAAATTTCTTCAATACAGAAATTCCTTCTGGCCTATTCTTTTTCTGTTAAAATAATCAAGACTTAATGCGTAGAATGTGGTCATAGCTCCGGAGTTGATACGAATGTTGCACAGTCATCATGGCACTGCTGGAAAATACTTGTGTCAATAAAATGTGCTTTCTTGGTTGTAGGGTAAGTTTTTAAATAAGACTAAAAAAAAACTCCAAGCCCTCAAATCAAGTAGTTCTAGAAGGCTTGGCAGCATCCAGACTGTACTGATTTGGCTGAATAATTCTGGTATTTACTCTCAGAGAAGAACATGGTTGGTAGGGACTTCAAAATTATTTTTAACATGATGAAAAATGTCTCATCTGCCTGTTTCTTTTCCATGTCTATACTATTTGTGTCTTTAATTCATTTTATTAGTAAATGAGAGGGGAAAAATGGGAGTAACATCAGGAAATAGATGAAGGCACAGTAAACAGTACTATGGGAACAGTAAATAAAGCATCTGCTTTTGATTTTTCTGGGAAATCAAGGAGTAACTGGAGCAAAACACTTGTTAGATTTTTTTTTTTTAACTTCTATATGTGCTGTCATGCTTCCCCTGCTCCTTAGAGTTCCTCTTTTTCTCTTTTTTCCCCTCCTTTTCTTGAAACAGTTGCTTCATTGAAACCAAGACTGAAGCCTACAAAGGAGCCATAGTGAACGAATAATGAAGGACAGAGATTCCAAATGTTGTTGATGTGGGCTGGATTTTTCTGTAGCGTTTGTGCCTGGTTTGGGGTCCGGACGTGACCCTTCCCGGCAGCGCGTGTTTGCGAGGCTGGGGCGCGGCAGGGCTGGTGCCTGCAGCTGTACGGGCACCACTTGTTTGCTGTTGAGACATTAATGTAAATATGACATGTAGTTCTCCATTTTCACAGACGGGATGAGTCTGTGGCATAACCTGGGGATGTAAACTAGAGGATTGTTTAGTGTTTTGCTCGATTTGTTCTTTGGCTTCCCTACCCTCCATGCCCTGGTCGCACACAGATTAAGTCTCCTGTTACAGCAGAGTAGCTGCCATGGGGCTCTCCCTGAAGTTCTCCCTAATTCAGGCATGCATCCCATTTTGGGATGTACATCTGGCAGGGGCTGGTGGTTAATCCCAGTCCCTGACCATGGGGCAATGGGCAAAGCAGTGCTGAGTCTGAGGGCAACATCATGATCTTGATTTGGAACCAAGGCGCAGACCCGATACCGCTGCGGTCAGCAATGGGGCCCCCAAATCCTGCTGCTCTCAGTGATGCACTTTCTGACACTTCCCTCCTCCTGAGGTATGTAGCAGGAAGCTTGTGGCTAGTGGATGCATAATTTGTGGCCTGCAGATCAAGGCTTGCCAGATTTGCCAGCATGGTATTAGTGAGGACTCTTTTACTGTATTTTAGTGGTATCATGGAGGTTTATTTCCTGTTCCAAGCTTGTTGCTGCAAAATAGTATTTAATGGGAAATAAAAATGGAGAGGTTTTTTTTTTAAATATTAAAGATTTTAAGGAAAAACCATCACTCTGTCTACCAACTTTTAAAGTCTTTATTCTTTTAATATTAAGGGCTAGAAGTCTGTTGTTTTGGGGTTTTTTTTGGTGAGCTTTTTGAAAGTAAGTAAGTCTCTTCTGCAAACATCAGACTTGAAGAACTAAGACTTTGAAAGAGCCAGATGATATTGTGAGACTCTGGAGGGAAAAATATGTTGCTTATAACACTGTAGATAGCTCCTTAAAGTATTCCCTCTGCTTCCACATCCCTTTATTCTAGGACATGAAAGAGAAACCTGAGCCAATACAGGATTACAGAACTAGGTTACAAACCTGAAGCTAGGCTATTTGTAGTTAAAGCATCAGAAATTTATTTTATATGCTTATTTTGGTTCAAAAATTGTATGCATTTGGAAAACTCTGTCTTCCCCTGTGAGATTTTCTCCTTTCAAGTAATTAAAGCAAGACAGTAAGCAGCAGAGACAATGAATTGTAAAATTTCATTGCTGGTTACAACACGAATTTGAACCTCATCCATCTGTCATCAAAAAAAAAAAAAAGGCTTTTCAAAAGGCAGATGGTCTTGTAACTAAAACAGATCTGAATTCTGGCAGACAGGGTGAGAAATGTGCACTGTGAGAACAGGGGAAACACTGCACTGGGAACTGTTCATCTTGGTGGAATGCTTCAGCCGTGAATACCTTTGCTAATGATGCCATGCAGGATAGTGATCATCAGAGGGCAAAATCAGTAACTTCCATTCCAGCACAGCTTGTGTGCTCCTTTTCTGAACAGTGCCATTTCATAATAGGTATTTATGACCAACTTAGGTGCACTTTGTGCGTGTCAGTGACAAGGGCTTCTGCATAGGAAGGATTTAATTTTAAGTGGAAATCATGGATTAGCACTGTAAGAACTTCCTGCAAAATAAAACTATATTTACAGTGCTATGTTTATGCACAAGCATTTGTTCTTACGGGTGCCCTCTAGCAAGATTCTTAAATTAGCAACCCAATTAATAAACAACACCAGCTCTCCATCTTTTAGTGGTACTTTGAATGACAACAGAAAAAATCCTCAAACTTGCTAGAGGCTTATTTCTGCCTGTTACTCTTCTTAATGTTTTACCTAGGTGCAGTTGTGGCTGTATAACTTCATTCAGGATTCATTCTCTCAAGGAATCCCTGAGTTATTTAATCAGCTTCATCAGATTCGCTGGCTGCAATGGATAAGTAAACTCAGTGCTGCTTGCATGTGTGCCACAGCTACTACTGATAACTGAAATTCCTAGGAGCTGTGTGCGCCTCTTGCGTGAGGTTTGGAGCTCAGTAGCCCAGCGCACCACTGAAAGCATTTTTGTCGTGACTGACTGTTCACTCAAACTCACGTTGAGCCTTCTCTCAAGCAGCAGAAATGCTCTCTGGAGTTATTGTAGCCTCTTCATTGACAGCTAGCAGTTTTTTCAATAGTACATAGTGGGAAATTCTCTCAGTTGAAAAATATAATAGTTTAACACATCCACATTTATAGTAGGAAAATCGTTATTTTGGCCTAGTCTTTGGTCCATCCTATGTTTAAAAATAGAATAGAAATCTGCAGACAAGATTTTGATAACTGCACAACTGCTATCTCCTTATGTCCCAAAAAGCAGGAAGATGATCATGAGCAGCAAAGTCACTAGCATCATGTGGAGTCTTTGGGTGGGAGCCTCCTTTATGCAGTGCAGTGCTGGTTTCTGCTGCGGACTGAAGCAGAAAGCAGGAGGATGCTATATGCAGTCCGTTGGGATGAGTTTTATGCCAGGGAGGAAGCACTTGCCATGCAAATGGGAGAAAAGCAAAAAAGTATCTTTTTCATGATTGACGAATATGTTGTCTGGTTGAAGGGAGCCATCCTCCTTCTCCACATCTGTTATGGTAGTACTTCCTTTTAGTGTTGTTCGGTCTCTTGCGTGCATGCAACATGAATTAAAAAAATATGTTGATAGGCACAGCAAATAGCTTTAAAACTGTCCCAAGGAAAGGAATACAACTGCCCAACCTGGTAACTCTCTCTTCTGTCTCTTTAACCAAATGATCTAGATCAGAAGATGTGAAAAAATGTGAACTGTGTGCATAGGAAGGCTTCTTCCAGAGCCCATCAGTCTTTTTTTTTTATACCAGGAACCTGAGAACAGTCATAGCTCCTGAAATCTTCATCTTCATACGTATCCAACATTATACTTATGGGAAACTGAAAGTATGTGAGCTTTTAGTCTCACTAAAATATATGAATAAAAGATGTGAATATTGGTGTGTGGGCTTTTCTTATAAAGCACTGGTGACAGAGTTCCATAGCTATTGTATCAACGTGCTTTAAAAATAATTCCTTTTGATGCATGTCATTGCATTTCAGTGACCCACAGACTGAAATGTCCTTAGCTTGATAAATAAAATATTAGAAGGAAGAGATCCAATTTCAAATCTACTCTCTGCCTTACAGCAGAATTTGAACTGGGACATCTCACCTTGGGAAAGTTTGTGAAGTTGTGGCTAGAGGGTGTCCCTTGATGCTCTACTGAAGGTACCTCCTTTGGCATCAGTAACTGTTTCGTGGAGCAGTGGTACTGTTTGGTTTTGTTTGTTGTGACCACTGGGGCACTGTCTGGAACAAGAGACCACCCTGTCTCATCCCTTGTCTTAGCAGAGTGTGTACATTCTAATGCAGAGCCCCAAAGGTAAGGGGGAGAGGGGAATCCCTGTCCTGGAGCGTTGGTACTCCATAGCATACTCCACAAGGATGGGGATATGTGCTTAGGACCCCCTAATGATGGGAAGGAATTGCATCCATGGACCAACAACGGGCTCTAGTGGAAGGTGTTCCTGCCCATGGAAGCAGGAGTTGGAATGAAATGATCTTTAATGTCCCTCCCAAGCCAAGCCATTCTATGATTTTCTGCACGGATCTTAAGTTTGGTAGCTAAGAGAACAAGACAATGCTCTGTTTTTCTTCAGCTCCTGCTCTCTACAGACTTGCACATGAGTGAAATGTCACAGCACATGCAGCTGTCAGAAGCACAGTCACCTGCTCTGGCTGGAGTGGGCCCCAGCTGTCCACTCTCTTCTGCCTGTGTTGGGACCTGGATGCACAGACTTGAATTTCAGGGGGCTTCATTTTCCAGCTGAAACCCACAGAGCTCCTGGTGTGGCCTGCCCCACAGTGATTTACCTTACTATGTGTAAAAGGGAAAGCTTAAACTTAAGGTTTTCTTTTTATTTTAGTGAAATGCCATCTTAGAGGGTTCCTGAGCTTGTGTGCACTGCTTTCTATGTGACACAGCTACCAAATAAAATCAATAAAAATTGAAAAGTTCCCGGTGTAGTGTTGAGGCACAGTGTGGAACGAGTATGTTAACATATACTTGGTTTTCCTTATTGTCTTTTATTGTTTCATATTTGCTTTTGTTTAAATATTTAGCTCTATTTAAAATAATTTTGCTCCTCTTTGGGGTGCTTGTATGTGTTGAGCTGCTGTGGTGTTTCTCATGGCAATTTCTTGGTTCTTTCAGTAAGCAGAAGTGTTGCAGCTGTCCAGGTTAGTAATCACTGCTGCAGTGCTATCCTCAGATATCTAATGTGTGTTGGATTTTGTTGAGCACAAGATAATCAGAAAAGCTTCATTTCTGCCAGAGTAGAACAGCTTCCTCCCTCTCCTTTGACTTTTCTGCTAACAAATCACAGCAAACCGGTGTTGTCAGTGAGAGGACTGTGGGGTATGAGGGCAGCTGAGCCCATAGCGCTGCTGTGGGATGCAGACGAACCCCAAGCAGGATGTGTAGAGCTGGCACAGCCCCACTTTGCTGATCTGGACCCTGATCCTTTAGTCACATCTCTGGTATGCTGTGACAGTGCTTATGCTGAGCAGTGAAGCTACAGAACCCAGAGCATGTGGATGCTGTGATTTGAAAGTTTACCTCTGGTTTTCTGTCAATCCAGTGTAAACATTGCTGTAAGGAGCTGTTTTATTTCCGTACAGCTCTGGGAGTGCCTTTGGATCACATTCCAATGTTGTATTTTTTTGTGGTCAGTGAGAATGTAGTGTGTTTGTCAGAACTATTTTATTCAGGTCTGCTAATAGATTCAAGAAAATGAATTTTGCAATTCTGTGCATGTCTCAGAATCTTCATTCTCAGACCGATTTATCAGAGTTTGAACGCAGCTCCCTGGCTGTTGTCATTCACACCTCTCAAGAGTGCATTTTTCAGGCTGTTGATGCAGTAATTTCTTGAAAATATTAGCGGAAAAATGAGGGTTGGAGGGAAGATCAGGCTTATCTTGAGACAGGAGTAGTAAAGGAAGGAAGAAGTAGAAATTCACAGGCATTTTTGCTGTCATAAATTTCTGTGAAGTTCTTGAAGGAAAATGAGTTCTAGGTCACTTGTAGATGTGCAGGGTTTTTTCCTTTCTTAAAAGGAGAAAATTGAAACCTTTTGAAAATCTGTAAATAGGCATCAGTAAAAGCAGTATGTCTGAGGACCACAGTCCCTGAAGGACCTCATCTTTCATTTAATTTCTCCATAAGATGTTATATTATAGATCTTATATCCATATATTTTCTTGAGATCTTATTATGCATTATTTATATATACATATTTATATTTAAGGTATTTCTGTGTTAAGGGGTCTTTGGTGCATACTTAGCTACTAAGTAAATATGGTGAATATTTTTCAGAACATGCTTCTGCTTAGAACTTTTATGTCTCTAGTACGTTGTATAGGGATGCCTTTGTAGTAAGTATTTAGTGTAAGTTAAATTATGGAATAAGATCCTGCATTAGCAGACTAAAATTCTGCAGGCTTATTCTTTGCTAAGCCCCAGCCTTTCATGGAAAAGGCAATTGAAAAGGGAGAAAAGAAACTGTGGTTGTCTTACAGCAAAGGATTAAAACTATCCCACGCTGGTCTGGGGAACAGTGTGACCATGAGGGAAAGGGTGATAAATTCAGCTGATGTTAATTTGCCAGAAGTCATCCTGTCCTCTCCTTTAATATTAGCTGTTGGAGAGCTGTGATTAAGTGTTCTTCCTCCTGATAAGGGCTCACTGAGAAGTGGCTGACAGGTAGAAACAGCAGCCAAACTGCTGCATGTTTTAGGAGGTGTTTGCTGATGCCCAGCATCTTTTGTCAGCACTGCTGATAAGCGCTGATGCAAACAGCCACCCAGAATTTGTTTGGCAGCCCACTGAAGGGCTGGATGAAATGTGCTATGCACAATGTGCACAATGTGCTAATTGCCACAAATTGGCTACTCTTGGTTGGGAATGACAGGGTGACAGTCTACTTGTTGTATACTTAGCTTGCACCAGTTTTATTCTGAGAATGGGCATTTAGAATTTTTTTTGTACATTGGCAGCAAAGGGAATTTTTGTTAACCTCAGAAATACTGTTGATTAACTATAATATAAAATTCAAAGCAATTTTGTTTAAAAGTAATTGAAGAGTACAAGAAAAATTCCTGGATTACAATATGGAGAACTTTTATATTGTTGAAGTGTTTTTAAAATATATTAGGAAATATTTAATTTTCCTTTCAAAGACAGTGTATAGTCAGAAATTCCTTCTATTCAAAAAGGAGCTGGCCTTCAAAAGCCAAAAATAGTGTGTCCTTTTACATGCCCTCAGAGATGGGTGGAGTATCTTCTTTCTTCTCAAAAGGCAGTCTGTTGTTTTTTCATTTGCTACCCTCCCCCACTGACATTAAAATACTGTTAGAACAGTTCAAGCCCACAAGATGGGGGTATAAGAAATCATATACAAAAATGGGGAGGAGAGTGAACGTGTGCGTGCTCTGTGTGAAAATATTTAGGAGAATGAAATCCTTCTGTTTAAAGGGGAAGCTGGGGCACTGTTCTCTTGTCATTGGAGTGATTGAAGGCACTGGGGCTTCCCTGATGTGGAGGTTACCCCCCGTGGCACCTGCTGCTGTGTACCAGTCCCTGTGTGGTACCACCCAGCAGCTGCCACCGGGAGTGATTGTAGTGACCCATCAGACTTTGACAACACTCGGCTTTAGGCTGCAGGGTTGACATAGCAGATGTTTCTCTTTCCATGGTCGGGAGCCACAAGGCACTTCCAACATTGTGGGAGTGGAGAAAAGGAGACTTGCTCGCTGCTCGTGTTACAGCATATAAGCATTCTGGCACAATAAAGGCTGCCTCTGCTTGTCCCAAGCTAAAGACACATAAGAAATGCAGGTTCATGCTAGTATCTGCTTGTCCTTTCCCAGCCAATTTGTGACTTAGATCCTAGGAACCTGCTGGGTACACTCATTTCTCTTCGAAATACAAAGCTGTTACCTTTCTTCCTTCATCCAGCTGCAATTCAAAAAGAAGAATAAGGGAGGTACACAGGCACAGGAGTTGTGAATATGGACGTGAGGGCAAGAACGTTTCACGGTATTATTCTTTGCTATAATATAGCAAATAATAAAGTGCTCTGCAGTCATAACACTACATGTTTGCTATCCTGGGGAAATTGGCAAACACTGAGAGAAGGAACAGTATTAGGAGAAAACAGTAGGTTGGCATGTTTGGTTTCTGTCCAAGAGCCCCAGAAAATGAGGAGAGTGAATAAACAGAAGCAAGAAGATCCTGTATAGTCAAATTGTACTAAATTGCCTTGTCAATTGAAAGAAGGTGAATGGAGAGGGCAGGATGTTCAGAGGGATTTGAACAGCACCTAAGGCAGGAAACAAAGAAAGATGCTTTGCAATTGAAAGTGTGTTGGGGTCTTTTTGTTTGTTTCATTTTGTTGCAGGTTTTTTTTTTCTAATTTTTTTTAGTCTATTATAGTCCCAGTGGTAGAATCCTGTATTGCTCTTGCATCTCGCAGAAGTGATGGTTACAGTAATGGTCACTGTAATACTGGGCGAAGTGTGAGAGAAATGAGAGAAAAGTCTGAAGGAAAAAGTAAGTTCACTCTGATTAAGAAAATCAGTGGATGGATTGCAATTCAACTTCATGAAGCAGTTGCTTATTTACTTAGTCTTCTTTCTTTCTTTCTCCCCTCCGTTTTTAAAGGGGAGTATTAAATATCAGGAAATAATTGTTATATAATCCTTGAAGAATCATGCTCTTTAGAGTTAACTTTATAGATCTCATCTGGTTTAAATCACAATGAATTCTTAGGTGAGTCCATAAAAGTACTCTTAGAGATATCCCTGATTTTACTATTTATTTAATAAGGTTTTTCTTAATACAGACTTTCTTTTGCAGTTTTCCATTGGGTTCAACATAAGTAACACACAAATTTCAGAGATGCATTCTCTTAGAATAAACCCATTTATCAGCATTCTTGGCTGCTAAGTTCTGAATTAACCATCTGTGGCCTTTTCTTGCAAGCACTGCTAGGCTTGCTGAGGCTCTGTGGTCTCGGTAGTTGTGGTACTCCTTTCAGGAGCAGTGAGTTGCTCTGTGGGCTGTGATCTGAGCTTCTGCACATCTCTCTGTTCTCTGTGGGCCATGAAACAGAACTGCTCATGTTTCCACAAATGTGCTTATACCCCTCTTGGCTCTGAGGTCCATGTCTGTGAGTGCCATGTGTATGTGGACTCAAGTGCCTAAGCCAGGATCTACTGCAACTGAGGTGTTGTTGGCCAAATATATTCTATCTGGGTTTTCTTGCCCTTCTCAGAAGCTACAGAAGTTCTCAACAGCAGAGGAGATGCTCAGTGGGACAGTCAAAACTTGGAAGTTGTACAGAGCGCCCTGGTTTTTTTGTGAAGATGTGACATTTCTTACTCATGGTGATAAGATTTGGACTTTAGAGGGAATTTGCTTCTCTTCTTTAAACCAGGTATGCTGGTACTCATCCATGTGCTGGGACTCTGGTCATAGGTTGTCAGTTCTCCATCATGTTATGGCATCACTGCTGTCTTTGTAACACAGGTATGCCACCTGTAGGACAAACATTTTCTGACATACCTTAAAGAGTCATTGGGTTTGAAGTGGGATTGAGGGAGAAATGTAATGTTTCATCCAAAGCAGGAGTTGGGGTTAGGTAGTTTATTAGTCCTTCCTGGCCTTAACCTCTATGAAATAGTAGATCTGTTTTGCTGAGGGCTTGACTTTGAGGACTGATTTAGTGCTGTGCCCTGCAGAAGGATATGGCACACTTTGGAGGCATTTTCCAGGCTAATTAGCAAGATGGAATAATTTCCAGTTGCACAAATCATTAGAGGCCTTCAGTGGTGTTCACAGACTGCTAAAGAATGTGGAATAAAATGGGCTTTATCCTTTTGTTGTACCTGCTGAAAGATTGCCAGGAGGATTCCTGAAATTAAATGTAACGCCCCCCCCATCCACCTCTTAAGCAGTTTTAACTTGTAGATTTGTGCTGTCAGAGCTGTACATCACTTTTTATTTTTGATGAGATTATTTGCTGCTGTTACAATATATTTATGTATTTTAAGATTTTGGAGGGTTCCAAATTGTTGTACTTTGATCAGATGCCAGAAGTTAACAGCCACTTGCTGCTATTTTGCTATAAAACTAATACATATAGGAATTAATATCTTTTATGTCTGAAATTTCACATTAGTTTGCTAAGTTTGACATTAGTAATGAAGTGCAAGTTCATTGCAATGTCCTTCAAAGTACAATACAGAGTAACTTGCTTCAAAACAAAACCTGTATGAAGTGAGGCTGAGTGTAAGGAGGACCCTTCTCTACTCCTTCTAATGTACTAGATGATGATGTATTCTGTGTTCTGGATGTCTCGTAGGAGCTCCAAACTCCTGTTCTAATAATTTCCATATGAAAAGCAGCACTGTTTCCTCAGTTGGTACAAAACTTCAGGTTTACGTTATGTTGCCTACTGTCAAACAGAACCTAAGTTTGGTAATTAACAGTGGTTTATAACACTTTTTCTCTCAATGCTGTTTCAAAAAGACACAATTTTGCAATGCCATTTGCATTTTTTACTGGTTTTCTTTGAAAAGATTATATTCATGTCTCATTATAAAAAGAAAATAATTCTGTGCAACAAAAGTTACCTCAAGCTATGCAAAATTTCCTATTTCCACATTAAAGAAAAAAAAACCAAGGAAGTGCAGATCACTAGAAAGAAGCACTGAATTTTCTAGGCTCACTTTATTTTGTCTGCTGAAGTTGAATAACTGCTTCAGGCAAACCCAGATTTTAGTGGAATTGAAGACTGACTCAGTATGCAGGAGTTTTGGAGGTTTTTGACCTCCAAGTGTTGCATTGTTTGAATGAAGGCAGCAACAAACTTTGCAGGCCTTCTATTTTCCAGGCTTTGTTCTTTCCCTTCTTCCTCTTCTTGATCTCCTCTGCTGTTCCCAGCTTTAGGAAGAATGTGTGTCTTCCTGCTCTTCTGCTGGCTACCACAAACTCGAACCATGGATCATCCGAGGGGACCCATGGAGGGAGGGGTGGTGGTGGAGCCCACTTACTGCTGGGTGAATGGGTCACAAAGTCACAAAGGAGTGTGGCATCACCTGCAAATGGCTCTTGGCTACTGGCTGTGGTGGGGATTGTGAAATACTTTGAGTTCAGGTAGCTATTGAGATTTTACCCAGTTGCCTTGTGTTGCTATCTCCAAGTCTTGTGATTGTGGGAGATGCAGCATTAGTTCTACATGTGCCAATAACTCCTTGCCTTTGTCACTATTACTGAAAAATGTGAATATGTGAAGATCAAATAAACCCTTCTCTGAATTTCCTTTGCTAAACCTTTGCTTTTTCTTGTGTCATGATATTTTTTCCAATACTTAAGCTTGGGAACACTGTTTAAAATGAGTGAACAGCATAAACATGCTGTTGTTATGTTTGTTTTGTGACTTGGGGACCTGACTCCTTTAGTTTTCATTGAATAAAGAGCTTCATATGATGAAACTGTGTAATGGTGAACTGATTTTTCTCACTTGGTGGGAAACCATTTTTGTTCATTTTGATTGTGGCTGTGACTCTATCAGACTCTGTCAGAAAGTGGTTGAGGTGTGCAGGAAAATGTCCATTTTGTATTAGATTCATAACTCTACTTTTAAATGGTCTAGTCCAGGTACTATAAAACGAATAGAAAATAGAGTATGTATCAAGTGTATTAGTATGTAAAAGATAAACTAATCTACTGTCTACATCTACTGTGTACATCAGTTTTGTAATCTTGCACCCTGCACATGCCAAATCTCAAAGTAAATATTTTGAGGTCTGGTCATAATTTTGTTCACATTCTCAAAATCTATCTGCAGTTTTAACTTGAATTGAAATGATCTTTTCCCCAAAGACAGTTTCACTTACAAGTTTTCTCATGTGACAAAGAAATTATCACTCACCTAGTAAGCCTGGAGAGAAACTAGGTGAATCAATTTGCTGAAAATTGCTTTGGAAATTACTGTAAATACCATGTGAATGTTGTGCAGTTCTTGGAACTTTCAATGATCCAGATCATTGCTTATATTTTGATAATGGGAATCTACCACGCTAAAAAATTTTTTTAAAATGTGTACTTTATGTGAAACTGTATCAGTCTTGTCATTACTCTTTGTTGACTAATCTCTTCTTAACTGAGGTACTGTGAAAAAGACCAATAAACATGCCTGTACAACATGGTGAGAAGGACTCTGCTGTTGATCGGTCTACAGGTGAAATGGGAAAGCACACACCAGTGTTTTCCTTTTTCTACCTTTATATTTAAATGCATTAGTGGGGGCAAACATAGCACATGCTCTGTCTGTCTGGGTCACGGTCAACTTCTGGTTAGCCAAATTTCATGCTGATGTGCAGTGACAGGAGTTCACCATTAGATGTGTCAGTCTTCTTACCCAGAGCTGATCTTGACCTGATTTCTCTGTGCAATCAATTCATATAAAACCAGATGCCAACAATCTGTATTAACTGTGAATTAAATTCTTATGAAAATGAATTGCCCCAATTTGGGGTGAAACAAACAGCCTGTGTTTCTTGTTCCAAAAAATATAACATCAGACGATAAGGCTGCTTATCCAGAAGTGTCACTAAAAATGTCTGCATGTCTACAGAGGATCAAATAATTGGCCTTAGGAAGAAAAAAACCCAAACCCTCTTGCTGTTATTTCTGGAAGTTATGCTGATTGATATGGTGATTTGTTGTCCAGAATACCTGAAGATGAGTTGCGTGTGTGAGATTGTTTATGGGGTGGGATTCCTTCTCCTGAGGGTATGAGAAGGGCTGCATTATGAGCCTTGTGTGTTCCCTGTACTCTTACTCTTCTTTTATAACCATAAAACACAATTATCCCTAAGACATGCCTGGTACCTGCTGTGGGAGCAATTCTGAAGCAAAATGACTATAATATAGCTGAATGAAGAGCTCAGGTGGTTTCTCTTAAAATTGCAGGGCAGGTCATGTTCAAAAAAGAATTAAATATTAAATGAGGGGTGAAAATACATTGGAGTAGAGCCTAGATTCTATAAGTAAGTTGTTGAGGACTATAACCTGGTTTCCTCAACAAGCATTAATCCAAATCGTGTACAGCAGATACGGTGGTGAGTAATAGTAGTTAAGCTAAGGATCAGGAGTCCAATTTTCATCATGTTTCTAGGAAATATAAGACCTAGTGTTGCATAGCAACAGTTGAAGGTATAGCAATATTTGCACTTGAAAATGTTTAGTGCTTTGGGAAGCATTAGGTGGCTGATGAGGTAGGTAGTGAGGAAATGGCATTATTCTCTCTTAGGGTACTGGTTTAAATTCAGTCTTGGTTTTACTGGCTGAAGAACATTAACATCCAAATAACTAGCTAGATGTCTGCAAAATGAGTTATTGGTCCCAGTCCAGTTTTCAGAGCACCCATATTCACATTTCAAAAACTGTTTCTGTAATTGGCAATGTTGTTGGAGTGCTCTGAAGGCAAATCAGATACAAACAGCTATGGAGGCAGCCACAGATCTCTCTGCTTCAGAGCACTCCTGCCTGATTGCAGAGGGCTTCCTGCTCTGGTCCTACTGCCAAATAGAGGAGTTTCTGCTCTTTCTAGCTTATGACTTTACAGCTGTGTGGTGAACTTTAGAGCACATTATCTAAATTTCATAAGATCCTGGTATTTTCTTTGTATTTTGTGCTAACTGTTAGAGTTTTGAATAAAAGATGCTGCCTAGGATATTTTTCATCTTTTGAGATCCTCCTAAAATATCTTACATTTAAGTTTTTCAGAATGAAATGTGAGTTCCCATTGAAGGTAAGAGTTTTCCAGAAATGTGCAATCTCTCTCAAACCATCTGTTTTCAGCAAGTGTGTGTTCTTCTAACCTGCCACACCTGGAAATAGTTGCTCTGAAAAAAAAAAACCAGGGAACCATCAGAAGATGCAGGGGAATAAAACTGCTGGAATGAGATGACAAGAATTTGGTGTAATAAGAATAAAGTAAGCTGGGTAATGAGCTCCATAAAAACATTTAAAACAAGAGAGAGGTCCAGATTTAAGATCTACTAATCTTTAAATAATCACCCAAGAAAGTATTCTGTTGTTGTCTCCAGTTCATTGCTTTAATATAGGAGACCTCAAGACAGATGTAAATTAAACGAAGGACAGATTTACAGGACATCTTAAACTACTTTGTTCCATAAAAATACATCTGTGAATCTTAGAGTAATTTTAAAATGTTGTAGCCGTTTCTGGATAAAAAGATTTATTAGTATTCTGTTTAAGTTGCTTTTCCTAAGTGTGAGAAATTATTCCTATGTCATTTCACTGTTATGGTAGTAGCAGGGATGAGGAAAGATGTTTATTAATGAGGTCAGTCATAAAAAGTAAATAAAGGACAACAAAACCCACTGGACTCCTGTCACGAGGATAATTCTTGTGTAATTTGGAGTTTTGAAGGTCTTTTGTAGAAAGTTATTCACCCTTCTTAAGCTTACCTTTATTATCCAAACACAATGCCAGCATGTTGGAAAGCCTGGAGATTTCTGCCTGCTCATATGAGAAGGTGAAGAGTAACATTCCTCAGTCGAATCTGGGAACATAACAGCAGATTTTAAAATGCATGAATGATTGTGACCTTCATAATATTTTATGGTACTTGGAACCTAAACAACTTACCATGTATTCATAAATACTTTATTTTTTTTTCCAGAGCTTATAATATCTTCTTTTTCCTTTTGGCCATAAAACTTATGGTGCCTGGTTTTAAATATGCCTTCATCTGTCTATTCTCTGTGAGACAAGACAGTTTTCAGATGATCTTTGATTAAGAGAGAAGTGATGCCTTAAAAGGAATTTTATTAAATGTTGGAAATTATTTCCCCTCCAAAGCTCGTGTGCTTTTTCCTGTGGGTGAATTTTGTGTTTAATCTAAGAGGTTTGTGGAATTTCTATTACCTTAGTGACTCTTGTATCCACAATAAAATGGTTAATTGTGATCTGCTTTTAACTCTCAGGATCTGGTTCAGTTTACCTTTTTATATCAGGACCAGTCACATGAAAACTGGAAACGGAAGGGAATATATCTTATACGCACGGGCAGAGCCAGCATCAGCATGTAAATGCTGAAAGGAGTATCTCTTATTTACATGTCCCTGTTTTTGTTTAGATATATTAAGTTCTGCAACTTTGGCTTTCGTGGGAATTCTGTATGCCCCATATATTCAGAAAGCTAGTCGTGTTCACATAGGTTCTTAAATACAGTTTTGATTTAAGTGCTTCTTTTAGGCACCTTTGGGCCTGACTTCTAAGTAAACTAGATCCAAAAATATTCTGAATATTCTGTATTCAAACATCATGTATACAAAGCAGGTAAGTTAGTGCACCAATAATTTTTTTTGTTTTTACCTTCGCTGAAGAAGTCTGCTAGTGGTTCTTGACATTTGCAATAAAAATTGGTAGAAATGTATGCAGAAACTGGAAGACATTCATAAAACACTTTGGTTTTGGTTGCTACTGTACTTCAGTTGTGTTTTCATAAAGTGCCCTAACTTCGAATTAATTTTTGCATGGAGCTCTTGTAAGACAATATTTTTAAGTTTAATGTGTTTTCACCTTTTCAATCAATTTTGTAGCAGTACTTCTTCTTTGCCAAGTGTCTACCAGGTCTGCTCTCGTGCCTTTATATGCATAAATTTAACTTGACTTTTATATAAAACTCAAATTTTTATATACATAAACTTAAGTTTATGTATACAAGTTCTGTAATTTCTGAAGAGAATTTGATAGTGCATCAATGTACCTGTAGGGGGCTTTTCCATAAGGGACTAGTACTTAAATGTAGAACTCTATGACTTTTGAGTTTATAGAGTGAAAGGAAGATGATATTTTCAATGGAATGAGCTATTTCTAAAATATAAACAAAAAATACTCTTCCCAACAGTCTTCGTAGAGTACTAAGCCTATTTGTGACCTTTAGCATAGATTTAAGGTTTCTCTTTTTAAAATTTATTTGATACATTCTAAAAAAACTCAGGTAAAAAGCAATGATAGCTGTGCCTTTTTCATTTTTCTTGAATTTTCATAATATTCTATCACAGAAAAGAAAAAAGTCTATTTCTTTTGCTTTGAAGTATGTGCTCATGTTTTTGAAATATTCTATGTTGAATGAACATATTTTAGATGAAAAATACACTTAACCTGTTTGGTTATGTAGAGTGCACATATTATTGAAACGCTGCTCTCAGAACATTCATAAGGTAGAATATGATGGTTTTGATGTAAAACCAAATAACAAAACCCAATAGGAATTTGTATGTAATTTTGGTGATCTTTAGCTCATTGTACAGATTATCTTTCATTAAGATCTTGTTAATGAAAGACATAAAGACCTTGCTAAGCTGTAAAAGTGAAAGGGAGCTCTGGTATTCTGCATTTCCATTGTGAACCAAGGAGTGTGTGGCACAGAGGGAAGCATTTTTAATTTTAGGCATATCGAGGTTTCTGTACAAAACACACCAATGAAGGCATTTTGACATATTCTGAAATATTTCTGACTTGATACATCTCTTGATGCTTCATATTGTTAGATATTTTCTCAAACCATTGAAATGACTGAAGTGGTGAGTTGGGAAAGGCTTTGAATGACAGAGATTTCGGACCCAAAGTACACGCTCAGGAGAGTTCAGTTTCTCAGCATAGGTCTACCTGTCTTCTTGAGGAACTGCCTGCCATCAGTTCAGTGGCTGCAGCTGTGGTGGTTGTGTGTCTGTACGTGTGTACGCATGAGGCTGTAACTGTGAAGGTTTAGCTGGGACTGTGCTTCTAAAAACATTTTCCTCAAAATAAGCTGGGTGTTTTCATCACTGTATGCTGTGTGTGGTTTTTGGTCTTGCCCTTCTCCAAGGGACCACAGAAAGAGAGGAGATAGGAGAAGAAACCTCACTTCTCAGTCTATGGGATTCCACAGTTTGTTCTGCCAGTTCTCTGGGGGTGCAAAAGCACATCAAGTAGCCTGTGATCTGGATCTCCACTGCCCTCTGACAGCTGGGCTGTGCTCTTTGTCCAGTCTTGGAAGATCAGAGATGGCATTTTGAAYCTGCAGGAGAGCAAAACTTCCCTGTGAACCGAATCTGTTCCCAAAGTTTTGCTCAGATCTGTGCTCATCAAAGGACAGTACCGCCTGCAGTCTGAGCTCCTGTGTCTGGTTCTGCTTTCAGAACAGATTTGCRTGAATGCAAATGGGTGCTTGTTTCTGATATTTTGGAGTCCTTGAGCAGTATAGAGAGCTTACAGAAACATGCAAGGTCTTTGAGGACCTTTCAAGGTCCTGTCCTGCTGTGAAACCTAAAAGAAAGGCTTTCTCATGTCAGTTGGTGAGACATCACACCAATAGTATCTTTATTACTAGGACTTGGCATTCTGTGGGACATGGCAGGCAATTTATAACATACACTGAAATCTGAATAATCCTCAGCATAAAATCCTGAGGCAGTGGTAGGCAGGGTGTCAGACTGCCTGCCTGAATAATGAAAGGAAGCGAGTAGGTGCCTGTTTCCAAACATCGGTGCTGTATAAACAGCAACATGTGAGGGTGTCAGTCAGTGAGAGGATGGAGGGCTGCAAGTGGAAAAACTAGCAGACATAGAGAAATAGAGACGTGTTAAAAATATGTAGAGGAAGTAGCTTCCTGCTCCTGGGGAGGTGCTGGGAATGGTTGGCACCTACAGGAGAAGATGGTGGTAAGGAGGGTGGAGGGGCCATGGCTAACCCAGGCGTGCTGCAGTGCTTTGGTCCGAATATACTGACATTTACAGGCTGCACACCTGATCTTGTGATGTTTGTATTTGTTCTAATCCTGTCCTTCAGCTTGATGTTCTTCATCCTTTCGCTCTGGGTCATACTTCTATGGCTCCTTGCAATAATTGTCCTGGTTGTGGTTGGCTGCAGAGCAGCGGATCAGCTGGATTGCCTGCCTGACAAGCTCTGCTTAACTTGCTCTGACTTTCCCTCCTTTGCTGTTCCCTGTTTGGCACAGTCCTTGCTCTCTCTCTGGCTGTGACTACACAGATGCTGCTTTTGGGCAGTTTTTCTGCCTAACCCTCCCGGTTTTCAAACCAAAAAAGAAAATCAAGAGAGAAAAAATGGGGAAAAAATATTGTTGCTAAAATGATATCAGAGTTTTAAAGTGAATTACTATTTCTGTAGATACTATCAGAGCAAGGCTGTTGCTTCAGCATAGGCTCATCTCACCCACTGAAGAAGCRGGGCAGAAGCAGCTGATGTGGTGCAGAGGCCAATGGCTTTGTCATTTGACCTCTGCCAGCAGCTGCTGACTTCAAATGAGTATTGTTATTACCAGATATTGCAAATAATTAACTGTATATAAACAACTTCTCGTGGGATTCATAGGAGCATCTGTTCTATTTAAGAGCACCGCAAGTGTAGGAGGAGGTATGGGAATGGGAGAGGGAGACGTGTGACTCAGGAAACTGCTGATTGGCTCCTTACATTGATCAAAAACTTCTATCATTGTGTACCTCTGGAGAGCACTCAGAGACTTCCTTCTTTTATACTTCAATTTGAATTTTGGTGAATAGCTAATCATATCATACAACCTGAGAAAATTAAAAACTTTTAGCACCCTCTTCAGATGCTTTAAAAAAGTCAATAAAAGCTCATGAAAATGCATTTTGTGAAAGCATAGGTAGGTCAAGCATGAGTTGTTATATGGTGGAGAAACCTTTCTATCCCAAAGGATTTAATTTTCCTTGAAAAGAACAAGTTTGAATTTGGAAAGTCACTGATCAGTTGTCATGTTTATGCCTAGTTTTCTGCATTGATATGTCTGCAATGTCTGTTTAAAGATGGGTTGAAAAGACTTTCTGGAGTAAAAAAGAACTTGTATTCTCTAGAGGTGCTTGAACAGTTTGTGGGAAGGGGTGATCCTGTGGGTGGCTTTTTCCTTTCTGTTTTGCTTTTATGATGGGAGATCCATCGTGAAAGGAGGTGGAGCTCAGGGCTGTGTTTGGAGGAGCCGCTGACAATCATGGATACGGGATGCAGGCACCAGGGCAGTCTCTGCTGGTGGCTCTGGAGCAATGCCTCGTGTTGGCTGTGCTGTGTGAATGGAGCTGGTTATGTGCAAACCCAGCAGTGTCCTAGAAGCACAGGACTGTGACTTAAATTGGATAGCATTTCCATGGAGAAAGGCAAAGGATGAACCATCTCAAATGAGATTTGGCACTACTTAATGTCTTTCAGTCATGGCAGCACAATACTGCTTAATTTGCAGATGAAAGGCCAGCTACTCTCTTCAGTCTAAAACTGAGTTTCTGCAGACGTTAGCTGTCGTCGTGATCACAGAACAAATTGCTTAATTTACTAACTCAGAGATGTCTGCCTGGTGCTGGAGTTCCGTCTTTCCTGTTTCTTTAATCCTTTGTGTTCCAGGCTGTGAATAAGAGCGTAGCACATCCTACAGCTGCAGGGCCAAGGCACCACTGATAATTGTTTCCACCGCTCTGCACATGAAACAATTGCTTTCCTTCAGGATGTTGTTTGCCTGTGACTTGAAAATAATCAAAACTCTCATTTAGAAACTGATGGTCTTTCAGTTCATCCTAATASGCATGCTATCTTTTTTAATGGCTTGTACTACATCCCCTGACCACTTTTTGGTTTTTTTTCCAGATTTTTTGAGTATTATTTCCTGTTCCCTTCAGACTTGTGTGTATACTTTTGGCTTTAGCACTTGATCTTTCTCTGACATTCAGTAATATCACAGTAATTTTTACTGTGATAGTAGTTTTACTGAATAACTACTGAGTATTAAGTACTCAGTCATTGTGTTTCTTTATTTCAGTCAAACTAGATCACTTCTATCACTGATGCAAATATGCGTGTGCTTGCTTTTTTTGAGGTGAATGCATTATGTTAATGAACTTTGCTTTCCTCAGTAGTAGCTCATCAAGTAGTAACCCGTCAAGGTCATTTTCTCTTACTTGAAACTGCTGTTCTAATAACTGTAGATATTGTGTAATAATTGTATGAAGAGTCATTGAAAACTTTACTAAATATTTGTATTTGCACTACTGCAAAGGCTTTTAACCTAATGTTCAACTCCAGTTTCTTTCAATGAATGGGGACACATACTAGTGACACTGTTTTTCCATGTTGTGAAAATAAATGGTTACCCATCCGTCTTTCCATAGACCGTAACTATGATTTAATTTTAATTGTTATTCTAGGAAGGAATATAATAAATTTAAAATTACTCAGAACATTTTTATAAGGTTTTTTTGTTCCCTTTCCCTTTGTAGGATTTCTGGGGAACTTTAAAATGTTGGAGCAAACCCACTGTCACAGTGTTTTTCCAGTAAAAAGACTGGACTTTATTTATGTGGTGGATTGACCCTGGTTGGACACCAGCTGCCGACCAAAACTGTTCCATCACTCCCCTCCTCAGCTGGGAAGGGGAGAGAAAATATAATGAATGATCATGAATTGAGATAAGAACACAGGGAGAGGTCGCTCCACCAGGTCATGGGCAAAACAGACCCGACTTGGGAAAATTAGTTTGATTTGATAGGAAATAAATTAGAGTAGGGAAATGCAAAAAACCCCCTAAATCTTAAGATTCTTTCCCCCCATCCCTCCCTTCTTTCTGGGCTTGACTTCACTCCCCATTTCCTCTACCTCCTCTTGCCCAGCAGCGCAGGGAGGTAGGGAATAGGGGCTGTGGTCAGTTCATCACACATTGCCTCTGCCATTCCTTCCTCCTCAGAGGGAGGACTCCTCACTCTCCCCCTGCTCAAGTGTGGGGTCCATCACACAGGAGACAGTCCTCCACAGACTTCTCCAGTGTGAGTCCTTCCCAAGGGCCACAGATGTCCACAAGCTGCTGCAGCATGGGTCCCTTCCATGGGGTGCAGTCCTTCAGGAACAGGCTGCTCCAGCATGGGTCCCCCACAGGATAGCAAGTCCTGCCAGCAAACCTGCTCTAGCATGAACTCCTCTCTCTACAGGTCCTGCCAGGACCCTGCTCCAGTGTGGTCTTCCCATGGAGTTATAGCCTCCTTTGGGAATCCACCTGCTCCAGTGTGGGGTCCTCCACAGGCTGCAGGTGGATCTCTGCTCCCCCGTGGGCCTCCATGGACTGCAGGGGCACAGCTGCCTTCCTAGAGCCTTCACCATCGACTGCAGGGGCACAGCTGCCTCCCTAGTCTTCACCATCAACTGCAGGAGAATCTCTGCTCCAGCACCTGCAGCACCTCCTCCTTCACTGACCTTGGTGTCTGCAGAGTTGTTTCTCTCACATATTCTCACTTCTCTTGGGGCTTGGAAACTATTCCAAGCAGTTTCTTCAAATACATTTCTCCAGGGACTCCACCACCAGGGCTGATGGGCTCAGCCCTGGCCAGCAGTGGATGCGTCCTGGAGCTGGCTGGAATTGGCTCTGTCGGACATGGGGGAAGCTTCTGGTAGTTTCTCACAGAAGGCACCCCTGTAGCCCCCCCACTACCAAAACATGGCCATGCAATCCCAATTCCATTAAAAAAAAAAAAAGACAACAAACAAAATCTGTAACAGCTTAATTAACAGAGATTAACTGAGATATTAAAGAGATAACAAATAACTTCTTTTTTATCCCAGAAGAGTTGGTTGGTTTGTTCTTTTTCTATTTTAACTGACCCTTATAGTTATCTGGCCTGTACTGTGGGCTCCTATTTATGCAGTTACATCACCAGGAAACAGCAGGAGATTTGTACATGCTGATGGTAATTTTTGAAGGAGTATAGGTTAGAAACCTCTCAACTGTTACCAGCCTGAGCCTGTTGTTCATGGAGTTTCAGAGATGCGAGTGCTGGGAGGGTACGCATTAGTCTGGAATTTGAAAATAKATATTCTCTGTCAACTGAAGTGATTTTCTTTTAGCCCAATGTAAAAGAGAGAATTTGGTTATAGGGAATTATTGATATTGATGCTTGAATGTGTTTACTATTTAAATAAAGGATTTTTTGGGTGGTACTGTTTGTTCAGTATCCTTGCACAGATCCCTTGCAAGAACTAGAAGGAAAAGTAATATTGAATAGGATTCATTTCTGTGTGTAATATTCTGCATTTACTGAAGAAAATCCAGTAGAGACAGCCACTCTATTTTTATGAGTATATTTATTCATTTGTTCAGGTTTTTTGTAAGTTTATTCACATACTCATTTTTGTAAAACAAGGACAATCTGTGAAGGTAAGTTGTTGTCTATTAAACGATGATTGCTTTTTTCTGTTCCATTTTCCCATGCATTGTATGCTTTTTTGTGTATGCTGAAAGTACCTTTGCTTCATGTGGCATGTTCCATCCAAAGTTACAGAAAAATAACTTGTTCCAAGCACAGGTTGTAACCTTGTGCTTGCTTCCCTGCACACTTGGATCTTTAAGGAAAAGTATTTTAGAATTGTGTCCCTGTGCCTTTTTTGGTGGATGTTGATGGGGAAGAGGGGGAAGCATAGGCTTCTTGTACTATGAAAAAATCCTCTACAAAGTCCTTCAGGATGCATAGGTGAGTAGAGAATGAACTGTAATACTCCTTTATCAATTAGGAAAGCAATAAGCAAACTGAGTGATGTCTTGCCGTGGCAGTCTGACTCCTTACAAAAATTACTAATGCACTTATTAGCAGTTCAGGTTTGGGTCTTGGCATGTGTTGGTGAGGCAGTGTAAACCTGTTAACAACAGTTAATTACTTATAATGTTTTCTGCAACCTTACAAGATCTATGTAGTGGTGTGTAATTTAGTTGTCATAATTGTGTTAAATTTCTTGACATTATCTGTCATAAGACTTTTCAGCAAACAGAGAGATAAGTAGCATTTTTCTAATGAACTTCTGAACCTTTCCTAAGACAAGATGTGCAAAAAATACTAAAAAAGTAGAGACAAATTTATGAGTTGGTAGGCGCCAGCAGTCTAATATAGGAGCCCGATAGGAAAACACCCCACAATTAAGAGCAGTAAATTCAAAGTTTGAATTCTAGCCAAGTGTCTGAAGGCACACTGAGAAGGAAAAGTGTAAATGTTGCTACTTCTTTTTTTTTTAAAAAAGGTTAATATTGCTTGGAACATGAATAGTTGATAAATATGGAAGAGACACATGACATAGTTGGTGAGATACCTGGATAATGGGTCATAAGAACTGAATTGGAAGCTGCTGGGAACTTGAGAATACTGTTGAGGTAATTTCTTTAGCTGTTGATCTGTGCTAGGAAGGATGATTTTGATTTCATCTGTAATAAAGGCTAGTGTATCCTGGGCAGCCTTTCTCTCTTTGGTGAGGAGGGAGAGCCCCTTATGACATGGTCCAGAGAGAAAGAGATCTCTCTTAGGATTGCAGCTCTTTAGTCATCTCTGTACGGAGAATTAATTTCTCCTCTCCTTCTCTTATGCTTTAAACTCCATTTGTATTTACTTCTGTAGCATGTCCTGTTGCATGAATGTGAGTGCCTGAACTCCAGAGGTACGGTTTCTCTCCACATGGTCTGAATGCATCCCGGGGATTGAATGGTTTCCACGATGCCGAAGAATAAGTGTGAGGAAATCTCTTTCACTTGTGGTCAGTAGCAAAACTTCCAGGGTGACTTGCTGGGGTGCTACAGGAAATCTTGAAGGAGATAGTGGAATTTTCATTTTGCTTGGGCTTTTAGCCCATTCTTGGCTCCTGGGCTGGTGATGTGGAGAGCTGGGGCTCCTCTTGGTGTACAGCTGCTGTTGTGCAGAGTTATTTTTTGTTGTTATGGTGAGTAAAACTCAGGATCAGAGAAACTATAACTATCATATACGAGAGATTTTTTAGACCATTTAAATACTTTAATGTTTAACAGAATCTCTCTCTTGGTGCTGTAGAAGATCATATATAGGAGCTCAGAGAGGTGATTTTTTAGAGGTAACAGGAAAATTTTGAAATGCTAGGCAGTTGAAAAGCTGTCAGCTGAAATACTTTTTGGAGGTGAAGGAGAAATTCAGTTGTAGAAAGCATCTCACGGGAGTCTGTGAGTCTTGGATGTATTTTGTGATAGTTACATGCACCATTATGGTAGCGCAGTTCTGCACAGAAGCAGTTTTTTTATTTTCCTGCTCTTTCAGATATCCCTTGCCTTATGCATGACTTTTTTAATGTGTCTGGTTGTTGTTCTCTCCCATCCCACACAGTTTTGCTTATTATTACTGCAGCACTTTTAGTAACACATCAGAAGTGATGGAAATACAATGAAAGGGCCAGCAAACGGAAGGCTGCAGGAGGCAGGCAGTGCACATCAGGCTTTACTTTAGACAAGGCTCAGAATAAAGCTTTTAGGCCAAACTTCTCATAATTTGGACTCCTTTTTAGTGCAATTAAGTGGAGATTACTATTTTCTAAAAGCTGAACTGGAGAAAATTGATACTGTCAAGCAACTCAAACTTCTTTATTCTCGTATGTAATTTTCCTTCTGTCTTGTAAAATGTCAATATATAATTAAGAGAAAGAACAATCTTTCTGTTTCAGTTGAATGTCAGGATAGGGTTAATTCTCTGCTGAAATACCTTAATGGTCACTGCAAAACAACTGGCTGCAAGAAAGTGGGCACCAAAGCACATATATTCTCTCAGAAGCACTTCATCCTGGGGCTTCCTGGAGAACTTCAGCCATTCCCATTTGTCTGCTCAGAAGCCTGATTTTCTGCAGTCTGAAAGTGAACCACTCAGCTTCAGGTGTCGGGAAAAAGAGCTTGAACTCTGAGGGAGCTCCCTTGGGTCTCTCTGTGGCCTCTGTTGTCTCTGTTCTGTGCTGCGGTGATGTGGGTGAGCGTCTTCGCTTAACAGCTGTGGTGGAAAACCAGCAGTGTCCTGGCTGATTGCAAAGTTCAGAGGTTGAAGCTCTTGTTTCAGGAAGGTAGCAGGCAGCAGGTGCTCTGGTGTTTGAATATACCCCAGGGGTTTTGCCTGATTTACCAAGAATTCCAGGGTTTGAGCCTAGAGGTGACAGAGTATGTATGGCACATTCAGGAAATGCCTGAATGTCCAAGCAGTCACAATATTCTTGTTAATGGTGGGTGGAAAGCAGAAACTCGCCACTCTTCTTAAATCATCCAGAACTGGAGAATTCAACCAGACCTTCCTATCACTGAGATAATAAAATGATAGTTACCATTTGTCATGGGGGCTTGTAAGAGGTTCAGCCAAATCCTTTGGCAGCTTCCCCAACCTTATTGAGATGTGGGTTTGGGTAAGTAATGAGGCCATTAAAACAGCTGGCTCTAGTAAATGGTCTTGGATTGAGTTCTCACAAGTTAAAATGCATGGAAAGATATGTACAAACATGCATGTAAGGTTTTGGGTTTGGAAAGGACAGACTGCATTAATCTGATTCCTTAGTTTATCTCAGTCTGCTGGGCTGTGCTGCTCGAATAAAAAAGTGGCTTGAATAGAGAAGTCTATTTTCCCCTCCCCCTTAGGAACAGTATATATCTGGAATGCGTATCTGAAGCCAAGGGAGACATTTTGGACAAAAGGACATTGCATTTGAGTGACATTTTTAAATAGAAATGGAAAAGAACATCTCTAAAAAAACACTGGGGAGTAACTTTGTAATGAGGGTGTCAAGGGCAAAAATATAAGTGCTTGTAATATGGAACTCAGCAAATAAATTAAAAGGAGCTAAGTACGGTTTTGAAGAGAACCAGGGTACTGGGCTTGATTAGTGAGTTGCTCTTTCTCCAGTTGCTATAATTGTCTTGATGCTGTGGCACCCCCAAGCCTTGCCCAGACCTCAGCAAAGCAAATCACAGTGAGATACAGCTTTGTGTTAGCTCAGACTTGAAACTGGTCCTGTAGGCTACATGTGGGCTAGCAAGCAGGATCAGGGCATTGGTGTGAACTCCAGCAGCTGATTAGAGCTCGATGTGACCTGGAACAACCAGCACTGATCCCCACAGCTGACCAGCTGTTCCCAGTCAGCAAGAGGTCAACCTCTTTGGGTTATAAATGGGCCAGACCTGTGGGTTCAAGGCTTCACCAGCTTCAGAGACAGCAGATGGACACTGCCCCAGACTGGTGCATTGGGAAGGGACTGTGTTTGAAGCTGCTGCCTTGGCCCTCAGACTTAGTCAAGTCTGCTCATGTGATGCTCCAGACCAACACTGGACAAGTCTGCTGATGTTTCCTTTCTGTGTCATTTGTATTCCTCGGGATATGGTTTTCTCTTGATTTATGCAAGAATTAATTAAGTCAATGATTTTATGCGTCTATATCTTCTCATAACATATTGCGAGTGGTCTGCTGGTATAGGAAGAAGGAAATGTAGCATAATATTTTGCAGTAATTAAGTCCTTTAGAGAGTAACATATATAGATTTTAAAAACCTCTTATTTTAATAGTTCTGTCTAAAGCTCTGTTTAGTCTGCCCCCTGTATACCAGTCTCTTATGCTTCTCCTCTCCATGTTGCACAAAGCTGTATTACATCTCTTTTGGCTGTCCTATGTATCAAGTAATCACTGTAATAATATATTTTCTTGTTCCCAAAGCGTCCTTTAACTCTTACCTGAAAATCTGCTCTCCCATGCTCTCTAATGCTGCTCATGTGTCAGTTCAGTGTTCTGGGTTGGAGGTTGTCCTCTGCTTTCACTCCAGACACGGTGCCAGGGACTGGCCCTTGAAAATGCAATTACCACTACATGGGAAATTTAAAAGGAAGTCATAGGCTACCCTGCAATGCCATCTTACCTCTAATTTTTTTTGACATGTGGTTTTCTAAAGATAGAAATGCATCTACTGTTTTTCACAGGCAAACCACTGTGCATTTTTAGGGATAACTGTGATTAGCTGAAGCTAGAGGATCAGTGGTCACACAGATGGAGTTTCTATCCTGGAAACCTTTGTGTAGGTAGAACAGTAGGAAGCTGGGGGTAATTCATGTCCCTGTAAAGGACAGCAAGAGTCAGGGACATAAGGACACAGGAGAAGCCCTTTAGAAGGTTCTATATTGGCTTTGATAGAAGCAAGGACAAGCTAAACTTGATATATGCTGTAGAATACCACACAGGAAGGTAAAAATAATGGTTGCTGTTCCTGAATTTCCCTGTTAGCACACTTTAGTACAGGAGTGGAGCTGTAATGCACTTGTTGATGGCTTTTTAGGATACTCCTCTCATAGCCAGTGCCTGAAATTGCATGCCACAAGCTGACAGTAGGAGAGAGGTGGTTTTGGGGTGACTGCATTACATCAGCCCCTCCAGAGGCAGGAGTGGATGATGTCTGCAGCCATGCAAATCCAGTTTATTACGAAATGGCTTTTTTGGCCCTCCTTCCCCCTTTCTTCTTCCTTCTGTGAAAGTTCCTTGTGAATAATGATTTATGAAAATACTGTGCTAATGCTTCCCACAGGGTTTTTGTTGAAGTGGGAAAGCAAGTAACACTTATTTTCTTCTCAGCTACCTGTTTTATGATCATTAATTCTAAAAGTATATAAAATCACGAACTCCAGACAGATTTTGACAAGAACTCCTGATAAAGCAATTTTGTGCATCTGCTGCCAGATAGTCTGGCTCCATAAGTATCACTGTCTCGTCGTGGACTTTTAAAAATAACGTTGAATGACCTCTTCATTTGAGTCTGTAGCTGACTTGCTTGGCAATGAGTTATAAAGTAATAATGAAATACCCTCAAACATAGCTCCCAAGTAATTCTAAAATATAAAGCTGTTACCAGATTCCCAAGTAACTGCTTGCCAAGGCTGGGTACCTCATTGGGGAAGCTGCAAGGGAAGAAGTAACTGTCTGAGGAAGGAAAAAACAGAGCTCAGAAGACACTCAAGAGTGAAGCTAAGGGAAGTAAGAAAGGGAAGAAGAGCTCCACCCAAAAAGAAAAAACTCCAATGAACGGGGGCAGTAATAGGAGAGGGATACTATGAGAATTACATTCTTGACCCCTCTTCCACAGGAAAAAAAAAGAGCTGAATTAGTTTAATTGCAAGGAAATACTTCCTAACGATCATAAAAATGTTAGAAAGGCCATTCTATCAGCCTCATAAGTATACAGTAATGATATTTCCTTGTGTTTATGTAATAGAAAATGGTCAAATGTCTATGTAAGTCACACATTTAGTTCAGTATTGTCTCTCCACTTTCAAGCAGAAAGAAATAACTGTAGTTTGTTACTGTTCAGAGGTAATATAATAGATTATCTTATGCAGCAGTCTATCAATCACCCTAATTTCATTTCACATTTACAATGTGGTTAAGCAGAAATATTCTGTCTTTGATTATTTTAAATTTTGGGGTTTTTTGTCACCCTTAAACTTCATTTAATTGAACTTTTTTTTTTTCTCCTTTTTTATTTTTGCTTTTTCACATTACTAATATTTTTGTTTGCAGAGTGGAGAAGACAATGTATTTTCAAATAAGTGTGGTTGTTTCAGCATTCATTTTATATTGTATTGTTACTTGTATTACATAAATAATTTGGACTTTTTTTTTGGTCCTACATTGTAATTAATATTCTAGTTGTTAAAGCTTAGAAAGAACTTTTAAAAAACATATATCCTCACAGGACACTCCCTCCCATTTTCTGTTTGCTTTCAATGCTTCTTCTTGTTGGGTACAGTTCTGCCTCTTTCCTTTTTTTTTTCTTTTTTTTTTTTTTTTCTGGTCCTTTTATGTGATGATTGCCGGTTATTTTATGAGCAATCCTATCTTCTGGTTATCTTTTCATTCCCAGGTGGTTGCTGCTTCTTTTTCAATTTCCTTGCGTATTTAAATTTATATCTGGAATCTAGGAACAATAAAATGATTTGCTTTCTGGAAAAATGGATGAATTGGGGAGGTTTTTTGAATGGTCAGATGCCCATGAGATTGTGGGCTAGTCTTTTAGGGGAGAATGATCGATATCTCCATACACTTCCCTTTTCTTGGGAAAAAGCACTGTTAGCTATCCGTGGGCAGGGGGGGAATCTGGTGGCAGAAAGTCAGTCTGGTTGAATGGGAACTTCCTGTAAGAGCACATTCAGAGTGGACTTTTCTCATAACCACCTGCAATTTAGAAGTTGACTGTAAGAGGTGAAGCTAAATGAAGAAAATTTCCTCCCCAATGTATTCAAAGCTATAACTGTTTTACTTTGCCTGACTGTGRGTGAAGCATCGAAGTCTTTTGAAAAGCAATACAACTGCTCCGTCTGTGGGGCTCTTCCCAGTACTGGCTTTCCATGTCATTTCTTTTCCTTGTGGCACTTTAAACTTATTCTTTCTGATTATTAGTCAGTGAGGAATGAATCGATTTCTGCTTTAGCTCATGTATGCTTGCTTACAATTTTTTCAACTTAACATCCTATTCAGCACTGAAAATTGCCTAAAAATGTCAGTAGGATTTAATGGGTTTTGTGTCTTAATAGTTTCTATTTTAATATGTGCCAAGGTTAAAGATATGTGAGGATTATGATTTTTCTCTTTTTAATTATTATTATTTATTCTGAACTCTGTCAACTCATTCAGTGATCCAAGAGTCAATCTGAGTTCATTCCTTCTTATTCAATAATACAAGTTTTCTGAAGAAATTGTCTTAATTAACAATTATATCGTACCCGAGCTTTGAGTCCTCACTGATAACTGTGTAGATCATCTGAGACTAATTCTTACAAAAGAATAAGTGTTGAAATGTGTGTAGCAGTTTTGGTTATTAATTTCCTCCCCCTCTTCTCCAGATCACAGTGTCACAGCTCTGTGGAGAGGGATGGATGGAGCACTGTGTGTGCTGTGCTGACACAGCCAAGGGCCAGAGAACCTGTTGCATCAGGTCCCTGGTAGAAGACTCCTAAGTAGAAAAGTCACTTCTACAAAACAGAATAGCTCTTTAGATATGGGCTGACCAAACCTCAGGGTTTTCTGCATTCTCTTGGACTTCCCAGTGTTTTCTCTTTCGGGGGTGGGGGTGGGGGGAGAAGAGAGATTTCCCCTTTTTTCTTTTCCTCCCTGGGATGACTTTGGGGTTTTTTTCTAGTTGAAGTAATAAACTAGCATGCTTAATTTTTAAGGCAATTCACTGGATAATAGGATTTCAGGGTTACCGCTTTTATCCTCCTGGAAAACCAGTGTGCACACATCCTAGGTTGAATTAATGCTTTTTAAAGTAGGTGTTTTGCTTTTCCTATAAACTAATTCTCTCTGTTCGAAGGCAAGAGAATTGCAATTGAAACTTGGGGAAATACTATTTACTGAATGTACATTTACTAATAATATAGAGAGTTACATGTCCTACATATCCCACACCATCTAGTGGAATTTTTTTGCATCAGCAGCATGACGTCAAGGACCTGAAGGGATTGAGAGATTTCAGTGACAGAGGCTGTGAAGACTTTGGACTTTTTCCCTCAGCTACCACAGTAAGAGTGCCACATAGATCAATGATTGCTTTTTACTCCATCTCCTTGGAAAAATGATGGCTTGTTACTCCAGAAGAGGGAACCTACTCAAGAATATTTGCCCTTACCATTAAACAGATCCTTATTGAAGCCCTCGTGGACAGGTGTAAACTGAAAAAAATAGGGGTTGGGAGAGGAGCCAGGCAAAACTTCTTCAGAACCCTGTGAATTTTGGGTGGGGACTGGCCATGCTTTATCTTCTGATACCACATGATAATTCTTACAAAGTACTCAAACAGTTTTTACAGAAATACTTTTGCTTTGCCAGCTACATCCAAGTGGTGTGGTGGCCTTGATCAGGAAGGGGAAACTCCCGAGAAAGCTTTTTGGATGGTCTCCAATTCAAGCATAGAGCCTCTGGCCAGCAGCAATGGTGACCCTGCACATCTGATTTCATGAGGCCACTTCTCTCTTGAGTGATCACTTTGTCATCTCAGATGCAGTGATTGCAAACTTATACAAACAATGGGACTTACGAAGTAGTGCTAGCTGATAGCTGGCTTTGTGTGGTGAAAAAGGGAGAAACAGAGAAACTTGGGCTGAGTTTAAGGCTGGATCTTGTAATATAGGAATTACTTTTTGATTTTTTCCAATTTTCTTTGTTGCACATTGAAATGTGGATTATAGTTTATCATTTAACATCACCTGAGATCTTTAACCTAAGAAATTCCCGTCGCTGGTATCATTCTTAATTAGTAATGCCTTTGGCTCTTCCTGACTTGTAGCTTAGACTTGTAGCATTTCATGTCGTAGGTCATGGTTTGGCATGGAGTGTTTGGAGTTCAAGCTGGGAGCTAAGTGTGTGTGTTTTGATATTCTCTTGCCTGGACGCAAGGGCTGCTCGGGATGGAGTCAGCAGCTCAGGTAGTCTCTTCTGGTGTTAGGGGATGGCCATAGTGGTCTCCATGCTGCACAGTGGCTTTGTTGTTGAGTCTTACCTACCATGTGTGTGAAGTTCAGAGAAAGGTGAACCTACGTTTCAGCTACCTTTTAGCTGTAGAGCTATATAGTCTACATTAGAAGGCCTGTTTTCTTATATGGCCAGCACGAAGGTGAGCCATGCAGAGAAAACCAAGAAAAGGAAACCATTAATTCAACAGTAAAGCAGTTAACTATTTCCAAACTATGAAATCTAATTTACTGAGCAGCGGTTTCATACCAACTTTGTATTTAGCAGGCTTGGTTGAAATAAATTATGAGCCGAGAATGCATCTGACGGCAAGGGATGCTGATTTTGGAGTCTGCAGGTTAGAGCCTGCCAGCGCTTATTTGAAGGTGCAACTTTCTGATATTGAGGGAGAAGACACTGGCTTGCAGAAAGGGCAGTCACTGGAAAGTAATTGCTAAAATAGAGATCTATCAGAAGTGGTGGTGGCTGCAATAAGTATAATTTACTGGACATACCCAGATATGTCTTTCCAAGTGCTGTGCACAACTGACTAAGAAATAATTCTTTGAGTCTCCTAGGCTCAAAGAATGGTTTGGGTTAGAAGAGACTTCAAGGATCACCCAGTTCCAACTTCCCTGGCATGGGCAGGGACACCTTCCACTAGACCAGGTTGCTCAGAGCTCCGTCCAGCCTGGCCTTGAACACTTCCAGGGACAGATCCACAACTTCTCTGGACAACCTGTTGCAGTGCCTCAACACCCTCATATTAAAGAATTTCTTCCTAATATCTAATCTAATCCTACCCTCTTTCAGTTTAAAGCCTTTCTCCCTTTTCTTATCACTACATGTCCTATTTAGAAGTCCCTGTCCAGCTTTTTTGTAAGACCCCCTTTTGGTACTGGCAGGCTGCTCTAAGGTCCCCCTGAAGCCTTCTCTTCTCCAGGCTGAACAACCCCAGTTCTCACAGCCTGTCTCCACAGGAGATGTGCTACTGCCCTCTGATCATCTTCAGGTCCCTCCTGTGGACTCACTGCAGCAGCTCAAAATCCTTTTTATTCTGGGCCTCCAATTAGTCTCACAAGAGTGGAGTAGTAGGGGTGAGAATGCCCACACATGCAGACATTACAGTAATTTGTACCCATCCTCAAATCTGGATTTTGTTTTGAAGAAGAGTCCTTTCTTCTCTGAACAGCTTGAGCTGAGAATGGAAGGAGAAATATTAAAAAAATAAAGCAATAGTTTCAACTTGGTCATTCTCCAAATAACAATTGTTGTCTCTTTCCTTGCAGTAGCAGAATTCATTTGTAGAAAACAATCCCAGCTGTAACACAGAGCCTGTGTATAGACAACAGCCTGAAGAAAAAAAGAATTTTAGTTTATGAAGAAATATCATACAGACTGACTGCAGTAGAAAATTACCTGACACTACAGTGAAAACATCTTTTTCATTTTTCTCGTAACGAAAGGATTTTGAGTCAGGAGAAAGTAACCCCCTGAACGTAGGTTTCAAATGTTAGCTTTAAAATACATATATATATGTACACACACACACACACAATATTAAATTTTATTTTTATATATATATAAAATGTACCTGGCAGCATGTCTGTGGATCACTTTTTCTCCCTTCAAATACAAACTGTACTGCCAAGAGAATTTTCTGTTTTGCCATATATTTTCTGCACAGAAGTTTCTGAGGAAAATTAGTGTTGGGAAAAAATGTGCTAACCACAGGTTTCAAATGCAGCAACTTGGTGGAATTGAAACTGCCTGTACTTTGATTTCTATACCTGAACATGTACTCTGACTTGGAATTGTCACTCTCTGGAGAGGGAGGGATTTATGGGTGAGAACATAGGGGAGGGGTGTTCTTTTTCATGTCCTTCCTTTTAGAAACATAGCTTACTTCCTGAGAGTTCTTAGTTTCATACCTTACAAAAGAAGAATTGTTTTCATCCCATGTTTTAAGTGTGGCTTGTTTTTTCCTCTGACAATCTTGACCAGAGACATGCGATTTAAAATTTGAAATGGTGAGCTAAGCTGTGTTCTGCTGTGTGCTACCTATTTCTTCTATGACAAAACAGAAATTAAGATCGCTTTCTTTTTTGAAGAAGTGTCACTATTTGAAGCTTTTTTTGACTTGCAACAAAATCTCATCAAACTGTTTTTCACGAGATTTTACTTTGCTTGTTCCTGTCTCTCTCAAACCACCATCACATGAACCTAAGTATAAACATTTTTACATTTATAACCATTTCGTGGAATTCATGAAAACTCACACAGCCACCTGCAGTTCCCCGCTGAAGGTTAAATTCTTCTCTGCTTTGTATGCTGGAGTGTCTCAGAGTCTATCATGAGCAGGATGGGAAAAGTCTTTCAAAACACGGAGCAGTTTGTTCTCAAAATGCTCAGGGCTTTCCACCTCCAATGTGTTCTGGGAATGGATTTGCCAAGGCAGGCCATTGCTGTGTCCTTCAGACCACAGGAAGCCTATTGGGCTTTGCTCTGGGCTTTTAGTCAGGTGTCAGATGGTTCCTGTTTGAAAGTCACATTCTTCAGCATTTATTAGTCCCTTCTGAGTACCTATAATAAACTCCTGCTTAGTTTTTATTGGGCATCTCTTGCTATAGATTTAAAATTACTCAATTTCTAGAATTGCCCCTGAATTTGAAATTGAGTGGTGCTTCCACATGGTGATCCTAATTCCTAGTGGAGATCTGGCCATTGTAGCCTGCAATTCTGCTGGCTGCAGTTGAATTCTGAAACATCCCAGTGGAGATTTCCCAGTGCCATGAGGGCTGCTACCGTGCTAGGGAACTTTCCAAAGTTCAATTTGGCTGTCTCCAAACTGGCAAAGCCTTTTGAAACCTGCAAGTTTTAAAAGTCCCAGGTAGTGAGTTTTGTTGTTATTGTGGACATTCACAGAAGAGTTGTCTTCCTGAAGGTCTGCTTTTTTTTCATAATAAATTGTATTTTAAAAGTCAGTGTTTAATGATGAAAGTGGGAGGAGTTGGAAGAAGAAATTCAGAAGCATGAAGTCCTTCTGAAGGTATCTGGATGTCCCTGTTAATAGCCACATTTTAGACTGATCTCCAAATTCAGTGTATGTTACCTTGACGTGTATAATGCCTTTCTGCCACTTCAGGGAATGCACAAATAGTGGATCTGTATATGCTCATTTATAGGGAATGAATGCCATGCATTTGTTATACAATCTTGGTGTCTCACTCATTCATTTACGGACAGAAAAGCAATTGACTTCTCATTTCCTGTGTTTCACATTCTTTTATGGGGCAGAAAGAAGCTTGTGATGAACTGTTACAACATCTTTTTTAATGCATATATAAAATCATTATGCTGAAAGTTTAGCCCAGTAAATGTTTCAAGGATGATTAGGTACAAGTTGTATCAGCATCAGTCAGTAGTTCTGTGACACACAGAAATATTTTTGATGTCAGGAATCAGCATAGGAAACTTCCCCATGATTTTAACCTTCTGGGCTTAACTTTTTACTGGATTCTGGAGGGGTTCGGGAGCTGATGAGTCTGTGCAGGACCACTAACAAGTGAAAAGTAGCAGATGACTTTTCTGACGGGAGCTATCTATATGTGCAGGTATGGCTGTTCCTTGGCTTGCGCAGAATAAATCACTTGATGGATAATTCTGGCTTTGCAAAACAAATTTGGGTGATGTCAAGATAGGTGAGAGTGATTTACTGTAAGGAAGAAGTGAAGGTGATTTATGCTATCTGTTCTCTCCACATGGCAGCTTGGTGACTCCACTTTCTGTAATAACTGTGGGCTGTACTTGTATTGTTTTTTGGGGCAATTTCCTAGTTTTGTCTTCACTTGCTTTCTCTGCAGGAGAGGCACAGAGGAAAAGATTTCTAAGTGAGTTAATATGTTTCATGGATGGCTGAAATTAAATCCTTTGTTGTGAAACCTGTTCCATTGTGCCTTCCTCTCACCCTGCCTTTCATACATCTAACACATCAGTCTTGTTAATATCTGAGCAACTACAGATTTAATTTAAGTTGTGGCTCTAGTTATGTTCATGTATCTCTTTTTGGTGCCCATAGGCCCAAGTGTGCCACCTCCCTGCCATGAACTGAACCTCTCAGCTGTAGGACATCTTGTAGTGAACTCAGGGAGGAACATACATTTTATATGAGTTGTATGTTGAATATTTTAAACAACTAATGCGCAGGAAGAGTGCTGAGAAGGGCTGTGTATGGTTGTGATCAGGGCAGGCATAGGAGAAACAGGGATCCTCTCTCTCTAGATTCAGGAGGGGAAGTGAGTTTGAGTTCCCTGCAGAGCCCAAGAGCGCTGAAGCCACTGAACAGCCATTGACAAGGATGGAGACAGGGCAGGTGTCACAAATGCTGCTGTAGTCTCCTGCCTGCTGCTGCTTTGGGAACAGCGGTCCAATGGATGAGCTTGACAATGCCTCCTGCACTGGACTTGCAGGGAAGGTTGTGGAGCAAGTGCCCATTGGGGAATTTCTCCAGTGCTCAGGAGAGAGCTCTGAGCAGCTGCACAGCTGGGAGGCTGATCTGGTGTTTCAGCTCAATGGCAAGGGGGCTTTACCTATTTCCCTGCTTATCAGTAATTATCTATGCATGGCTTTCGTTGCTGCCCAGTGTTAATTGTTTTTGTGCTGGAAGTCCATGTCAGTGGCTGTCCTTTCATCGTTGGGTACTTTCCAGAAACCGCTTTAGAAGTTACAGCTTGTTTTCTTTTTCTTCTTTCCATTCATTTAGTAGTTCAAGATGAAATATAAATAAATGAATATAGTTCATCACGTGCTAGATCATTGTCAATATTTAAGAATATTTACATGGAAGATTGAAATTTATATCCCTCTACCAACAAGAAAGAAGTTGATTGAGCTTCTGCTGTGAAACCAGTAAATAACTGGGGAGAAAAATATTACAGTTCACTAAACATAGTAATTAGGTCAAAGAATCCTCTTGCTGTGCATTAAAGTATCTATTACCTTATGAATCGAATTTAATGTTCAAAAGCGTAAGAATAGAAAATGTTAGAATCTCCTGCCAAAATCACATTCAAACAGGTAAGACAACCTAATGTATGTAAAAAATTAGTTTGGACAATTTTAATTTAATCCATAATCTTATGAGAAGAAATAATACTATTCTGTTAGTCATAAGGCAAATAATTGTGGATTTCTCTCTCAAGGTAATATTTTGCTCTATTTAAAATATTTTGTAAGCATTAATGTTTTATTTCTAGGCTTGTGATCTCTCAACTGTATTATACAACTACATATTTCATCAATTTTCATCTTGAATCAGTTATGTGTTTTAATGAAGAACTCATTCTGCTACATAAAGAAAAATAAAACTAAGTTTCACAATTTAATTTTCAGAGTCAAACTGTTAGCTCTTGAATGATGTTAGCTATGGCTGGTTTTGACATGTAGTCAAGAATAGTAGCCTGACTTAAGAAAACTAAAATGTCTAAATATGAAGTGTAGAAATATATAATTTTTCTTACTACCAGCATATTATTTACTAGTAATAATTATTCATTATTTATTATTCATCAGATTATTAATTAATTGAGTATTAATAAACTCATCTTCTTCTAATTATGATACATTATCACTAAATTTATAGGAATAACATTTTTTCCTACAATTTATCTCTGTTTTATTAACTTAGATGTGCTAGAAGTAGTCTTATGTGAGGGAAAAAATGTAGCTGTCTAGGGCTAGAATCCATATTCAATTTTCCATTTTTATTTATTATGTTTTTATTATTTATGTTTCTTAAAACCAGAACACAGAATTTAAAAAGTGATTCTGCGTTGTACATGGAGAAGTAATTGTTAATTCTCAATTAGTGATTTTATTGGTCTCAGTAGATATGAAAATGTGGCAAAGAATGTGTTTTACGTGTGAAAATCAAACATGGCCATGGAATTTTATTCATTACCATCATATAAATCCGGAATTTATAGATTGAAATTACACTGATGCTCTTTCTGGCTAGACTGTATCTGGGACGTTAATTTGATTGGTGACTGACTGGAATCTTGCTCATTCTTCTGGTTTGACGTGTTACAAAGTTATAGAGGCGTCTTTTTCATCAAAGTTAGCAGATGAACACAGGAAACAGCTTTCTTGAATGGAAGGTTGTAGGGTGCTTGTTGCAGGGATGGAGAAGACAGGATATGATGACTCATGCAGGATTTCTGTGTTTGTGGACTGGACAGGAGCACGACGTTGACACCCCAGAGCGTGAGTCTTCTGCTCAGCTCCAGCTCTGAGCAGTTTTTCCAGGACATCCCCAACCCCTGCTTGCTGAGAAGAGGACGTAGGTGCCAGCCACTCAGAGGTGTGCCTGGGAGCTGGCTTCACACTCAGGACAGTGCTCACCCTTGTCTGAAGAGGCTGCTCTTGTGTGAGCCAGAGCAAGTGTCTCACATCAGGCTCCACATGATGCAAAATGCCCTTGAGCATATTTCTTGTGTTACCTTGATTGACCTCTGTTGGGATGGTCATCCAATGACATATTCAGGCTTTACATCAATAGAGAAAGTTGAAGCATATGATGGTCGTGTATTGCCTTAAAGGACCTGAAAGTATGATCCCAGATGAGAGTGGCTGCTGCATAATCCCATTGACGTAGCCAACAAATAGACAAGAGCACCTGTAACTGCAGATGTCTTTCAGAGTCACATTTTTATTTCTGCCAGAATTCTAACCCCAAAATATCTCTTGATTGTAATTTTCAGTAATTTGACAGATTTTAATGTTAAATGGCCAGACTCCCAGGTACCCCAAGTTTGGTCAAAAGTTGTGGTTCACTTTGTTATTTTGAAATAAATACACAAATTCAGTCAAAAGCAGAAGCAGGAGTCACTTTCTTTTTTTCAGTGCTCGTGTACTGTGTGTCAAAAACGCAATCCCCGTTTTTATCAGTTTGTAAAGAAGATAAAAATGAAGACAAAATAACTCTGCTGAGCTGTTTGTACTGCACAAACCCATCCAGTTCCCTTTCATGCCCAGATGTTCAGAGTAGTTCTGCAGTGCATTTTCAAGGAGAGGGAGGAAAAAAAAGTGTGTACAGCTTTTTGTGGTTGCAGATTTCTTCCCTTTACTGAAACAGCGAGACACGTAATGGCTGTCATTTTGAATACAATGATGGTGAATAAGAGTAAAATAAATTGAAAAAATGACTCCTGTAAACTTGAAATACTTCTATAATTAATGAGACGAAAATTACTCTTTTTTTCCATTTCTGAAATGTTTTACAGGACTCTTGTAAAATTTAGTGAAGGTAATGTGTAAGAAGGATTAAACATATAATAAGGGAGAAGAGCCTTCCTAATAGCAATTTCGGAAGTGTTCGGGGAAAAAAATGTTCAGTGGAAGAAGGTGTTATGAAATTAATTATAGAAATTTTTAGAAGATACAAGAGGCAATAAAACAAAATGCTGGTTTTCTACAAATGAAAATGGGCAATAACTTTGTTAGTTGTGGAAAATACATGGTGGTGGAAAGATAATGCCAAATGAAAAAGTATAAAAGCACTTTCCCCCATTGATATTAAGCACCCAAATAACTAGAAAAACTCTTTAAGAACCCCGAAGGAGCCCTGTAGATAAGATTTTAAACCTTGTTTAGCCCTGTCCCTGGAGACTTGTTGAGATAATGACACAGTTTAGGAAACTGCCTCAGGACATGCTAGGATATTACAGGCATTCAGTTGTAAACGAAGCTGTTAAAAACGATTCTAACATGTCAAGTGGCACCCACAGCTTTGTTAAGTATGTGTAGTGTAGGTTAGGGAAAAGAAGTGGTGCTTTAACCAGAGGCGGGGAGGTGGAAGAGGAGATGCTAATTGGTTAGGACTTGAATTAAAAATATATATATATACTTCTTGTTTTCTGTAGGAAATATGCATGGCAGCCTCAGAATTATCATGAAGTTCTCAACATAGCAGAACAGCTCTGTGATTCTGTGATTTCTTTTAAGATGTTCCAATTGGCTTTTGCTTTTCTTACAAAATTATACTGGCCAAAAGCATCAGACAACTGCACTGTTTACAGTATATTTCTGCACAGAGGAAATCTCTTCGCTTTTCCTTCTTTGAATCAGAAACCTGGAGCAGGTCTACACAAAAAGTCCGTTTTTATGTGCTTGTCAACTGTTACAGTTTTACTGCTCTGAAAAAACTGAGTAGTTGTGTTTATGATTGACAGAAATCACATACAAATGGATGAATGAGAGTTTAATACATATTTAATGTAGGAGTATTTTCTATCAGGGATATAATTATGGATTAAAATCCTATTTGAAAGAAGCTGTGTGCATTTTTTGCTCTTATATTTTCACGGCCAAATGCTAAATAAAGAGAGGGGAAGCACCATTCACAGCTGCTTCAGAAGGTAGAGAAATTATATTTAAAGGATGGTAGTGAACTTGAAAGGTAATTGGTTTTAGAAAAGCACCTAAAAGTAAAGATTAACCTGCTTCCTGCGTCTGAGTCTTGCTGCCTGTTTTGAGTTTCTAATAACTTTTCTTGATGAGATAGACATACCTATGTTTGTGTATGAAATTTTTCTGTGTAACTATTATTAGAGCAAAGTTTGCTTAAAGTCCAGTTTACTTCATAGAAGAGCCAATCACAAAAAGAAAAAAAAAGCCCAAAAAAAGGAAAACGACATCAATTCCAGTGATCCCCCAAGTCTAACTTTTGAATATTCAATAAATTTGATATTATGAAGAGCTGTCACTACTTCACAGCTATGGATGCCAAAGCAATTATGTTTGCGAACCTTGAGATGAGTCTGTTTCTTTTACCCTCTCACTTGGGAGCAGGGAAGCAATTTGGCTGAATATTTAGGCAATTAATGTTGAAATTAGCTCCAACTTTTGAATTTTAAGGAGTTTAGAAAACTATAACCACATGTAAATGTACTTTCTGACACTTTTGAAAGAATCCCGTTTTCTGAATCAGGCATTAGCTTTAAAATGTGGGTGGAGGTAGGAGCAGGGCTCTGGCAATCCTGTCCCTGCCAGAGCTGGGTGCCGTTGTGAGGCAGGAAGTGACGGAACTCCTGCCCGAATGTCTTGCTGACAGCACCCAGGACCTTGGAGCTTAGGGACAAAGTGAGCAGTGGGGTCTGGGCAAGATGATTTGGAGATGAAATTTTTCTGACCTGTATTTACGCTGCTTCTTGCTCTGCTCTCCCTTCGGAAAGAAGCTGTTCTCTCCCAGGTGACTTCTCCAATGATGACATGAGCTGTTTGAGTTAAAGTTTCGTAGGAGCATCCCATCTGTTGGTCTCCTTTATCCTCCAGAAAGTGGGATCAGAGCTGCCGGGATGAACTCTTATCTCACTGGAGTGGAAAGGTAGTAAGGCATGAGTACCTTGGGAAGGGATTTGTGTTCACTTGTGTCAAAAGGCTTCCAGTATTCTGGTTTGAGAAGGCACGTGAAGGTTTGTAAAGGTTTATGTCTCTCAAAATCTAGAAGGAAGCGTCACAATATGACAGAAGGCGTACATCTAAGGTCAAGGCTTTGTTATTGCTCCATTTCAAAGCCCAGCAGAGGGGCGGGGTGTCTAGGGAAAGGTTAAATTACCTGTGTAGGAAGAATTTTGGGCAAGAAAACAGTATGTGAATTGCTACTCATTCTAACTTTACTGATAGATATGTGAATGGTGAGATTGTGTGAGGGTGTCTTGGCCAAGTCTCTGGTTATAAATTGCATTTGCAGTATTTTCAGTACAATGGTGAATTGGTGTCCAGGAACAATCAAAGAATAAGTACTGTGACATTAAAAATGTAATTTATTTGATAGCTAATTTCCAGTCAGTGGCAGCAAGGAGCGATTGAATCATTACAGGAGATAAAGATCTCACCTGAATCACAGAATATTCTGAGTTGAAAGGAACCCACAACAATCATCAAGTCCAACTCTTAAGTGAATGGCCCATCCAGTGATTGAACTCATGACCTTGGTGTTATTAGCACCCTGCTCTAACCAGCTGAGCTGATCTCAAGGTCAGTTATTACTCTATAAATTTTAAATTCTATGTTATTTAAAAGATGCTTCCCTCCCATGAAGGCTTTTAAGTTGGAAACACTTGAAGGCTGCATTCGACACCTGCTCACCTAACACTGGTCTTATGAATGATTGTATGGCAAAAGCCTGCTGAGGAGTTTGCTGTCAGTATAGGATGCCTTAGGTGCTGTGTAGCAGAGTGGGTGTGAGTATCTTAAGTAGGGATTGGTGGAAAACAGCTTAATTCGAGAATCAGCTCTGATTTCCAGTGAAACAGGAAGGCTGTAACTGGGAGTAATTTGCACATACAGGACCTGAGAGTGTAGAAGGAAGGACATTTACTGAGCCTGGGTGAATACTCACACTCATTTTCCTCCTCTTTGAGTACCCCATGACATAACTAGCATCAACTGAGGTTAAGAACGTCACACACAGCAATTTATGTGTCTGCCTTGAGACAGATAACCAACATAGTCAGAGTGTCCCAGGAGCAACTGGGGGGCAGGTCAGACTCCTACAGCAACACCTGTGGTGCTGGCAGGCAAAGCCCTTGATCTGTCTTAGGACATCCTCTGGTGTGCTCTAAACCACCAGAGGTCTGGGAATGTGTTTGCTCCAGACCAGAAAGGGGGATTAGTCTTGAGTAAAGCATAATCTTGGTAGGTGGGTTTAAGCTGCCTAATAACATCCTCTAAACAAGAATTCACATTTCCTTGTGCTGGCTTTTGAGATTGTAAGTTACTTTTTAACGTAATAGTCCTAAAGGCTTGGTAGGCTGGTAAGTAGGTCTGTGTCTAAGGAATTAAGTGTCATTTGATTGCAGAGCTTACTATGAAATACATGCTTTATGGTTTAGCTATTTTGGAGTTTAAATATAGACATTATTAGACATAATTCCAAGTCTCTATTTCTAATAGTAATTTCTCCTTTTATCATTTAGACAGATCTGAGTGACTGTAATATTTTCACAGCAAAGACCAATCACATTGCTTTTAGGTATATGTAGTCCCTGAGACAAGTGTGGGGGTTTTGTATTGTTTTGATATTTATTTCTTTTAATAGAACTAAACCAGTGCAGCACCAGTCTTATTTGCTGGTGACTCTTTCATTTCCAGAGCTCATGAAATATGGCTATGAATTGTTTGCAGGTATATGAAGATCCTTTCACATTGATGAGCAAGGAAGGGACTAATACCATCACATTTATTATCATCAATGACACCCAGAAAGATCTCAATCTGATTGTTTGGACTCAAACAAACCTTGCAGCAACCACTGCCCATTCTGGTGCGCCCTCATAGCTGGTTCCTAAGGTACCTCGAAAAGATGGTGATCCTCATATGAGAAGCAGAGAAGATATTTCTGTTTTTCTACTCAGCCTTGCAAATCACTTAGCAGGAATTGGTGAAACATTCCAGCACAGAGAAACCATTCACAGTTTTTGAGGAATGGAGGTTTACATAGTTCAGGCTTACATTGTTTTAACATACCATGCAACACTGGTGAAGGTGGAGACAAATGACCATTTATTTATTGTTCTGCTTTTTTCATTATCCCAGGGCTAAAGTAAACCACAGGCTCTTGTGGCCAATAAGTTATTCCTCAGTTTTAGAGCTGTCCCAGGCAAGCTTTTTACATGGATTTGAAATGATTTTCAAAGATGCCCAGGTGAGTTGTTCTATTTAGTTGATTTTTTTCTTTTTAATCTCATTAGAAGAATTTGGTTTGAAAGTGGGCACACAAAACTAAAATAAACCAGCGATTGATACTAGACTTGGACTTTATAGCATGAGAGGCTGGTATTTTTGAGTTTGGAAAAGATGGAGGAAATTTCAGACAAATTTTTATTACGGGCTTTGAAAGAAGTACTTAAAAATATATTTAACAATTGGTCCTGTTTCAGAGAAGGGTGTTATTATACTGCAACTCTGAACAAAATTATTATATATTAATATTAAAATACAGAAAAAGCTGTTAGTATTAGCAAGGTAGACATCTCTCAATATTGGTAAAATAGATATTATGACTGCATGTAAACTGAGCTTTATTTATTCAGTATCCAGTTATATTATACCTTTTTGGTGGATTATGAAGGCACTTTGATTTAGCTTTTTTTTTTTTCCCAACTTCAGGAAGGTGAAGGTTTGACTTTTGTGCTTAAGTAGGCTGTAGTGATTAAGGGTTTGATTCCCATTTCTGCCAGGCACATTCTGCATAACCTTGAGAAAGTCATTTCATCATTGTGTGACTTTTAGTTCCTCACTGAATTCTTAAGGATAGTAATATAAAACCTGTAGCTGATACACTATTCTGTTCAGGTATGGATTTTGCCTCTAGACACCTATATCTAACCATGAATTAATTATGGAACAGAAAGTGGAAGTCCATTTTGGCAAACAGTACTTGCTGAAGAACAGCAGTCTGCATGTGTGTCATGGTTTTATCAGATGATATATAATGTTATAAGTAACCTGACTGCATTTATGAGAAATACTGTGGGAGGCTTTTGACCTCTTTTGTTTTATTAGAAGAATTTTTATTAATCTTTATAACTGATCATAGAAACTTTAGAATTTGTCTGTTTTGCATGCAAAATGTAGCCTATAATGATTTTTTATGTTTTAGTTTATTCCAAAATACCTGTGATCCACCAGACTGTAAGCTTATAAATACATAATTAATTTCAGTCAAGGAATGAGCAGAATTATTTTTTGAATATTTGGCTTTACACAGTGACTGGGCAAACATTCCTCTGAAATCTAAGAGACTGTGATTGATGTGAAGCAACAAAGAGTAAAATATTGAATACTGTTGCATCAAGAGGCATTAATACTTAATGTAAATCACTTGCTGTTTTCCAAAGGCTTAATTTGCTTCCTATCTAGAAGGAAGGAAGGCACAGAGATGTACAGTGTTGGCAGGAATAAATGGTGGATGATGCTTGCAGGACCTTGCTCTGCATGGAATTGTACAGATAGCGGATTTTGCCAGTTCTGGATTTGGGGCTGATTCTGTTGCATACTCCATGGTTTAGTGGTGAACACAGTGGTCCTGGCTTAACAACTGGACTCTGAGACCCGAGAGATCTTTTGCAATCTTAATGATTCCATGAATCTATGATTTTATGGCGAAGGAGCACAGTAAGAAGTCAYACACCAGAGGAGGCAGGGCTGTTAGGCCTGTCAGGTGGTCCCAATATGACCTGCATGGGTTTTCAGTATTATTTGAATACTGTTGGTCTCCCTACACACAGCAGCACACTTGGAAATCACTGATTTGCAAGGGATGTGTGATTTGTCTCTGACCACAACAAACACCTGTCATCTCCATCATCCACCACAGCCCCACTCCGCAAAGTGCAGTACAGAGATCCCTGCAGTTGTTCTTCCTCGGGGGGGTGGGAGGTGGTTTCAGTCTCTCTATATTTTCAGTTCATTTTATGTGGAAAAAAGAACAAGGATGAGGATTTCTGTCAGTGTAGCTGTGGCACAGGAGGTAATGGTGACATCCTGGCCTGGTGAACAAAAAGAGTTCTTAAGGGTTTCCACATCTTGTTGTAAGCAGTAAGGTAGGAACTCAGTTYACCTCAGTTTCTGGAGCTGAATTAGTGATCCAAGAGAGAGTATTAYTAAGCTAGAAAGTTGTCTTCACAATTGTCTCATAGTAATTAAAATCCATATATTAACTGAATGTGGTTATAAACAATTCATGAAGATCAAGAGACAGGATTTTTTTTAAAGGAGTTGCATGTGTGTATTCCTTGTAAAGAATTTTTTATCGCTCCATCTAAATTGCCTTTTTATTTTTCTGCTTTTAATTTAGGCTTAAATTTTCTTTTTATGAGTGGTTTAAATATGCATAATTCTAATGATTTTTTTCAGGAAAACTATTGTAGAATAGCCATGCATTAACAGTGCATATTTATAGCCTACAGGAGGCCRAGTGCCTGGAGAGAAAGGTTTCTTAGTTCTATATTCATGACGTTTTATTTACATCTGTGTAACAAATAGACCCGTGCAATGTGTATCTTCTGAACATATGCGTTGCTTAAAATTATATGTAAGTCTGTTGCCACAGCAGAAGTGCATGATGAGCCCTTAATTTCCTGGCATACCCTTCAAGGCACAAACCGGTTTGGTGGAGTCGCTGGGCTACAGTCACGGGAAGTTGCTACATCCCAGTGAGGCAAGGACTGCCTCTGCTTCCTCCCCTAATGTGCCTGTGCATGTTTCATCCTGTTGCTGTTCTCTCCCTCCTTTGARTTCAAGCTGATAAGACCTGTGGAGTTCTCCCTGGGTTTGCCCTGGGCTATCTGTGAGGGTAACATTTGAAAAGCTACGGTAAGTTTGTGGCATGTTTGAGCATATTTATGGTTAAGGTTAGTTTTATTTTCTGAAATGCCTGTGGTGGTAGGTAGCAATCTGGGACAATTAGGTACTCTTCTTGATAGACATAGGCAAAGGTGCTGGACTGAAGATGTTTACACTTTAAATTGTTGATAGGCAGCAAAACTACCCAGAACTCTTCTTATTTCCTGTAAGGCTCTCGGTAACAGCAACGTGCAGGGTGGAGGCTCATGTTGCCAGGGTAAGACGCAGGTGTGTACTAGTCCCTACCAGTCTGAGCATAGATTTCTTCTGGCTTACTTAAAATACAGGAGGAGCTGTATGGAGAAATCCATTTGACTGTCCTCTTAAAATCAGAGGAGATGGAGAGATTTATCTGCAGCAGATAAGATGTTGCTGTATAGTACGAACACCTGAGACTGGAAGCAAGGACAGGTGGCCTGGGAAGAATATAGAGAGATTGGCCAAGCAGCCAGACATTTGGTTAGGAAAGTTGAAGCCCTGATAGAATTAAACCTGACCAGGAACATCAAGGGCAACAAGAAAGGCTTCTATAGCTATAGTGATGAAAGAAAGATAGAAAAGTGTAGGCCCTCTCTGGAAGGAAATGGGAGACCTTGTTACCTGGGATTTGGAGAAGGCTGGGGTACTTGATGGCATTTCTGCYTCAGTCTTCACCAACAAGTGCTCCAGCCACACTGGCTGGATTGCAGAATGGAAAGGCAGGTGCTGGGAGAATGAAGAACCACTCACTGTAGAAGCAGATTGGGCTTGAGACCATCCAAGGAACCTGAGGTGCACAAGTCCATGGGATCTGATGGGATGTATCTGTGGGTTCTGAGGGAACTGGCAGATGAAATGTCGAAGCCATTATCCATCGTATTTGAGAAGTTGTGGCAGTCCAGTGAAGTTCCCACTGACTGGAAAAGGGGAAATATAATGCCTCTTTCAAGAAGGGATACAAGGAAGATCCAGGGAACTACAGTCTGGTCAGTTTCACCTCAGTGCCTGGCAAGATCATGGAGGAGATCCTCCTGGAAACTATACTAAGGCACGTGGCAAATTGGAAGGKGATTTGTGACAGCCAGCATAGCTTCACTAAGGGCAAASCATACCCTGCCTTCTGTGATGGGATTAAGGTGTTGGTGGATGAAGGAAGAGTGACTAACACCATCTACCTGAACTTGTGCGAAGCATTTGACACTGTCCCACAGGTTTCGAGCTAGCTCAGGGAGCTAGGAGAACCCAGGGTTTTGAGTGACAGAAGTTGGGTTACTGCTCAGCCTGTCACACTGGTTTGGGATGGACTCTGCACTGTTCCTGGTGGGTGGTGAACATTTTTCAGTCTGTGGATGTTACTTTTGGCAGGTCTTCTGTCTGGAGTGGTTCCGAATTTGGCTTATTGTATTCTAAAAAATCCCCCACATTTGAAATCCTTGAACAGAGAAACAATAATCATTCATAAACTATTTTGAAGGACTTAGATGGAAAGAACCACCAGACTTCCCTCTGCAAGTGTATAATCGTGTTTCCAGATGGGTTCGGTAAATTTGCCCCAGTTGGAAGGAGCAGGCTGGGAATGAACTAAGCAAAAGGTAGGCAGCATGCTTTCTGTTTGTTCTAACAGGTGGTAAGTTGGTAGGAGACAGAGTTGAAGCTTCTAATAGAGCTGTCCAACAAACAGGCTGGCACACTTCCTTGGCATTGTCATAGGAGTAGCTTTGGAGAAAGCTATGGCAAGGGTTTTTTTCATGCTGTTCTTTTTCTCCTGGAAAATGCTGTTTGGTCAAAATCAGATTTCCCTGGTGGAAAAATCATATTTCAGTGCTGCTTTGGATTTTTTTTGGTGGTTGGGGGGAGCAGTGAGGAGGGAAACAGAAGAGATATCCTGTTACACTAAAAACACCAGTTGCAAGGTGGTATGAGGTAGCATGAGGTTTCTAGATTTCTACTGATATTTTTATTTTGTGTGTATGCTCCTGGAAGCTAAAATCGCCTGAAATAAAAACCTCTGATTGCACACAATGCTTTAATTTACCTGAAATCCCATTTAATTGTTTTATTTTTTGCCTCAGAAATCTCCACTTGTATTAATCCTGATTTGAAACATTGAAGATTTAAAACAAAAATAAATTAATAAAAAAGAAAAAGTGGAATTTTCCACTGAGATGAATCTCAGTTCCCGAAAATGTTTCTTCATCTCTGTGTTGTTCAAGTGTTGAAATAATTAAGTGGATGGTTGTTTTGTATCTCTAGTATCATCAGGGTAAGTGCAGACTACAATGTCATAACTTTATATTTTAATAAGGTAATAATTATCCTGTTGTTTTTATTCTAATCCCCGCCTGGGGATGGGCATGGTAAAATGTTCTATATTACTATAATGTCATATCTAAGCCACTTGATTAACTTCTTGAATTTTTTCTTGTGGACATGTGCCAATTGATTAATCTCATTGATTTAAAAGTTCTTGATCCATGCTGAAGACCTTAGAATTGTGCATCACCCCAGCATCAACTGCACATCATCAGCTATTGAAAGGATTTATACTCAGGAGGCTTATTTTGTAGGTACTGCCCCTGCCACAGTACAGTGTTGTTTGGTGACCTTTAATGAGTCCAGATCAGTAATGCTGAGAGAGGTGCACTGTATTCGTGACAGCAACCTGTGGAGGGTTGACCCTGGCTAGACACCAGCTGCCACCAAATCTGTTCTACCACTCTCCATCTCAGCTGGACAGAGGAGAGAAAATGTAATGAAAGATCTTGAGTTGAGATAAGGACAGGGAGAGATCACCCACCGATTACTGTCAAGGGCAAAACAGACCCAACTTGGTGAAATTAATTGAATTTACTACCAATCAAAAGATCGGAGTCAGACAACAAGTAAGTAAGAATAGGTAAATTAAATCTTAAAAAAACCTTCCCCCACCCCTCCCTCCTTTCTGGACTTAATTTTATTCCTCGTTCTCTACCTCCCATCTCCCAGCAGCACACGGAGATAGGGAATGAGGTTATGGTCAGTTCATCACACATTGTTTCTGCTGCTGCTTCCTCCTCAGGAAGAGGACTCCTTTGCCTGTTCCAGCATGTAGTCCCTCTCACTGGAGCCAGTCCTCCACAGAGTTCTCCAGTGTGAGTCCTTCCCACGGGCTACAGTTCTTCATGAACTGCTCCAGCGTGGGTCCCTTTCCACAGGGTGCAGTCCTTCAGGAACAGCCTGCTCCAGCATGGGTCCCCCACAGGTCCTACCAGGCACCTGCTCCAGCTTGGGCTTCCTACATGGTCACAGCCTCCTTCAGGCACTCACCTGCTCCAGTGTGGGGTCCTCTGTGGGCTGCAGGGGACAGCTTTCCACACCATGGTCCTCACCACAGGGCTGCAGGGTAATCTCAGCTRTGGTGCCTGGAGCACCTCCTGCCCCTCCTTCATTGACCTCATATATTCTCACTCCTTTTCTGGCTGCAATTACTTCTGCCCATTAACTTTTTCTTTTCCTTCTTAAGTATCTTAGCTCAGAGGGTCTACCACCATCGCTGATGGGCTTAACCTTGGCCAGTGGTGGGTCCAGCCTGGGTTCAGCTGGCATTGTCTCTGTCGGACATGGCGGAAGCTTCTGGCAGCTTCTCACAGAAGCGATCCCTGTAGCCCCGCCACTACCCAAACCTTGCCTGGCAAACCAAAACCACAGGCCCAGACAGTAGTTACTTTAGATAACTTTACTCTTTTGAAATTAGTTGCCTTGTATGCAGAATTTTAGGGGGTTAGGGTTTTTTTCCTTTGGGAGGTTTCTTTGTACTGCCTTAGACCCTGGTGCAAGAGTGAGCCTTATGTTCAAATACTGCCACGTCAGGTGTGGGGTAATGATTATGGTTGGGAGCTTGCCTGAAACAGGGTTGCTATCTGGAGTGAAGAAAAATAGGTCCTTGGACCCTTAGCCGTCCCTTTCATCCTGCTGCCTGTCATTTTCTTCTGAAGAACAGTGTGAAGCCCATAGCCAAGAAGTACAGCTCAGATGTAGAAACACAAAGGACTGTAAAAGAGCTGTGGAAACATAAATGGTTGGTATTACAAAAGAGGCCAGAAGTACCCTCTTTTTTCTTTACTTTTTTTTTTCCCCTTTTCTTTTTTACTGGGTCTGATAATTGCAAATTCTGCTTGGAACAGAGCTTCCTGCTGAAGTGTGGAATTTGTCCAGTGTAGAATTAAGCAATGCATTGTTTCCTTGAGAAAAGCACTTTAAAAACTGAAGCACTTTGCCAGTGGATCATATGGGAGTTCTGAAAGTTAGATGACGAAAGTCAAAGCCCATGTAATACTAAGCACTGGACAATGCTGTCACTCGAAACTGAGGATCTTCAGCATCTTGTGGAAAGAGATCTGAAATTAGCCACCTCTCTTGAGAGCCAGTGTAACTCTCTCTAGAGTTTTCTTTTTAAAACCAGAGTTCTTAGATTCATGTCAGTAACTCAATAGTCTGAAGTCAAATGATTATGTTTTCAAGTCAATGTGCAAGTATAAATGAGTAGTGATAGCCTTGTCAAATAAAATTGGAACAAAACCTACCAGACCACTGCTGAAGTGTAGTCTCACTGATGGGTAGGCTGGACTTACAGTCATCAATTTCATTGCTGTCCATATCGGAATTTTTGCTAAGGAGAATTTTSTAAGTTTGGCTCTCTAAAATCTGGTCATAAGCTATATTTGCATCTGGATAAATCTGGATATAAAACTTATTTGCAGCATATCCTTGGTGCATTTGAAGTGCTATCTCTTGAAAATTACTGGGCATATCTAGACGTCCAGCTTTGTTGTTGGCTTGTGCAATCAACATTTTTTTGTGCACCTCCAGATTCTCCCCCTTCTCAACCAATTTCCATTCTCTATTGCTGTTCTCCTCTTTCAGGCCTCCCCTTTCTTCTCCATCATTGCTCCTTCTACTCTTATTTCCTCTCTGTTCTTCACTTTCTGTTAGCACTGAATCACAGTGCTGCCTAAACCAACAAAAATCTGATGTTGGTGTTCTGTTCATTTCAGTTCGATGACAAACTTGTCTCCCAAACTTGCCTCTCTTTGTTAAAACCTTAATAGCAATGTAAAACCAATCCTGAGTCCAGACTGGCTAAAATGCTGTGCCTCTGAGCCACATCTGCTGTGTGGTGCAATGATGGGCCGTAGAGCAGGTGCTGCCTGTGCTGAYGAACCATCCTCATCTTGTGCAGGCTCCAGTCCACTGGTTTTGCTGTCATTCCCCCAGAATTTGGCCTAATAGTTTCATGCTTTTAACTATTTTCTGTAACTATATTAAAACTCTCATAGATAACATATTAGTGATCAGTAGATTTTTTTCTTCCTCTGAATATTTCCCATTTTAATTTAAAGTTGATRATTCACAAGTACCTGAGGAGAGACCTTAGCATGTCCTTAATTAGTGCAATGCACAGTGCTGGTGTTGTTGGCGTCCACTTGGCTGTTGATGGATTCCGCTTTTAGTCCAGCCTGTGTGTATTTTTGGCTTTGTGTTTATCTGTTTGTTGGTCTGTTGTGACACTGTCAATTCTAAGCAGCAATTTACTGAGCTTAAACAACCGAAGTTTTGAACTTTCTGACCAGTATCATTAAATGGTGACAGAATTGGTCAAGGAGAAAAAACCCCCTGTTCTTGACAAACTGCCTAATGCTATTGAATAGACTAAAATTAGCCCTGTCATTCTTCTTCTTGCTTTTAGGCATCTCAAGGTAATTATAATGGGCAAAGCCAGCCAAGCTATAACTCAAATAAGCTCAGGTTTTAAGGCAATTTTTTTTTATTATTTGCCTTTCCCTCTAAGTAAAGCAAAGATTATAAAGATTGAGTTAGTGGTTGCTTTTTCTTGCAGAGAGCATCTCAGGTAAAAAATGAACCAGTGGTAAATTAAAGGCAAATATTCAAGCAGAATAAAATAATAGTCCAAAAGTGGACCAGACAGCAAATGCAGCTGAGGCTAAGGTGGGTTGGGTTGAGTCCCATTTCTGATGTTTTGGTTAGTTAAAAGCTGTGATTATGTTCCACATGAAATGCAACTTCATATATGCATTTTGCATTTATTAACTATGTTATGAAAATGATACAGACAGAGACGAAACTGTTATGGAGGATTTGGGATGGAACAAGCATACTAATGAGCCTATGCAAAAATGCATCTATTAGCCAGATGGTGAGTTACACAGACATTAGTTTCTGTTTACCATCTGTTTAATCCTCAGAAAGAGGCAGGAAAGGAGCTAGAAATGGTGTAGACAACAGCAAACAGTAACAGTGTAGTAACCTTCACAATATGTCCTGAATGTCGCTCTTCTTGAATAGTTCAGTGAAATACCCCTTGTATCTGGTGGTAGATACCACATTACTGCAAATTCTGTATGTTTCTCCAATGCTTCATTCTCCACTGCATCCCCCTTTCCCAATATTCCCTCTAAAAAGAAGACAAGTAGTTCCTTACCATAGGCAAAACACTYACAATGGTTCAAAGCAAGTTACAATTAAGAAAAAAATACTTTAAACTGCTAAACATTGTGTATCACTGGGAGGAAAAAAAAAAGGTCCTGAATGTAGAGAGAAAAAGACCTTAAGGTCAACTAGTCCAATCACCTCCTCAATAAAAATGTGTTTTTAAATGCAATTTCCAGTCTTAAACTTCTCAAATTATAGAGTGACAAAGTCAGGAAAAATAATTGCCAGAAGTGCTGTTGAGAGAGGTCTGTACTTTAGTCTGAAACTGGAAAACTGAATTGATTAATAATTTGGTTAAGATACAATTTAGTGTAAAATTGAAAGACACTTAGAGCTAATTTTTCCTTATTCACTAGAGGGTAGCAGAGAGAGTAGTGAGAGCATTTCAGCATAGCCTGTGCTCGGTAGCAATGAGTTCACTTGCAAGCTTTTGTGTTCTTAGAGTAATCTGGTGCCCTTCAGGCTTCTTGGTCGAGCAGAAAGGGTACATTTGAGGCTATAAGTGTAAACCAACAGCAAAAAACTTAAAAGCATCCTTAATGCAATTTGGTACAATTCAAAATAATTCTTGATTTTAGCACTGTTAATAACGGCTTGATTTTTTTCAGATAGTAAATATAAGCATTTTCAAGATGCACATTTTTCAGGAGGCATATTTTCAGGAGCACTATATTGTGCATGGGGGACAGTGTCAAATTCATGTGGGTGGATAATTTTAAAATAATACCAACACCGTAGAAGGTTGCTGCTTTTCTAGGCTGTATTTGTGGATATTCCAGTGAAATAAATGCCTGCGGTCCAAAATTTCCTTCTGCCACCACATTACATACCTGACAAAACAAGGCATTATACAGTATACCAGTAATGGAGACCTTATGGCATGTCTGCTTCTACTGCCTGAGAATTCAACAGATTTCACTGTGAGTTACCTGTACACTTTCTGGGGTGCAGACGTCCAAAGGAATATCATGAGAAGAGTTTCAGAAAGCTGTTTTGAAGAGGGGCCATCTACTCTTATGGTACTAATAGACAAGCCAAAAATGTTGCCCTATAGCAACATCCCCCACCATCAATATTTATTGCTGTGTCTGCTCTCTGGCATTTAAGATTTTAAAGTTATGCAGTTTTATGAGGTGTTGTTAAAGGTAATATTTAACTGGCTGAGGCTGATGTTGTTACTGTGTTAGAAATCATCCTTTTTTCCCCCAAATAATTCACATTGTGGTTTGCCTTTATTTGCCTGTGATGGAGAAAATTGCATCAAAAAAAACCTACTTAAAAATGTTTGCCCATTTTTGTTTTATGTAGTCACTTGAGCACGAGGTAATGAAAAGAGACCTTTCATTTAGTAGTGGGACTATTTGCCAACAACAGGAACCATTTGAAATAGTGCTCATTTCCCAAATAGCACTTAAGGTCCAAAGAAAACACCCTTTTGTAATCTCTCTGCATTGTGCTCATAAAAGAAGAATATGGACTGAAAAATCTGTGTTGCCATCCTCCCCTCCCCCTTCCTGTCCCCATACACATGCAAGGATGTGCYCACTGCCCCTCACAACCTTTGAAGCTTTTGTCTGTGCCTGGGTGCCAGCACTACATTGCAAATAGAGAGGTGGGGGGACTTCTTAGGTGCTACCCAACTTCATGTTCTGCCCATCAAGTGGTTTCTGGAGGGAAAAAAAATATTTGAGAAATCTTTGAATGACTCATCCCTTTGCCTTAAAACCTTTTTCAATTCCTACCTTGTTTCTGGTCTGGATTCCACAAAGAGACTGAAATCCACAGAAGGGATTCATAAATGTGCTCCTTATTAAATATGGCAAACAAAAAGAAAACATGTTGATGTAGGGAACCATCCTCCTTGTTTTGCTGATTCAGATGTTTCATGATTAAACATTTATAAACCAAAACTGAAATATAAACTTACTTTGTATGCTATGTAAGAAATTTAATATGGTCCTTTTCATCAAATTGAATTGCCACATCAGTCTTCAAAGGCTTTGGAGGCTTTGGAAGCTTTGTGCTGCAGCATAGCATACAGATGTCCTGCCTTGGGTTGAGGCTTTATTGTGTTTAACTTGTGTGATGGATCATGTCTGTGCTCTGTTCTTTTATCTGTTATAGAAAACCTTTTGGACTTTGATTCATACTGGGGAGTGTAAATAATGCAATTGGTTCTGATGTGCCCCAGTGAGAGGGAGCCATAGGACAAGAAAAAGCCAGATAATAACTCATCTTCCTGAAATCTAGATTGGAATTAGGTGCAAAACAAGTTATATTGCCCATTTTCAATTAGTTTCTTATGTCTTTTTAATGAATTCTTGTAAGACAAGTTTAAAGAACAAATTTCTACAAAATTATGACATTCATTTTTAAAGATGTAATACTAGATATTTATCTTTACTGTAAAGCTGCTCAGGAAACTAAGATTTGCATAGCAGTTCTGAGACTGCCACTCCACTGCAGTACTAATTAGTGCAGTGTTAAGCAACTTCTTACTACCAGGATCCTGTTAGTGGCTGTGTAATGTGTACTTGTACAAAACCCCTTTACACCATGCCCCAGAGCAACATGAGCACCAGTCTCTCCCAGTCCCAGAACTTTGATATCTCAACCTCTTTGGTGTTTGGGGCTGTAGGATTTGGTGTATCTGTGTCTGAAGTACTGCCTCCTGCCTGGTGTTATATTCTTTTTCTTCTGACCTGTCAACCTGTACTTTTTGCACAGAATTTGCTAAAATATAAGCACCAAGCTTCTGTGTTTTGAGTCCTGTCTTCTGACTTCTTAAATCCTTCAAGTAGGGTGAAGCATTCTCCATTTCTTTGACTTCTCAAGAAGTTTTTCCTCACAGAAATATGTATTTATTGTTTAAGGACAACTTTTCACTAGAAAAAGCTGAAAAATACTTTGCCAGTGTCATGCATGCCAAGATAATATCATTCACCTATATAATGTTAGTACCACTGGACACTGACCCTTTAAACTGCACTGTTCCAGTGGTTTGGGGTCTTGCTTTCCCTTGTGCTAGCCCTCTGGTGAGTCTAACAGGTTATCTCCAGATGTTTCCAATAGATGTTGTCTCAGTATGGGGGACAAAAAGGTCTCACCTTCATAATCAAAGGACAGCTCATGTACATACATCCACCAGTCTACTATATATACTAAATAGAATTTGTGTAATGTCAGAGTACTTAACAATGATGAATGTAATGATTTCTCGTTATCCCTGCTTATTTCTCTCATTTGCTTTTTCCATTCTGTTATCTTCTTTTTATTGGTCAATGTGCAAATGCTTTTTTGAAGGTAAGTTTGCCTATATATGTTTATAAAATGCCAGATATTTTACTGATACAATCAAATAATAAGTAATAGTAGTGTGAGTCAATGTACATTATACAAACCAATATTTAAGAATTTTATGAATTTTCTTACACTGTGTTTATGCGCTCCCGGAGTATTTTATGTGCATTTAGGTCGCTTCAGTTCCTGTGCTTGATGTAATTAAACTGGACTGCTGAATTTTTTTTAACTAACCAACCTTGATGGCCTCTCATTAATAAACAACTTGTTAAATGAAAAATTTCTGCAAGCATGAACTTACTATTCAAGAAGCTAGTGAAAATAATAGTTTGGAAGGCACAAAGCCATCTACAAATTCACAGTTTATGTAAGGACAGCCTAGACTATGGAAGAGTTTCAGTAAAGACTGAAATGTTTTGAAAGTAAATCATGCAAAATCAGGCAGGGATATAAATGGCAAGTGTGCACATGCAAAATCATGCAGGGATATAAATGGCAAATCTGCACATATGCATAGTATTTCCATGAGCCATTCAACTAATTTTTGTTCAGTGTCAAACATGTCATCACTATTATTTCCATCTTCCAGTTCTTGATGCTGCAAATGTGTTTTAACCAGTTATGGCTGGCTTGGTCTTTAGGAATATCTGTGCCTTCCCCTCTCCCCAGAGTGCTGGTGATGTAAGCATTACACCTCTCTTGATACTGATGACATTTGCTAAATATTTTGGTGCCTGCTCCTGTGATTATCCTCTGTACATGGCCATGCGCTTCAGAGGGGGAGGATGGTGGAGGGATACAGACAGAATTAATCCTGTCATAAGGATGTCTGTCTTCTGCTGCTGRCTGTGCCAGTGTGAGGCATTAGCTGCATAATGGTGTCCTCCTCTCCCTCAGTCTTTTTGTTCCCCTTTGAAATTGCCTTCTRTAAGCTTCCTCCATAGCAAGGTACAATTAGTTACATTGGTTAGTAAGGAAGAGGAAGAGGTTGAACAAACCTCTTTACCATTCTTAGCATTATCCACTGAAAACTAAAGCAGGTTGTTTTTAAAGGATTTTATATATTTATGTTGCATGGGTATTATCTTGTGTAAATTAGGTTTAATACACAGATGTGTGTATGTGCCCATGTGTGTACAGCCTCATGCCTCAAGTGTGTGTCCCTGTTCGAGCTTGCTGCAAGTCCCCTTTATTTTGATAACTTGTTACAGTGAAGCTCAGTAATAGTATTAAAAATTGTTCAAAGCCCTGCACTTTGAAATAGTCCTATTGCATTGCTTTAGGTGAATATAGATATYCCCTGAATATAGGCATCCTAGGGAAAACAGGACAGTGTACACTGTGAGTGTGTGCTTCCATGTAGTATCTAGAAACTGAGTTTGGACACTTAATTGATGTCAATAGTGTAACTGATTATTTCAATTCTTAATCTTTGGATATTTTAGTAATAAAAAGTGCATATATTGTGTTCTATGAGTGCATTTATCATTTGCTAGTATGACCTTTTTGTGTCTCCCCTCCACTTATGTTTTTGGTTAAGAAGAAATGTGGGGTTTAAATCTCATAAGCAGCTGATTTCATATAGTCTACATAAATGAGAGTTATGAAAGCACAGTGTGTTTAGCGAGGGAAGGCCCATGCTGACCTTGCCTCCCTGAGGACAGGGAGCATTCTGGATGCCATTCCACAATCTTTCATTTTTATTGGATATTTGGAATATCTTCATTGAGAAGTTACTGGCCTTTGTTACAGATTTTAAGTGTATGACCTGTGAGGTATGGAGGCAGCATGGATTGTCCACAGGGTGCCTGAAGGTTTTAGTAATWTAAAGTGTTTAATATAGCCTAGCTGTCATGAATGTCCAGGGAARGGAGCGCAGGGGAAGTGACTCCTACCAGCAGTGCTTTCTATGCAGCACTGGAAGATSTTATTCAATGGGGATGAGACAACATATTGACCATTTCAGTTTTCTAAATCTCCCTTGTACTTATGCATGGGGGAAGTGTATTTGGCACACTGTAAGCACTCATTTTCTCAGAAAGAAAAACAAGACAGTATCAAATGAAGCTGCACAACAGACTCCAATCCCTGGGGATAGAAAGGAAAGTCCCCTTTACATCTGAAGGGAAGGGGGGTATTTAGGTGCAGCCTTGCCTGCTTTGTCTGGGTCGAGCATGCAAAACTGTGGGATTAGCAGATGCAGTTCAAGTGGCCTCACGCTGGAAGTGGCACAATGGTTTGCTGGTGCATAGCTTGTGTCTGTTGACCTGGTCGCTGCTGCCTCCAAGCTAATGCCCAGACAGAGGAGTCAGCAGTCACTTTCACTGTGTCTGCTTTGTAAGAACAGTCAGGGGAATAAAGCAAATGCCCAGTGGAGATTAAATCCATACACACTAAGTCTTCATTTGCAAAGTCCCAATGGTGGTGGTAGAAACAGGAGGGGGGACGACAGGTTTTTACAGCTACTCATCCTCTTTTGCTGAGGAAAAAGACAAAATGCAGTCTCAGGAACTTTGCTTCTCACTGGATGGTTTCTCATTCTCATATGAATCTGGTTGATTAATAGGTGATGTGGGCAGCGACAGCTTTCTGGTGCACCTTCTGCCTGCCAAAGCCCTGACATGTGAGTACACAATATGCAGAGCTTCCACATCAGCTCTGAACTCCAGCAGTAATTTGTTTTCGGACACTTAAGGTAGAGCTAAATATGTTAATGATTTTATTTTTTCCTGAATGTTTCTGAATTGGCCCTCATTTATCATCATGATTTGTTCAATCTCCAGTAAGTTTCTGAGTAACTGTGTAGGTTACAGAAGCCTCAAGAGAAGTAAGGCTGTTAACTTCATTGAAACTTTGTGGAGTTTGAACACATGAGTTATTTATGCTCTTTTGAAAGTCTAATTGGTAGAACTACTTATTATTTTTTCTGTTTTCAAAAGAAGCACAAAGTAGCACTGGTAAGTTTTATGTATTTGTGTGTGTGTGTGTCTACAAGATATGTATTGCATGCGTCTCTTGTGGCCTGTTCGTGTTGCTGCTCTGACTGTTGTGCTGCAACAAAGAAACTGCTTAATAATGTTAATTCAGTGTTTGGATGGGAAATATTTTTTTGTTTCCAAACAAGAATGAGCTCCTTCCTGTGTTTCCTTGTAGTCCTCTTGTAGCATTACAGGCTCCTTTGTTCTTTTCTGCTCTCCCTAGGGAGCTACCCCAGTTTCAGAAGCAAGGCAGATGCTTGCCAAGCCACCTCCTCTTGAGCTGAGCTCCAGTACTACAGGCCAACTTGAGTGGGAGATTAGCGAGCTGCTGTATGACAGCAGGCAAAGGCAGAGCAAGCATCAGGAGCAAAAATGAACTTTTTAAGGCTGTGTTTAAAAAACTGCTATTTGAATGTGACAACAGATAGGATGCATCTAGAGAAAAAGCAATTTTTTAAAAAATTATTTACACTGATTTTGGCTTTAGCAGATCTTCCTCTGCTTTCAGAGGTTATCTGGTGACAATATTGTTGACTTTTATGAATAAGTACAATAAGGTTAGAGAAAAAGCGGTAGTAGTATCTTAAAATACATTATTTTTCAGCTTTTTGTGTTTTAACAGTGGATCCTCTCCTCTCACATCACCTTTCCTGCTGCCTTCTCAGTGCTGCAGAGGCACCCGTAGTCATTGCTGTCAGCAGCAGCAGCCAAGAGAGCCATGACTCCTGCCTGCTCAGGGACACAGCAGGGCCTGCGATCACAGTCTGGAGGGCATAAGGAAAACATTGAGGAAAAGTACCTAGACCAGCACTTAAAAGAGGATGCTGGCAATAAAAGGGAGATGGGTAGAGGAACTGGAAGAGTGTTTCCTCATAAAAAGAGTGAAGCTCAGCCAACTCTGAGTCCCTCTGCTTAACCTGGCTGCAATGATCTTCCCATCTGTAGGTTTTCCTTCTGGTTATGAGGAGGAGATTAGAAAGCAATCACTGAGTGGATGTGCATGTGGGTTTGGGTTTTTTTGAGAGAGAAATAGAAGGGGATCCAACCTATACTATTTTTCCTTCCATGGGGTTTTCTTTGTTCAGACGTTTAGGGGAACAATAAAATAGTACAGACGTTCAGTGTCATTGTGCTCTGTGCCTTCAGTAAACCCTTGGGTAATTCAGCAAGTTTAATCCACTCTTTTTTTAGGCTTTATGCATTCTCACATTTCTGTTCTTTGGAGCTGGCCTTTCTTATTGAAAAAAGTATTGTTCATAATTATTTAAATTCACTTTTGTATCTAATTGAAAAGGTTAAAAGTTGCATGTAAATAAAGTGATTGTTTTTTACTTTCTTTCATGTACAACCAGTACTTTCCTACAATTTGTGCTAGGCTTATGGGAGGCAAATATCTGTATCTGACACATATATAACTACAAGAAACAGTTAAAAAAATTCAGATGATGATGGGCTGCAGCTATTTTGTCTCTTGAAGAGAAAAGCCTCTGATTAGTTGATATCTCAGAATAAGACTTTCAAGAACACACGAGATTTAAAGTTAAAGCAAAGTGCTTTGTATTTCTCTGGAAGTGTTTGACCAGATTTGGTAATCTGGTGTGATAACTTCTTGGATGGCTGGGCCTATCTGTGTCTGTGTCTGTTGCCATATCTGGGGTTATGTTACTTAAATATTTTTTAAAATATGATTAATATCACTACAGCAGAATTCAGTAAATTTACTTATGCAACTGTTAAAGATATGTTTACATAGTATATTGAAAGACATAATCTAAAAAGATTAATGGTCTTTCTCTAGCTACTCTTGAAGTACTCTCAAATTTCAGGAAGTACTTAATGACTGGATTGATATATAGTTCATGTWATTAATGACTTAATTAGAATATAGGTATCAGCTATTCATGTTTACGTGTTTCTGATTTGGTGTAGTGAAAAATGTCCCTTGAAAAAAGCAGGGGGGTAAAATAGCAGTATCAGTTCAGTTGTGTGCATCAGTTGTAGCAGCCTCCTCTAGTCTATGCCAACAGCCCCCCTCCACATCAGCTGCTGCTTATCTCATCTCCAGGAAAAGGAAAAATGATTGAAATGGATGAAAAAAAGGTGGCATAAGCTTTCATGCTTACCATAAATCTTCTTGTAAAAAGGCTCCCTAGCAATGGCAGAGCTTTTTCAGTTGCCCTTCTGAAATATTCTGAATGGGTCACCAATTGTCTGTATTTTGGCACAGTTAAAGGCTGTAGTTTGAGATCTCAGTCGTGCTCTTACTGGTGGTAACAATTCTGATAGTAAAGGCAGTAAATTTTATCAGGTAAGCCTGATTTAGCAAATGTTTAAGAACATAAATTTTAGTCTCTTCCAACGCTTTTATTTAATGCTAAAGAACCACTTTTAAACAACTCACTGAATCAGGATTTTGGATGTTTTACATTCCAATTGTTCAGTAGTCGCATATACCAAATGTTATCTATTTCTATGACTCACAAGGACATGCAATTATTCTGTTATTATCTGAGAAAAAGAAAGTACTGTGAAAATACATTAAACAATGCAAACATAATAACCAAAAAATTTTTACATTCTATTGTGTCTTATCTGATGCTAACCTGCCAGCAGGCTCAGCAAGTAGCAAAAGTTAGGTCATGTGAAATGTTTGCCTATGTGAAGTTAAATGCATATTTAAATAAAAACCATTTAAAAAATTGGGTGCCAGGGACTAAGTGCTTGAAACCTCTCCAAATTTGACTTCTCAAGACCTCTCTGAATTAAGTTCTCATCAGGAATCCCTGGGGATGGTGAGAGTTTTATTATTAATGATTTTTAGGGATTTTTGACACATTTGGTGCCCCATGATAAAGCTCCTTGATGCCGAGCATCTCGGGAGAGCAGAGTTGCAACTGATTCTTTGGAAGACACCCCAGCATTATATGTACTGATAACAGGACTCACTCTGCTGTCACAAGAAAGGAGAAATTTTGCACTTTTAAGTTTGGATTCTAACAAAACCCCCACATTTTGATTGAGAACACTGGGAGGTGAGTGCCAGTTACGGAATAAAATTATACCTTGCATCTGCATGTTCAAATATCCTACACATTTCAATTTTCTGACTGAAATTGCCTGGGCCACACTCTGAGTCTGACAGGTGACATAAATGGAGTTGAGCCATTCAGCCTCTTTTGAGGAATGGTCTTGTGTATTTGTCTGTCTTTTAACATAAATCTGTGTGCAGCTTTACTGAAATGCATAAATGGTATTTTGCATTGGTCTATCAGTGTACTTTAATTACTGTGACTTTGTGCCTGCATTTTCCAGTGCTGGGGTTCTTATGTGTTGTGTTTAACCATGCGTTTGTTATAAGGATACAAATATTTTTAATTTATTAAGCTTCAAATTTGAAAATAATTTGTAAATAAATATAAGTAGACATAAAAAATTGCAGTATAAAATTAATAAAACAGAAGTAAAATACATTAACATTCTGCAGTGGGCTTATGCCTCATCAATGCAATTCCTGAGGCTCAGTGAACCTGCAGTGACTTTTCACTTGCATTAGGGATAGAAAGTCTACCGGCAGAGTAAAGGAGATGAAGCTAGAACTCATTTTATTTTGCGTCAATATTTTTCAGTAAAAGCCTGGTTTTATTTGTAATTTGGACAAAACTTATCTTTCCTTCTCCATTATTTGCTTTCAATAGGCTGAAGATAACGTAACTCAATCCATGCTATCGCGTGGGGAAAATGCTTCCTGGACTTATCTTTTTTTGTCCTTCAGCCATCATTCACCTTTCCAGTTTATACAAATTTAACAGGACTATCCATTTATAGATTTGTAGGTTGAGGAGTTTTTAAGGTATTTTATAAAACAAATATAGGAGAAATTGAAAGTAAGGCCTCTTTCTTCTTGGGTACTTACACACATAAGCATGTGAAAACAAGCTGAAAAATTAGAATTTTGGGAAGTGTTTTCTTGTCTTTTCTGCTTCTTTAGTCAGTGGGTTTTTATTATCTAAGATCAATATATATTCATTGACATTGACTCATATTCAACACAAAAACTGAAATGCAGGTATGAAGGCAAGAACTGTTATTTCGATGTGACTGCATTGTCTCRTTAGTCCTCTTACAGGTTATGTAAGGGATATTTTGTTTTAGCGATTTCAAAATTTAAATGATTTTACTTTCCTCTTTTCACTGCATTTGGTAATTATATATCTCAATCTCAGTAGAAACTGAAAAATCTTTGTTCAATTAACTACTTGTATGCTTTTGCTCGAAAACTCAGTCCAAAATCTGCAACAACAAAAAAATGTCAATGTTTTATGTTTAAGGGGATTCCTAATTAATATTCTTAATGACCTAGAAAAGAATGGAAGCAGTCAGTTTCTGTGGCTAAAGTAGTTGAGAGACTCTCAGCTTTATTCCATGTTTAATAATATACATCAAAAAAGTTGATTTCGCCTCAAGAGCATTATGATATCGCACACATTAATTCTGAGTGAGCGGGAATAACACTGACATCTGTTTCAGATGTTAAAATAGCTGAGGCTTAAGATATGGGTGATGCACAGCCATTGTCACTTGGCTCTCCTGGGACTGCATGGGCACTCTTTGGGACGGCATCTAGTCTTTTATTTAGGTGTCTCGTCTAGGCACTGCCTCACCAAAATTTTAGATGGCTTGTCCAGGAGGGTGATCTGCTCGCACCCAGCCCACCATAAGTACCTGCATTGCCTGGGCAGTTGTTGGAGACCTGCTTCTCTGGAGACATGCAATGGGAAATCCTGCCTGCTTGCCTTAGGTGTTTGCCTCRTTATGTCAACTGTATAAGGAGCACAAACACCTCAGAGGAGTGATCCATACATGAATGTCAGCCTGCCACGTGTTGTGTGAGCATCTCAGCTGAGGGAGAGTGAAGTTGTAAGCACCGTCCACTCTTCGTTGGGGTCATTCTGCAGCCAAGAACTCAACAGTCATGGAACAAATAAATGTGGAACCAGGCTTGAAGGTAGGGACTGGAGTGTTTATCTGCCCAGTCCCTGTTTCCAAGACAGTTCTTGCTTTTAAGATGCTTATGCAGCGGTTGAAAGTGTAAAATGCATACATGTGCTTCCACCATTGCTGCCACTACTGCAGCATTGGCCACATCTCATTTTTCAGTGTTTTTAACAGACTTAAGCTGTTTGCTGGAGCCTACATGTCTTGGAGCACAGCTGATCAGCAGATGCCCGTCTACCGCAAGCATATGTGTGGGTAATTAAGGTTAATGCACAGGGAACTTTTCCTGGAAACATTAAGTAAGGAGTCACCTACACAGTTTTAGTGCCTAGGAGATTAGGTAGTTCTGGATAATAAGTGAATTAGTCAGTCGTACAACTTGAGTGGGTTTTCAATTTCACCTTCATATTTTATTTTCTTGGTACTTTTTTCTTTCTGCTACATCTGAGCTCTCAGGAGAGCTCTTGGCGTGTGATGACTTTGTGGCTTCCCCTCTCCTCAGCAAATTATTGGTCATCACTCACACCTTATTGAAAGCTGAAATAACTGGTTCTATCTAGAGGTTTTTTAAACAGGATCACAGAATCAATTAGGTTGGAAAAAAACTCTGAGATCATTGAGTTCAACCTATGGCCAAACAGCACTATGTCAAGTAGATTGGGACACTAAGTGCCACTCCCAGTCTTTCCTTAAACTCCAGATTTTTCTTAAACATTTCCTTTGTTAAATTACTGGCTTGATCTACTAAATCTCATGTGATGGAGCCAGCAGCTGTCCCCTTTCAGGCTGCAGGGGCCCCTTGCTTTCCCCTCTGGAATCTTCTGTCTTCAGGGCCTGCGGGGATCTTTCCTCTTTTCCTAAAATTTTTTTTTTATTTAGGAGATAGTCAAGTGAGGCACATCTTAGATACATTTCTGAGCTGATATTCCTGGTTTCTCTGATATTTATCAAGGTTGATTATGTCTTTTATCTTGGCCTTGGGAGTGTTATCATACGTATGTGTGGGAAGGAAGGGAAAGGGGAAAAAGGCAGATCGGAAAAAGGGATTTTCAGTGGAGTGAATACCAGCACTGGTGAATGAACACCATTTGAATCGTACCCAGMCTGGTTTGTCTTGTGTCCTCTGTTCTCACCAGCGTACACTGAGAGTGTCCAGGAAAATGATTTGCACTTTCCCATTATTAACTATTTTGTTGCCATAGGAGGGCAGCCTTACTTGGCCTTCCTTGCCTGGATCATGACAAGTAAGGGAGTGAGTGGTGCTGGCACATTTCCTTTAAACTGGAAGAAGTCAAGAAGAAAAGCAGCAGCACAGATTGGGCATTCCTGCTCTGCAGATGCTTCTCATTTTCCTGCACTGATGCCCACAGACACTAAAATCAACTTCAAAGAGAGAAACAAATGCAATGTGTATGCCTCCATGCTTGTCCAACAGCCAGCAATGAGTGTAGTAGAACCAAAGTTATTTATTTTGGAATTCACTGAAATAATTTGTTAGTTGAGGATAAGATTACTTGCCATAACATTTCTGTTTCAATTGTGAAACCTTTGCAATGTAGGTAAATATACACATCACCAAAAGAAATAGTTTGAGGCATCAAATTTTGAAATGATACTTAGATATTGTGCCCATCTGAACTCATAATGTATTAGTTGAAATAGTTGAGCCTGACATGTGGATCACACCCAGGGCATYTATTTTTCCCTTAGTGTCTGTGAACAATATGATGATTTTGCTGATTTCCTAAAGTCTCGGCAATCAAATTTCATCATCCTTAACCAAGAATTGCAAAAATTATTTTCATGTTAAGGTTTATGTTTTATCAGTTGTATCTGCTTACTTTTTATAAATAGTATTGACTTTGAAGAAAGCATAATGTAAATATATTTTATTGGGAGGTAATGTATGAGCAAAGCTAGTATCTGTTTACTGAATAGCTTCTTAGCTAGATAATATGTCAGAATATCACGCTGAAAAAAGATAAGTAAAAAAATTAGATTTAGTTTGTAGAGATGTGGTTTTCAAGATTCTTGTTCATTCTCCAAAAAAAGAGAGTCCAGATCAGAGATTGGTGATAAAGTTTTGTTCAATTAATTTGCTATCATTTTCCCTTTACTGTAGCCTGCGACTAAAAGGCTTGGGAGAGGAATGTATTTTTAGGAAACTATTTAATTTCAGTTGAAGTGAGAAACTAGACACTAGTACATATGAATTGTGATAGACAGCAAAAAAAGATTAAAAGTGGCAGAGGAAGAATAGGAGAGTGGTTTCAAATAATAATAATAAAGGAATAATGAAGTTAGGCACACAAAAAATAGGCARTTTGAAGCACAGTGATAGTTAAATTATTATAGAGGATGACTGGGAAGAAGGAGTAAAATTGCCTCTGTTTTATATACCTTAGTTAAGGAAAATAAAAACTGTAAATACACAGTAGCATCATTGCCTCTTTAAGGCTCAYTTAATATGTGCAGTAGAAAAACAGTGTATAGACAGATTTCCCCACATTGGCCCTCCAGGTAAAATTTATGGTGTAAACACAATTGGGCATTACAGAAAGCCAGGTTTGCCTTATGCAGTCTTATGAGTGAGTGTATGAAGACTGCAATGATGCTGAAGTCATGATTTCTTAGGTCTTATCCTATCCTCCTTTGGATATTGTTGGATTAGAGATCAGAAACTTGTGTCAGAAAAACCTTTCAAGGGTGATGTAAGTAGGATAAATTACTGGTAGAACAAGGTACAAATGAATTGTGTTTAACAAATATTTTAGTATTTCAAAATAGAAAAAACTAGTAAACCAGAGAATTAAAAAAATCCACTTCACAAACCCTATATCAGAGTTCAGTAAACAAGATGATTAAGTTAATATTCTGAATTTCTATCTTGATGCTTTCAAAAATAGGACCTAGTGAGTCACCCTTTGGACAAACTCTCATGGTACTGAAGGTTGCTCATTAAAAGCAAACTTCCTGCTTCTGCATTTCAGAAAGTCAAAGAATTAAGCTATTTGTTTCAGAACAGAGATATTTTTAACTCCACAGGCCAGGAACTCCTAGGTTTGTTGACAGGCTACAAAAGATGCCCCAGCAGCATCAGAGCACCATATTTGTAGATGGGGAGATGGTTCCTGTCCTGCTGCAGTGCAGCAACAGCATGTGAGCATCCTGCTTTGCGGGTCCTGATGCAGACTTTTTTTCTTTAGGTACCCTAAATTATATTCACCATTATTTATTCTTCAGATCTATTAGATTATTTAAATTCAAATTATGAAGGGAATTTCTCAGCAAATAATGGCCTCCAGTTCAGAGCTAAATTGAAAATAATAAAATGCCTGTGTAAAAACAACCTCAGAAAAAATTACCAGCTGTATGGGAATAGAGAATCAGTTGAATTTATTTCCCCAAACACAGTACACTTTGTGGATATTTCTTCCAACTACAACCAACTTGAAAGGAAGAGAAACTTTATTCATGGGAATGTAGGTCAGTCAGCAGTACAAACTCTTTTTTTCCCCTCCTCAAAGGCCCCATATTTGACAGTCTATATATAATAAATAAGTAATGATTGTACGTGGACAAAACAGGCTGAACAAGTTATGAAAATTGGAGGAAAACCATCTAGATAGACTAGATCCAGCTGGTGCTTCTGATTCACTTTGAGGGTGCCTCAAAATGGCTCAGCAGAGCAGAGCCTCTGCTGCCAAAACAATAGGTACTGGGTGGCACACCTGCAGCATCTTCCCTGCCCTCCCAGGCCTGCAGCCAGCCCTCTCCCGTGGCCCAGCTGTGTTTGGCCTCGGCTCAGGGCGGGAGCATTTCCCCACCAAGGCGGGTGCTGAGGCGAGAGCCCAGGCTGGGGGAGATAGGGCTGAAGTGATCACCTCTGATTTCCCCCTCGCATCTCTGTCTCTGAGAAGCAACAACTTTATCTTAATGAGCATAATGAGGCAAGTCAAAGCATTTGAAGATGGCGGTGGTGCAACTCAAGAGATGGGAGAAGATGAGCTGCAGCACATTTCTTGATGAGATGTTTCCACAGTGAGGGAGTAAAGAGGGCTGGAAAGATGAAGGCTGCATGAAGGTGTGAATAAAGTATGCACGGAAAAGGATTATTAGGTCTGGTTACTATCATAATTCGGCTGGTTAAACTATTTAAGGTTGCATCCGAAGGTCTGTCTTTGTCACATTGTGCTTTTTTGTGTTCTCCATGATAGGTAACTCCATCCTATTAAATCTCATTTGAGTGAGCTCTTCTAAAGAGTCTCTGTCTGCTGCTTCTGAAAAATGTGATTTACACCCAAAAGGGTAATGTTTTCAAAAAGACATTTTTTCCTTGTAAAAATACCCTTCTCTTGTCATGTTTGCATGTCACTGCATTCACATCCAGTGATTTATCCAACAATAAATAGATATTACTACTCTGTAAAGTGTGTTTTGAAAAAGGCACCACATAAACTGACATAGATAAGTAGACACACACACACGTACTGTAAACTTGAACTTAGTCTGGAGTAACTTCTGTACTTAATCTAGCTGCACAAAAGCGACTGTCAGTGGTTCTGCGTAGCATCCTGTGCCTTTTGTGACAGGATAGGTACGTGATGAACCGAGATACACCTCTAGAACTGCTCTACTTGCCTGTAGCAGGTCATGGCAATGTCTGTGAGCTGATGGACAGCAAACAAATGAGAAAATGTATTAAACTCTCATAGAACTGTACAGTGACCAACTATGTCCTTGCTACTCCATCTCCTACACAATCTCCTGCTTCTTCTGATGAATCACGACAATTTAAAAGGCAGGTTTTTGGACTAGAAGGGTGTTAACATGTTGATATCTTCCACTTAGAGCTTTGATGACAAAATTCTAACATACCTTTAGTCACTACTCTCCCAATTACAGGTGTGTTGTGGCTGGGTTATTCCCTGTTCTTTCATTCTTTCTTAACCCTCAATTTATGCATAAACATTAAAAAAACCACCTCATAAACATTGTGTGTTATGGCCCCAGTCTGCATTCATGTGTATTTTAGTAGATCTGTTCTACTCAAGATGAGAGATGTAAGTTTCCAAAGCAGAATGAGATGATGAACGAAAAGAAGACCTTTATTTATTTACACTTCAGTAAAGCTTCATCTTCTGAAAAACCCCTAAGTACATTTGTAAACACAAGTTCGTGATTCCCAGGTGTTATTTTAGGCAATGTCTAACATTTAAGGAAACATCTATTAGAAATTCACTTTTTTATCATGTGCAACTATAATCATAGATTACAATCTATGATCATAAGTATGATACAACCCTGTAAAATTTATAACATTAATTATAACACCGCTAGTTGTAGCCATCTGAAATGTTTGGTGCAAGTTGTGGATCAGACTAAAGAAATGAAAGAAATGGGTGAGTTCTTTCCAGCACGGAATGTATGTGAAACAATTGCTGTGTTCTCTTGCATGCCAGGCAAGGCCTTACAAGTTCTCGTAGACCATAAGAAGATGGATATGTGATTGAGATGGTGCCTTGGGGATAAATGCTCGTGAAGTGATAAATCTGAATAAGTAACAAAGCAGCCTGTCAAATACAGGGCTTGTTGTTAGATGTTGATGCTTGAAGGCTTGGAGGGATGGGTTGCCTGAGGAATGATAAAAATGATGATGTTTACAAGAAGACACAGTGAAGTTGTGTAAAATGACTACATATTTCAAAACAAGAAATTGCACTAATGCAACTTTAAGTTTATACTGTTAAAAATCATAACAATTCAAGGAATATTGAAGTTAAGTGTCTCATGGCAAAATCGATTCAGGTTCCCCGTGTTCCTGTTTTATGGTCCTGTGTTGCATTCAGTAGTACAAACACCAGCCTAACCTACCCTGAAGCAGGTGATGTGCAAGAGGCAAAGCAGAGGTGTAAAATTACACAAGAGTCCAGCAGAGATAATGCTGCTTTAGCAACCTTCTTTTATGTTTTTTGGCATAGCAATTAAAACATAAATGTTTTGTAACCACATTAGCTTAGTTTTAACTTGTCTGATATCCTATCCTGTCTATTCTAAAGCAAAAGAAAGCAACTGCTACTTTCTAAAGCAAAAGAAAGCAACTGCTACTTTCAGGAGAAAGAAAATTATTTTTTCTAAATAACAAGTGTTTGTCTCTGGACAGTGCTGAAGCATTACTGTTCCCCAGTTACTGGTGGTAGTACTGTTCTGCCCATTCCATTTGAGAGGTTACACTCCATATTCATCTGGCCATCAATTCCCTTGACATGTGCACTGTAGCTCAGGGACACTTCCTCATTTTAGGGTTCTAGACTTGTATCCTTTTGCAATTGCCTCCCTTTTTGTGATGTCAGAAGTTGAAGGGGAACTCATGTCTGCCTCTGGCTTTGCTTTCCAGGCTGGGAACAGCAGTTGCAGGTTTGAGCCCTGGCCTTCTCTCTCAGCTTGCCAGCCTTGCAGCATGGCAGTGTTCAACTTCTATGGCTGAAGCTTTCATGGAGCAGGAGCCAGGCTTTAACTGAATCATATATTCAAGAGCTTCCAAACTGGAGGAGAATCTATTCTGGTGTTTGAAGTATCTGGTAAAGTCACTCTCCTACTGACTCTGTAGAATTCTCTGCCATAGCTTACACTTGAATCTGCCTCTGCCACTTGCGCACACCTGCCAGCTGCTGTGCCTTCATTTATTTTGAGCCCCAAAGCCACCATTTCTTCTGTCCATTTATTGTTTATTTGGAAATCATTTGACCATTTAAATCAGATATTTCAAGTCCTACCGGGACCTCTGGAAAGCTTTATTTGTGTTTCTGCATTTTGGGTGATGAAGTAAAGAGCCTCTGGGAAGCTTGTGCTCCATGGATGAAGTGCAGGTTGTAGGTGATACACAAATAATTTTCATTGTACTTTTTAGGTCAACAAACACTTCCAGCTTCTACTCATAATTCTTTGTACTATTAAGACATCTATCTTTCTTAAGCTGTATAAATGGTATTTGACTATGTATTAAAAAACAAAACCAGTTTGGTTCTAATTCTTGGAACAGGTGTTGGCAGTTGTTTGCTGTGCTGAGACGTGGAGGTATTTTTGCTTCTATCTGAAGTTTTTCAGAAGTAGTCTATAAATGTTTCTTTTTCTACTCAGGTGTTCTACCTCTAATATAAATCACAAGTGTCTGTAAATGTAAGTGTTCAGGGCGGGGGGCAGGTGTGAGGGTGTGAGGATTGCTTTTGGCAAGATCAGGAATGGGGGTTATATGCCAGAAACATGTCTGCTGAGATAAAACATTGGGTGGGTAGGTGTGTTAAAACTGGTTATGCATCTTCGATAAAAGAACAGTTGTTTTGGACTAGACAGCTCTAAGCAAACACTCTTGAATGTTAAAAGAGGCAATCCTGAACCAACCACTTTTTTTTTTCCTGCAAGGTTAGTTTGAACCCGGACGCTCACCATGTCCCCAAACAGCCACACAGGCCAGGAGGACAGCCTGGGGGCAAGTGGCTGGCAGCAAGGGATGATTGGGTGGTTTTTTTCTTGGGACAAACGTGTCTTTATATCTTGTTGATGATTACTTTTACCTGAATGGTGCAAAATTGTAGATGCACTAATTCAAACACCTGGGTAAAATTGAAGGTTTAATTTTCATTTAGTGGAGAGAAAATAAGGTAATGTTTAATTTCTCTAGAGACTGAAGCTTTAGAAAATTACATACAATATTATGTAGTGGAAAGCAACTTTTTCTACAGTATGCTCATTTTCTGATAATGTGCACATGTCTATAGCATGGCTTGGAATTAAGTACTAATTTAATCATTCATTCTTTGTGGCCGATGGCTGAAATGTAGTTTAATATGACAAACTTTAAACTCCTATTTTATCCAAGGCATCTTCAATTAAAGTGGAGCATTCAGTGAATATGAAGAGAAGAAATATGGGTGTTTGTCTTCATCKTGTTGGTTAATAGATGATTCTGGAATGTTGATAGATAGAAGAAGACTTTTCCCCAGGTTCTTTTTGGAAAGAGACAAAGTGCTGTGGTTGATGATAGAAAGTTGTGCAGATTGTCATACCTGTCTGTTACGTGTCTTTATTCAGGTTTTTATGCCTGATTGCCTAGGATAAAAATCTTGTCTCATATGAAAAGGTGTACACTTTCCTGCTTATGTCTATTCTGGCCTTAAATATCAATACTTTCTTTCCCTCTTATACTAAGATTTATTTAGTGCCATTTCTTTTCCCTGGTCTTTGTGTTGTGTGAATCTGGGTTCTTCTTAACCACACACGTAACAGAATCTCATGAAAAGTAGAAGGGTAAGATTTGGAACTTGCTCTGATTCCTTACCATTTGGCACAGTGCACAGTTGGGTTTTTTTACTTACCAAAATGCACTAAGTCCAAACATAATATTTTGCCAGAATCAGTGAGGATTGTTGACCTACTGCCTGGGATTGCTGTGGATAAACCCTTCTCTGGAGTTTTTCCACTCTAAGTAGTGTGCGGTTGTGGTTCCAACCAAAAGTGGAGTTTGCCCCAGAATCCCTGGTCTACTCAAAGACTGCAGTTTCCCTGTGATTTGTGGTCCTGCTGACACCACTAGGATGGCAGGAAAGCTACTGCTTTTCAATGAGTACCATGTTAGTCTTCATCCAGTGAATTCACTGACTGCTCCTTGTTGCTTGATCCTCTTGGAAGAAGCATGAAGTGACTCTTAATTACGGTAGCAGGAGGTGATAACCTCTTTCTTGTTATGTTTGATTTCACAAAGCTCTGGAGTGTGCTGCTGTTCAGTGCCACGCAATGACCAGAGGTGCTCCGAAGGTCTGGCAAGAAGTATCTGGTAATTGTGGGACTGTCCTTCCTAAGGAGAAGCTACTGCTCAGCCTTGAAGGAATTCCTGCATTCAGAGTTAGACCTTATGAGATAACAAGCTGCAGGGGAAGCTCATGAATGAACTGGATGAGTTGAAAAGTGAGTGCCAGGTTTCTGGAAGCCTGGGTGGTTGTCTTCCTAGCTGACACTTGGAACAAACACAACATGGAGGTGTTTTCAGTATTGGGCACCCTCCGGACCCCTCTCCCCGAAAGTACAGAAAGATGAATCGTCACAACAGGAGTCACCTAAAATTGGTATCCAGATGTTCTGGGTGCAGCTGTTGAAATGCAGGAAAGCCTCCTGGGGGGAAGCCAGGAATTAGGATAGCTGATAGTGAGGTGATCCTCTGCATTTACAGGTTTTGCTGTCTAAAAGGGGAATGCAGAGGAGGGTGGTTTGTCTTAAATGTCACTTCATGAACACGGTGATTAAAGTGCTTACACTGGAAGTAAGATTTTGGTAAAATGCTTTTTTTCCCAGAGAAAATTTCAACTCTAAGTGCTTTAGGAATTAAGTGATTAGGGTACTCAGAAATCAGTGGAAGAGTCTTTCTGTGCCATTCTCTGTTGCTGGTACTGCTTCTGTGTTTTAAATTTAAATAATTATCAGAGTACAAGTCTATTCCTTTATCTCACTTGAGGTTCTCACTCCAGCTTGTAGAATCCAGACAAGCCACAACGTGAGAGGTTTTTAAAATAAGCTACAAATGTTCATGTACACTATCCATCTAGACATTAATGCTATTCGTATTCCTATTGTATTGGTGGTTCTGACGTATATGAGTGTTTCTCACAGCTGTGCTGCTCCATTTCATTTTGTCTGAGAAATAATGAAGGTAAGCATGAGAGTGATGCTGTCCTTAGTGGGCAGGTTTGGAACCCTTAGAAATGATGAGTTGTCCTTGGGGCTGGCGYGAGCACGTTTGAGTGCTTGCAGGCATAGGGCCTCCCAGCCTGGGCAGCGCTTCCAGGATTTATCCCTAAAAGGTGGATGAGCTCGGTTAGGAAAAACACGAAGTTTTGAGGGACCTTGCAGATGAGTATAAAAGGATTTTGATCTTTTATGTGCCTAGGTTAGCAGATGGCAGATGCAATGCAGTACACATTAATGTAGAATAAATAATGAATCTTAGAGAAAAGAATAAGAGGAAACATCTGCTGAATTGAAACAGGATGTATCATATCGACCGAGAGAAGAAGAGCAAGTTACCATGGAGAAATTCTCAAAATGGGCAATACAAAGAGCAAAAAACCCTTTTACTGCAAATTTTTTTATTTAATTTTTTTTTTTTTGTTAGAACGCACTGTGTTCATTCAGGGGTGTATGATTGCTGTGCAGGAACATATATATTAGTTTGCTGGTGTAAAGAGCTTCCCCCCACTTGAACACTGAGTTGTAGGGCACTTAGAGCCATATCATATCCCATTGCCCACCAAAGTGTATTTCTGAGAAATGTGCCAGTAATTCAACAGAGAGTGAAGCAACTCTTCCCATCTGCATTAATGTACCAAAAGTGTGATGGTGCAGAAGCTTAAGAAATACAAAGCTCTGTGTTTAGGGGCTTGTTCTGTTGAATTCTTGTGGCTGAACCCATAAATGAGCCAATTTCTGCCAATGCTGCTTCACAGTAACCAGCGAGGGGTTTACTGTAAGCAAGCAACTTGTTTGAGTTTTTGGTTTGGTGAAAATGTTACTTTCTAGGGAAACAATCTTCTGGTTCATTCCAGCACTGATTATTGTTGTATATGTGTTAGTGAATTTAATTATTTCTTGGTGTTTCCATTTTTAGAATGTGAAATAAAGGTGGCATTGATATTGTTGACAGATTCAATTCCTGTCTCCTTCCTAGCACTGAATTTGAATACCAGTGCTGTATCTAACGCTATGTAAAATAGGTAAAAAAGGGTCAATTCCCATCTTGTAAATCCTATGAACTAATAGTAGAAATACTGGTAAAAAGCTTTTTTATTTTTGAGTTTTAATTTGTTTTGGCTTTGTTTTATGAATGTTAAATTAAAGAAACTTAATACAATATTAGTTAGCATTAAGCTTGCTCATTAGCCAAGAGAAGATCCATATAAAACCATAAATGTTGCACAATTGAATATTGCTATACAAATTTTTGTGGTCATGTAGTATATAAAGAATGTTATTCTGCTTATTTTTATTTTAATATTTGTCAGAAAAACACAGTCAATACTTTTAACCCTTGTATCCAGATACTGTGCTTATTCATATTTGCAGAACAAACAATCCAGCAATCAGTGAGACCATGATATACTTATTGTGTATATTTTACAAAAATAGACAGCGATTCTGAGATTCCTATCTCAGTTTTCCCATAACAAAAACAAACCAAACCAACCCAAAAATTAATAATGTGACCTTTACATTAGTATAGCATTAATTATTGCGGTTTAAATACTTGGATGCTGCTGGATAAGTACCAGGGAGATTTCCTGGACTATTAGGTACAATGTGTTGCAGTGCAGGAGAGCAGCAATCCTGTGGCAGGGTCTGCACAGATTTTACTCTGTTGCCTACGTTGCCTTGATGACAGGATCAAGTACCTACAAAACTGAGTGGTGTTAATATGACCTCGATAAGTCAAATGAAAATGTGAAGTTGTCTGGAGAACTAAAGGTGCCAGATTCTTCTTAAGACAGAGCTGCTGTCGGCAGCAGCCTTTAAAAGTGCTTGGTTTAGTGGTTCTTTCCTGTCTGTGGCTTAAAATAAAATCAGGAGTTATTCTTTAAAGAAATAAAAAATATCTCAGCACCACTGCAATAGTGAGAGAAATTCATATCTCTCTAGTTTGTCACCTTGGAACAGGACAATGAGCATACACATTTGCTCTGCACATATGTTCTTATCCCTTTTTACCCATGTTTTTTTCCTAGTATCAGGTTTGTTTCTGCCTGATTCACTTCTGCTGGATGTTGCAGTACCCATCTCTCTTCTTTCTTGAAAGCTTAATGTGAATTAATTTCTTCGTTTGGTCTCCTACTGAAAGAAGTACCTCTAGCTGCCAAGCTATTCACTGTTATCTTGGTAATTGTATGGGCCACTTGCAACTATGGTATCTAATTCAACACATCTCAAGAAATAGAAACATGGTACAAAAAAAAAAGGAATATTATTTAAAAAATTWAAAAAATTAAAACAAGTGAAAATTACTGGAAAACTTGCTGAATTGGTATGTCATGTTTAGTTGTCTGCAAAGTGTCCACCTAAATAAAGACCAGCAAGGAGGGAAAAAAATGTCTGAGATATCATTCATAGTAAACATAGATGAGCATTTGATCTAACATTCAAGGAAAGTAGGCAAGAGATAATTTCTAGAACTGGAGAAACATAATGATTGGACAAAGCCAAACTACCTACAGTGGAATATTGAAAGTTAAAAATAGTAAGCTTCTGTGTATTATGAATATTATAATGAATAATAAATATTCTGACAGAAAAATTAGAAGGCAGTAAAGATTCTTCCAAGAGTTGTGAAGTTTCCTTGGAGAACAGGATTTGAAACTCTTTGCAATATGGTAAAATGGGTCACTAAAGACCCCATAAACTGAGTTTCCACCAAATGTTATTCTATTTTGAACTGTTAATGTTTGTGAATTATTGGCAGCTGTGATCTAACAATTATGCCATCTTTCCTTATTTACATTTCCTGTCTGATCTAAAATCTCAGCAGTTATTGTATGTCATTTGGCTTTCTTCAGTGCTTTATCTTTTCCATATTTATCCAAGTCAATGAGAAAAATATTTAAATTGGCATTACAGAATATTCTTGTAAACCAAAAGCTTGTTAATTGAATGTAGAGAAGAGTGACCAAGATAAGACAGTTGTGTTAAAATATCACTCCTAATGTGCAAAACATGTATTTACATTTCTTAAACATGATGTTACTTGGGTAGTTCTGTTTGATATGTGGCTGTAAATAAGTTAGTTGAAGACTGAGTTGCCTGTGACAGGATCTGTGTGTGTATATGTACAAAGTGTATTTTATAAATGTGTGTGTGCATGGCAGAAAATGAGATAAAGAGCACAAGATAGATATTTGTGTTTATATGGTTTTCGCAAGTTAAGTTGCAATGTTTAGGCCACTGGTCTCATTTTCCACATTTCAGATCTCAGAAAGACTTCAAAGAGCTGCTAATTATAAAACAAGCCAAACCTCTGCTTGCTTTGATAGGTATTTGAGAAATGTCTATGCACTCCTTTTCCAGTGGAGAAACCCCATAACTCAAAGTGCCTGAGCTGACACAGCAGGTTGGCAGCAGAGCCAGGAATGGGGGTTTGGGCTGCCCCAGCCTCTGGTGCCTGGGGCGGTGCTGCCGCRCTGGGCATGGGCTGCCAGCACAACCCTCCCCAGGCGCCAGATGCACCGGGATTATTTATTCTGGCAGCAGCTGTTTATTCCAAGTCCCTTGTCTTTTTCCAGGCATTCTCCCTTGCCCCATCATCTGCAGCAGATTCAAAAATTTCATTTATGCAATGGGAGGCAGGCCATGGCTGCCTCAATAAAATGTGTTGTCCCTGTAACTGAAAAAGCAGGTTGAATTCAATAAATCATATCACAGTATTTCCATATAGACATTTTTATCTTCTTTGTTTAGAAGCTCCAAACCATTTGCTAAAGTGCACATAATCTAATTGAATCTGAATAAGGAGCTCGAGAGTTGCTATCAAATCAAGTACCTCAGTCATAAGGTAGCTACTTTATTTTGTTGATATTTTGCTTAAGTCTACTGAATTAATGTTTGTTTTAAATTAGGAAAACTAAATATTTGGCTATAGGTGAAAAAGGTATAGGAGTTTTTTGTTCTCTTAGTGCTTTCATTTCCATGATCCACTTAAACAAGGTTACATTGGTGAGTTTTATCTCACACTGTGAAGGTCTGTGTCTCACAAGATCAGGCTTGTTATTACACAAATTTATACTTATTTTGCTCCTCAGAATTTGAAAAGGGAGAAGAATTGGAGGAACATTAGATAGAACCACGGAAGACTATTTTTTAGTTGCTGGAAAACCTTACACATAAATGATTTTATTATTTTTATGTGCAATGTGACATCTTACCTATTCAACCATTGAAAGATATATTAAATGAAAACTCAGCGAATGTGTGCAAAAATACTTGCAGTTATAGGATACTCATAACAATCACATATTTAAATAGCAGGTGTTTTAATGGATCAAGCTTTGGGCAGGGCCTAAGGATACATGATCTGCTTTCATACCACTACTGACCTTTGTAAATCTTGACAGTTCCTTGCTCCTGTTCCTTTTCCCATAATTTACAGTCAAATATAAAGGCAAGCATCTCTGGGATAAATAGTCGATCTTCAGCATTCAGAGCACGTCCAATATAAAACCCACCCTAGTCTTGACTGGAACTTCACCATCATGTGAAAACACACATTGTTACTAACCCTATAGTAGGTCCTGAAGCTGATTTCAGGTTCAGGAGAGGAAATGCCTGCATCAAACTTGCTCTTGCAAGCTAGAGGATTATTGTAGGAAAGCTTTAAAGCCTGCAGTGCCTGGCAGCACAATCACTTATGTGTCAGATAATTAATTAACGTTCCTCTTTATAGCACACTGTGCCCATATATAGAAACAGCCCATGCCACAGCCCAGGGATTTTAATGATGTTATAATAAAAGTGTCCTTGACTGTTTCATTCAGGGGTCCCTTTTAGGAGCTTGCCAGGGCTGGTAGAGCCTCCTGCTGCTTCAGTGCAAGGCCACATGTGGCTTCAAAAAGGCCACAAGAGCTCCTTGGGAGCTGAGGAACATCTGGCTTTGGATTTTCCCTTCTTCCTTTGCTTGTTCCCCACCTTCATTTTCCTAATGCTCAAGGTAAACCAAACCCTGCTGCCTGAGTCTGCCTTGTGCTGGAGCCTGGTGTGTGATTGCCCTGGGAGCCAGGCACTCCCTGTGCAGTGGTGTGGTGAGTGACAGTCCCACCTTCCAGAGCTCATGATCAAAAAATATTTCGTGCCTATTTAAGATACTGGTATCTTCACTTCACTCTGGTACCAAAAATTCCTCAGCATAAGGCAAAATTAAATGGAAGAGAATTAAACATTGCATTGCCATGCTGCTGTTACTGCAGCAGTCTGTGTGCTATTGCATATGGTGATACCTAGACAGGTATTACACAGTCATGTGGATGAAAGCTGTACCTCAAATTTTGATGGTGCTTCAGTAAAGGAAGGCCATCATTTAAAAGATGCTTAAAATATATTTGGAGAGGATAAATTGTGGCTTACTGTGTTGTGAGTCAAATGAGAAATGGTCCTCAAATTAGCCAGGCCATTTGGTTGGGTTTTTTTCAGCATGGATAATCAAAATATTGGATTTTCATCCCCATAACAAGCTAGTAGTGTAACACATTTGATCTTCTGTGTTTGGATTTTGCATCCTCTGCAGGGCATCAGCCCATGCATCTGTAGGCGCCCAGCTCAGCTGGGCCAGGTCCTGTTCCCTTCTGCTTAATCCACAGAGGTGAATCTCCATAGTTGTGTTTTCCTATTAAAACACCCAGTAGGTAACTTTTGTCCTTCTTAATCCAATGTTTTGTGATCATTTACTCAGAAAGATGGCAGGAGTGTTTACTTTCTGGTTAGAGCTGTAGTAATTTTCATTGGCTCCAAGATGTTATTGAATTGTTTTGTAAGACAAATATTTACTCTGATAACTGCTTCTTTCACTGTATTAGTTTTGGAGGTGTTGGAAAGCGTCTTCGTTTTTGACTGCAGAAGATGGTGGATCATAGTTATTTCCCTGTGTCACCTATTTAATTTCAGAATCCCCAGTGGGTTTCTGCCCTGCAGGATGCCAGGGTATTTATTCCTTCAGTTGCCCTCTAAAATTCCTCTCTGACGTTGCTGGAAAGGCCTTGGGTTCATTTCCATCAGGATTTGAGGTAGCACACATTCAGTGTTCTTTCCAGTGCTGCTGCTAGAAACATTCACCTGCTAGAGGTTAAAAACTTATTTTTAGAGACACAGGCCTGACCTAAAGGCAAAATATAGAAATCAGTAGAGCTCAAAATTGACTTTGCTGCTTTTGTGAGTTGTCTGCATGTGCCACAATCCCTGCATTACACTGGTCTGGAGGGGGTCAGAGCACCAGGTCTGAGTGGTGGAGAGGCTGCTGGCGAGGACGGGACGGTGTCACCGGGCAGCAGCCCTGGAGGACAGCACGAGGTGTGCATCTGCCCAAGAGCATGGAGCCCCCACCTCGATAATGTGAGTTGGCTGCTTGCCTAGCCGATAACTTAGACCAGGATGGACTAACTTTGGAGGCACTTGGACTGCCTTTGGATTTTGGGAGTGCCCACTTGGCCTGCTGACAGCTCCCCAGGACCAGCAGCTGCCCCCTTTGCTCACGTCCCCCGGGAGAGGTGGCGGGACAGACCGACGTGTGCCCTGAGCTGCCCGGTGCTGATGTAAGCTCTCAGCAGTGCAGCACTCCGTGGCTTGAAGGCGATTACATTTCTGGCAGAAACAGGATATTTAAGATTAATTCAGAACTCAAATGATTATTAGAAGTGTTGCAGTGAGATAGTGTTTGTGGGGAAAAGTGGTACTTTTCAAAGTTATCACAGCGCTAAATGGAGGGGGAATCGCTGGCTTTACTGAGCAGCTCCTAGACTTCAGGCTTTTTTTTTTTTTAAATTGGCTGTGAATGTCCTAAGTAGGTCAGTGTATATTTCAAACATTTCACAAAATGCTAGAGCTCTTAAAGCCTGATTAGGAGAGGTTACTAAATGCTTGCTTTCAATGTTTGCTCCTTTGTTCAATGCATCAGGTTTTAGTTCGTGTTCTTTGTATCTTAACATTGCTTTGTTGCTTGTGGAACAGACTGCAAATTATTTTTGCTAATTTTTTTTTAAAAGTCTGAATGGCTTGGGATTTTTTTTTTGTTTGCTTTGGTTTTTTTTATGCAATGGCTTTTAATACTTGGCAACGTTTTATTATAGGGTGAAGCTTTCTGTTGTTTCTCATTTCTGTTTCATAATACTTTAATACTTTTAAAAATGTCCATTAAGTATAACGATTTTGCTTTACTTACTCCCTATATTGGACTGCTGAGACTCATATAATCTTTTCTTTTCCCACTCATGGGTTCTGTTTTCTTTTTTGGACATAGTTTGTCTTTAGAAAAACATTTTTCATGTCTGACAGCCTTCTTTGCTCTCTTCCTCATACTGTCTTTGCAGATGGAGAACTAGGGAGACCTATTAGACTCCTTTTGGATTTTGGGTTTGGTTTTATTTTTGTTCTCATGCTGTGCTTTTAATCATGCCTTTCTTATAGGGTATCTTCATGAAGTGGTCTGGCACAAGCAATTATTTTAGTCTTTTAATCACTCTCTTAGGCTTTCTTTTAGCTAACTTCCCTGTTCTTGTGTAATTTCTCTCTTTAATAAGTAAAACGGGGATGGACTCTGTACATGGGGCCAGGCATTTTCTTCACTATTGTGTTGAACAGCAGCTGCTGCAGGTGGAGAGGAAGACCTGGGCTTGTCAAGAGAAGTGGGAATGCACTGTTCAAAGGGGAGTGGGATCAGAGGGAGAAGCAAGTGGCAGTAGAAAATACCAGGTTCAGGTTATTTAGAAAAACACTGGATAATTTAGTCCTTGTGGGAAAAGAGAGAGAGACAGAAAGAAGAGAAATCAAAAGGGGATTTGGAGAAGAGAAGTTGCTGAAGACTGTGTCCGTTGCAAAGTGGATGGACACTATATGGGAGCAATAGGGATAATGTTCAGTCATCCCTATTAATGCAGAAGCACTGATAAGACTTTGATGCAAACAGTAGGGCTCCCCCATAATGGCAGTCCCTAATCTAAGCTTTTATAATATGTCTGCATACAACCTTATTTATATTTGTCATGGATAGAGGTGCAAAAACTATTTAGTAGAACCCTTAGTAAAGGGTTACTTAAACTTGAATTCTTGAATTCCCTGCATGAAGTGCTGTTGGTCTGACTGTAGAGCTGAAGGAACTCAGAGTCCTCTGGTGGTCTGAAAGTCTGTATAAGAAAAAAAAATATGAGTAATATATATACTTTCATAATATTTATACAGCTGTAAGAGTTTTACTTTACTTAAAAATTTCAGCAACTGCATGTTATCCAGAAATATTTCCATCAGCCTTTTGAACAACGAACTTAAGATGTTGTGAATCTTAGCCCAAAGCCCATGCACATAACACATGTTGTATTGTGAGTTGATAGATCTGAACAGCCGTTCCTTATTATGACCTTTATTTTTTTTTCTGAAGAATATTTTCTTTGCTGCCTTAAAACTGATATGATAAGCAGATCAATCGCATCAATCTGTATTCCTGAAAGACAGGACAGACATACATTGTAGCTGCAGAGTTTATGAAAGTCTGACAAAAAATGTCTCATAACTTCTGTAGTGTTCAAGGTCATAGAACAAAAATTTCTCACATACGGCAGGAACTTGGTTTTAACCTGTGAGTCATAAAATAGAAGCTGTAAAACAAGTCTGTGAAATATAGTAGAAGAATATTAGTTGTTTTCAACTGACAATTCATTTTGTAGGTACTGAAGTAGACTCAACTCTGTATCACCAGTCATTGCTGGGGAGAGAGAAAGTGTATGGTCAGCACAGACTAATGTCTTTTTATGAGGAAAGGTTTTTATTCCATTAGTAGAGTAGATTGTTGAAATAATAAAATATGTACTCTTCACCTCTTATTTTCATTTCCTGATGTATGATAGCTTGAACTGCTGTTGAGTAAAATTTGCAGCAAATGTTCTTCCTTGTTCTCATTTGATACAGTTCACACTCCATTAACATCCTGATAGAGAGAAGGACATTATTGCATAACTTTTTATTTTCTTGTACCTCTGAGATGACTTTGGGATACCATAGGGTGACTGCAGAACATCACACAGATTTTAGATAGTGTCAGTGCAGCGAGATGAATTCTGTAGTGCTACTCAGACTCTAAATAAATTTAATCATCATATTCTGAATTAATTGTTTTTTTAAAAACTTCTTAATCATTAGTTTACAGCTGAATGTATCCTATTGTGCACACTGTGAATGCCACTCTAGTTCTGGCAAATACTTTAGCTAAGCATATCTGCAGCTCCTTGTTTAAAGAAAATTATTTCACATTGGAAAAAAAATCACCTGTTTATGACTTTGGAATAGAAAGGTGGTTTTTGGAAAAACAGAATTTACTTCTTCTAGTTCAGGTTGATTAATGCAGTTAAATATTATTTGTTTTTCAGATGAAGCATTCTTTTGCATGTGTCTGTAGTCATTTCTTCAGCACAGATTATATAAAAGTGGTGTTTGTATTTGAAAAATTGTTTCTTATACAGGTAGGACAAAACTAGACTCTAAGTCATCTGATGAAGGGGAGATACGGAATACAAGATTAGTTTGAATACAAACAATTGTTAAGGAGGTAAAGATCTAAAGACAGATACCAAAGGACCTGTCTGGGTGGAAAACATAAGGTGACATAGATCACTTTAATGAGTGTTTCAGCTGAAATTTAGAATTAAAGTGCCTAAAATTGGCACCAAGAAATTCTGAATGCTTTTCATTCTTTTTAATTGAAATGAAAATAGAATTCCTTTTGTCATCTGACAGGGTTGTGTTTTTCAATCTGAATACATGGCCTGTCAGAAACAATAAGTATTTGCAGATTCCTTTGAGGTCACTGGGAGCTGAGGGATAAGCAACCTTTTAAATCTACTCTGAGTGTCTGTGACAGAGTGCATGAGCCTTGGGGAGGGTGGCGCAAGGAAAGGGTTAATTAAACAAACCCTTCCAGAGAGGCCAGCAGCTTATTCTTATCGGAGGATCTGCAGGGGTATTGGGTTGGATCTGTGGGTGTCTGTGACTCTCTCCAGTCTCTGTCAAGTGAAACAGGAGAGAGGGACTAAAGTGAGGCTGGAAGAAGCCCAGCTATTAATGGGAAGACTGAGGTCAAGCAAACTCAGGGACAGGGGTGCCCATGTTTGGGAGATCTGACTTAGTTTTTAAGTTGCCATCACTCTGTTACAATAAGAAGGGGCTTGGTATCTGCAGAAGGGTGTTCCACAGCGTCATACTGGGCATCAGACTACGCTTTGTTCCTTTGATTCCTTTGTGCTTTGGGTACTCTAGGACCAGCTCTGTGTGCTCAGAGGAGAGTTGAAGGGATGCTGCTATGACCCGCTACTCTTTTGTCCTGTTTTCTTAACTGACTTTGTCACAGAGGCTGCAGACCAGAGCCAAACTCTCTCCTTATCACCAGTTTGATTCCAAAGCAATATGTAGAAAGTGGTTTTTATCTGCAAAACAAAGCACAGAATAAGGCAAGCCCCTTGGTGACGTACCTGTGCTATTGCAATATTTGAGCGTGGGTAATGTAAACCAGTTTCACCCCACGGTGTGACTTCTGCAATAACTCAGCAGTAAACAGTAATGGTAAGAACTGCTGGTTTCCAAGAAGAACAAGAAGGGGAAAGATAAGGAGGCTGTAAGTTATATTTTGCTTTGCTAATGAATGTTTTTGTTTCAATTTCTCTTCATTTCTTTCTAGGATTTGTATTTTGGATTCCTAATGTCATTTTGCAACACGCAACTCTTAATTAGATTTGAGGGTCCTGAAAATCAGATACCAGTCTTTTTGGTAGACAAAACATGAGGTATTTTTTGCTTGTGATTTAAGCTGGATTTGAAGTTGATGTATTTCAAAACTGACCCAAGTCAACCCCAGTGAGAGTAAATCAGAAGGCTCTGATACAGGCTTTGTGTCAGATGGTGCTCAAGATCTTCTAATTGTGTAAATCAGAAGCCTTAGAAGTCTCAGTTCATGCTAGCAGCCATGTGAAGAATTGCTGAGACTGTCTCAACACCTCGTGGGGCACTGTAGCCTTTGACTTGACTGTTTTCTTGGCACCTTTCTAAATCTGCCCAGCATGAAGCACTGTGTAGGGAGGAGAGCTAACTTCTGCATCTGTGTTCTTGATTGTGTTTTGGTTCCTCTTTGGTTAGTTCAGAAAATTTCAAGATTTTGCAAACTTATGGTGCCTTGACTTGTATCAGTTCTTCATCCTAATTTCTTCAAAACCAGCCAAACATACTGCAGCAGTATCCCAGCCCCTTACTCACGTGCTAGGAAAGCAAAGGCTGTCACTGCACACAGCATGCCTGAGCGGCCGTGGAGGAGCGTGCTCCCAGCAGTGTGCCACCAACACGCTCACCACACTCAGGGTGGGCACTTAAACTTACTCAATAAGGCACTTGAAAGGCTGTGGAGGTTGGGAAGAAAGCCTTCATTTGACTTCAGGGTTGTGACAGCTGTTGGATGAGAATTTGGTTTCATTTTGGACTACAGGTAAGCTGCAATTTTTGTTAATATACGGACATTGTGTGAAACTTCTGAAGAAGATAATGGGTCATCCAGACACATTTAACTGATTTAGGGCTTCTTTGTCATTATCTTAGATTTCTGTGCACTTCATAGGATTACGTAAGAAATAGCAGGTGATGTCCTGATTTTTTAAAAGAAATTTTCTGAAAGATCAGGAGAGGTGGCAGACCACCAATTTGAGCTGATTGCATCAAGTAAAAACTCAGTACTTTTTCTGGCCAATTTCATTCCTTATATACAATGATACATTTGCTTTTGTATCTCTGGAAATTTTACTTTTTCATTATGTACCCATGGGGAAAAGTAAGTTATTTGTGCTCTTTGGCAGCCTCCTGTAGTTCTAATACTTGCAGCTAACTTACAGTTCATGTTTTCTTCATGATTTGAAGTGTTTCATATTACTTCTGCTTCCTTGCTCTTCTTTTCATTCTGCTTGTCTGATGTAGAAAAAGTTCTTCCAGTTTTATCTGGTGTGATCTTTTAGGAAGCTTCAGTCTCTTTAGTAAACAAAAAGCATTGAATTATATTTGGATGAAAACTCTTTTTACTCTAATTTTGATATAATGCATGCATTGCATTTTGACTCCTGGAATTTCTGAAATATCACAAATATGGTACTGACTAGAAATGACAGGTATCAGGCAAGCAGCCTCAAAGTAAACAGTGCATTTGCTGTGACTGCAAGTTGTGAGTCCCTGTTAATGAAATAGTCCTGGGGAGGCATTCCTTTCCATGACAGCCTTTACTTCTTCCATCTTTCAGAACATGTCAAAAAATTTTGCTCTTCTTTCTTGCTGTACCAGCTCAAGAAACTTTCACTTTCTTGAAAATTCTTGCCTGGAAGTTGACAAGCCCTTTGTTGCTTGTATCTGACGATGTATTTTTAGGAATGACACTGTGCTGTGACTCACCCGTTCTGCACCGGACCTCCATACGAGCAGTGTTGTCAGCTTCCATCAGAGTGCTGGAGTCAAAGCAGGACTAGTTTGACTCAAGCTGAACACCACCTGTTTCCCCAACCTTCCCATATTGTGCAAAAGGGTTTAAATGACCATCTATGTAAGATTTTGCTGAGCAGCCACGTGGATTATGTCAAACCACTACGAAAACGACAATTTCTCGTAAGATTAATAATGCTGAAAAAGGAAGTGCAGGCTTTGTGATTGAAGACAGCTGTTTAGTGGGGAAACATAATCCTGGGGACAGCTTGTAGGAGCTGAGCCTTGCTCTGGTTTGTCAGCATGGCCTCTATGCCAGTTCACTGCTAAACAGTGATGTTCTTGCCAAGTGGTGATGCTAAGCTTGCTGAGTGTTTCTATTATCAGTGTTACTCCCAGCGACCTGGTAAAATAGGAAAGGGTGTACACGAAGTAACAAGAAGTGGCTGGACACACCAGATGTTTCTGGTCTGCTGCTGCCCTGAGGGCTCTGAAAGAAGTCTGCAAACTTGTGGCAGGAGCTCTATGCCCTTCTGTCTGTCCTGGACTTGTGAAGAGCCCTTATTTGCAGGGGAAGTAAAAAATTAAGGTGTCTCATGTCAGAGGAAAACATGTACTTCAGCTCCATGCTCCAAAATACTTGGTCTGGCTCATAGATTTACTTGCAATTACAGCACTGTGTATTTTATTGAGGTAACTTGTAAATAAGTATTTCAAGGCAAAGATCCAGCAGTTCACTTCCGTCTGTCTATTATTTGCTCATGTCTGAAGAACAGAATAAAAATCCCACAGGCACATAGGTTTTGTACATCATTCTGTGTATAATGCCACAAACCATATCCAAATTCTGTTTCGCTGTATTTTTGTGCAAGTGTGCATGTCTTATAAGAATAAATGAGTGACGGTGTTCATAACAATATTTTTATGTTACCTTTTTTAATATCTTACTTACAGTCTTGGATGATTTTCAATTTGCTGCAGAATTTAACAGTGTGGAGAAAAACTGGTGGCTGTGTAGAATAGAATAGAGTATTTTCAGTTGGAAGAGACCTACAATGATCATCCAGTTTGAACTGCCTGACCAATTCACGGCTCACCAAAAGTAAAAACACTGTCCAAATGCTTCTCAAACACTGACAAGCTTGTGGCATCTAAGGTTTTGTGACTTGCTTTGAAGGTCAGGTGTGAGGTCTGGGTCTGACCTGGAAGAAGGAGAAAAGCAGATCTTGCTTTTTAGCAGTCAGCAATTACCCCGTGAAGTGTGTGTAATGTAAAACTTGACACTTACAAAGGCGACAACATACTCACTTCTATATTGATTGGCTGTTCAAATGTTACCCTCTGAGTGAGAGGACTATAATGCTCCTCCTTACTGCCCCAATCAACCTTGGATCTTGCATGCAGTTTTTAAGCCACATGTGCTTGTTGTGGTCAATTCCAAGGTAGGAAGTTTGACAATATATGTCGTGTTTTCAGTTTAATTTGAGTAATAAGTAAATAATTTCCATTTGCTCTTATTTTTCTTTTTTTCTTTTTTTGTTTGTTTGCTTTTTGCTTAAGTTTTAACTTGAAAGTTTTAAATTTTTTAACGTTATGATATGGTAATCATATTCACATTTTTATTAATGTCAGATATATACCCATATATCTGTATGCTTTGAAACCTTATTCTACATAGTTCAACAAGGCATTTGTAAAACTTGCACAGGCTAACCACTAAACATAAAAAGGTTCAAAGCGCTTGTGCTTCCATGCTGCTGGCAAAATAAGAATAGCTCTTGAATAAATTCTATAGAGAACTACTGTTTTAAAAAAGGGATTCTTGTGGTTCTGTGAAAAAAAATATTTCACATAGTACAGAAGCTGTAGCTAAGTTAATATGTTTGAGTTCCATTTTAAACAGAATATTAACCTTTTCAAAAATCTACACATTTTATGAATTCTGGGTAATAGCTGTTCCCTTCTCAATAGCAATTTTTGTCTCACACTCAAAAATGAGTGCATAAAACAAGAAAGTTGGAACAGTCCAAGTCACATCATCAGCTTAAAAGCCTAGCTCATCCACCGATAAAGCTAAAGCCACAAATACACAGAACTGTTTGTCATCTGGTATCTAAACCCAGGAGATGTTCTGCAATAGGAGACTTCCTCTAATAGTAAAGGTCTCCTTTTCAAATATTTTTGAAATTACCCTAAAATGTAATGGAAAATCTGATTTTAGAAAAAAATAGAAATACTGTCATGTAAAATTAGTTTATGTACAGTTTTATTTTATATGTAGTTTTTAAAATATTCTTTTTTTAAACTGTGATTCACTCAATTAGACTATGCATAAGACTCTCACCTAACACAGTTATATCAGGTGCTGGACCAAAGAAGGAAAGCAATAATCTCAAATTAATATACTTAAAATGGATACCAAATAGTTTGTTCTGTTAATAAAAGGATTTGTGCCTTTTTCTTCATGCATAAAATTCATTGCCTCTTTGTCTGTTCACCTTTTAAGTTTACACTCTAGCCTTGAAATACCTCTGAAAACACTGTGTAAAGAGCTGGTTCTGGGCAGTGCTCAGTTGCTCATCTTCTCTCTCCATCTCTCCTACAGCTTTTGTGGTGATTATTGTGCTAGCTCCATTAAATGCTTATTTCTTGTGTCACCTTTAGCTTAAATGAAAAAAAATCATACTCACAACTGAGTCAAATGTCCAAATGAAAAAGTGGTTTGTCTTTATGCAGGGACAGCAGTGTCCTAGATCCCATGGACAGGGACACGGCCAAGAGGTTGAGAGGAGGAATGAATGTCCCCTGCTTAGCACTGTTTAAACCTCACCTAGACACTGCCCCGTTTGGTGCTCTCCAGCACAGGAGCATAGGAAGGTGGTGGGGCTGGAGCAGCTGCTCCGGGCGAAAAGGCTGCGGGAGCGGGGCTGGATCAGTGGGGTCAGAGGCTCCTTGGAGGGCTCTTGCAGCCCTTCAGGTCACAGTGAGGGGGTGACTGCCGCTTGCTACAGTGTGTGGTGAACAGCCAGAGACAACAGACAGAAATTGCAATGAGGGAGATTCAGAGTGGGTATAAAGAAAACCTTTTCCACCCCGAGGAAGGTGAAGCAGCAGCACAGGTTGCCCTGGGAGGTTGTGCAGGCTCCATCCATGATGGTTTTCAAGGCCTGAGCAGCCTGGTCTGACCTTGCATCTGCCCTGGTGTCAGCAGGAGGCTTTCCTAGGGGAAGGATTTCCCACAACTTCAGTGTTGGTGCTCTGCTCTTTGATGGGGGTTCAAGTTAATTTCTTCTCCTCTGTGCCTTTAGCACCCCAGTTTGTTGCAAGGTCTCCTGCACCACTGCCACCCTGGTCCCAAAGCCTTTTGCAGCTGCGATGGTGAGAGGCTGGCTGCATATTTGCAGTGCAGGGTTCCTGAATAATCTCCACATATTTCACAATTCACTGTCCCTTTTTTAAGAGTCCGAGTGGTGTTAAGTGTCATCTTAAAAGTTGCTTCAAAGCTTTCAAGTGTACATGGAGTCAATTTAAATGAAGAGACATGGGATATTTTCGTATAATTTCTTGAAGTGTTGCTGTTATATAGCAATGACGTAACTGGCTAAACACAAGTAACTTCCACAAAACAAAGAATATCTCTGGCATCTAACATGGGGTCCTGCCAACACTGGTACCATCAAAGATTTCTACTGCTTTTTACTAAGCTTGAAGTTAATGAAAATTTAATGAGTTGTAATTAAGGACTGAAGGAATTGAAGATTCTTTATCAAAGTTTCCAAATTCTGCTTGGTGACTAACAGTAATTGACAAATGCAAACATATTGATTTATCCTTTATCCTGATTGCTATTCTGTAAATGGAATGGGCGTTTTCCCTCTAAATTAATAAAACATAATTTTTGAGGGTTTAATTAACTTTTCTATGAATTCTTCATTCATTTAAAATTAACCTTCTGTGACAATTATGCACCTTTAAAAAAATTCCTTCTATGTAACATAAGCTATAGAGGTATACATCGACTTGGCAACCTACTATTAGCTAACAAATGGAAAGATTTATGGCTGGAAAATGCCAGCTGCACCTGTTGTTTTTGCTGAACAAATCACCCTGAAGTACACCATCACTCCAGCCTGCCACTCCATCATTTGTATTGCTAGGAAAGTGAGGTTTTTTCACATCAATAATATATATTTTTTAGAAATGAGCAAAACCACATAGTTCCCCAAAGTCTAACTGTTATGTTTATAGTTTTAGTAGAGTCTTATGAACCATTGGTAAAATAACACACTTTGATTAATGTTAATATTATCTAGAGAGAAAAGTGTCTTAAATAAGTTCTCAGGGTGGGGTGTTTTTAACTTCTCACAGAGCAAATCTGAGATCTGTGCTTTGCAGATTGCATGTATCCATTAGCACCCTGTTGAAATTTGACCTCGTGTTCTTCACAGTAACCAAAATAAGAAGATTAGCCAATTATAAATTTTCTGGAAATAATGGATGGTAATCACAACTGTGGTCAAAGAGGCTTCAGGGGATCACATTTGTGTGTCACCTGAGCATAGTTTTAAGAGAATTTTATGCTGACTTGGTCTGGTCCCGAGGCTTGTTCAGGGCTGCACTCCAAAGTCAMTAGAGGGATGAAGGGGGTCTCTTCCCTAAGGTTCTGTCAGGCATTTGGAAAGGGAAGGGGGTCAAAGCTGCTCCACAAAGGAAATCCTCAGGGATTGCAAGCTCCTTGCAATCGTGAGAGCGGGCAGATGGACATATCTCTTGCATTTCTGCACAGCTCATTTCTGTAACAACTTATCATCATATATTCTCACCTACTTGAAAATATGCCTAATGTGGTACAGCCATCGTAGCTGGCAGAATTTCCTTCTTTTATCCTAATCTCTTTCCCCTCTTCTCTGACCCAAATTGCCTCTTTGTCTCCAGCAGGTCCCCTGGGCTGTGCCAGGCTTCCTTGCCTTCACATGTCCAGTGCACCTGGTGGGTGATACCACACTGCAAGCTGCAAGGCTTCTTTTTTTGACAGGCTTTGTCAATGTATTGAATGTAATGTATTTGTAATGTATTTAGAACAGTAAAACTTGATGCTCCATCAAATAAATGGAAAGAACAATCAAAGAAGCAACTCTAACTACAGTGTCTGGTGGCTGAGATAGAGATGGAACTAAGGCTGATGTAGAGTATAACAGCTACTGTAAAATAAGCCATAGTTCCCTTAGAAAGTATAGGATAAAATCCTGAATCTGCACCAGACTTTTGTTACGTGGTTAGGTTCCACCAAATTAAAATTACCTGTGCATTTACATTTGAGAGTACAACCCTAAATAGGTGGCTTTAATAACTACAATGAAATTGGTGTTATTAAGGGATATGTGACTGTGACGTTATTAGGTACAAAATAGACCAGTAGAGGTAGTCACTGCTAGGGGAAGAAGGTGTCTAATTTGTTTGTGCTGTGAAGAACAGAAAACGCTGGAGAGCTTGGAATGAAAAGTTTAGGCTGAAAATGTCCAAAACATTTTTAATCAAAAAAATATTTTCCTTTATGTTTTCTGTTGTCATGTAATAGTGCTCTCCAAAAGTATTAAGATGTGTGTCATAGATCCTGGCAGGTGACTGAGAATGAGATTATTTTATTCAGTGGAAGACATCACTTTATGTGAAATATACTTTAAGGTCTTGTCTTTAGACCTGAAAGTGTTACTTGCTTAAAGCTGCCTTTGTGGTCAGTGCCTCCATTTTCCCCATGCTTTCTGGCTGTTAGCATTGCAAAGTTGTTATGTTTAAAGGAGAAGGCAGTAGTTTTCTTTAGGTTTATGCATTATCTGAGAGTTATTTGAATTCCCAATTGCAAAACTTCATTTTGACGTGGGAGTAAATGATTTACCAACTTGTCTTTAAAGTCCAGCGAAGATTGAAAATATCCATTTAATGCTAATATTAAATATGGAAGTTACTCAGATCCTATTTTTCCACTTCATGAAGTCTTTATTGAGGTAAGAAACCTGATTTTTTTGATCCAAGTTATTCCAGTCTTTCCCCCTACAGATCTTCTTACTGAAAGGCATTTTAAGGACTATTAAAATGAGAGACATCATGAAGGCTTGCTCTCAGAATTTGTAATATTAATTTTTAATAGCTTCTGAATTATTCTGTTTATTTTATGGTTCATATAATAACATGGCAGATTTGGTGGTTGTATTTCAATGGAAGGAATTCAGGTCAGACTTGCTGAAGTCTCCCTGATAGCAGACTGGTGCCCATTAAAAGCACTGGAGGTCTTATCAGAGGGGAGTTACTGTCTTCCTTCCTGCCCTTCTTTTCACCTATTTTCCCTCTGTCTCTCTTTGCATGTGTTTTTAAGTACACATGTCTGTCTGCTCTTTATGTAGCAGTCCTTATGACATCAATTTTATTTTAACCTTCTGGGATCAAACAAGAACATGTTGAAGTTAAAGTTTTACTTTATTTGATTAATGCATTAGTACAAATGAAACAACTTTGAACTAAGACTCTATGTTTTTTACATCTTTTAGTCATTACAGCAAACCAATATAGCATCAAGAACAGTCAGATCAGAGAACACTGTATGGTAGAGCATAGTAAATAATGTGCTCCTTGGGAAATAGAATATGTATTCAAAACACCATTTTACCAATTTCCTTCATGGTTCTAGGCAGAAATTCTGGTCACGTGGTGTATTTTAACTTGTGCTAACCTACTTTAAAATGGCCATTGACTTGTCTTTAAAGAAGATTTTGCATTTATATATTGTACTTGGCATGGCCATCAGTTTAGTTTTACATTCAGAAAATAGGTTGGGGTTCTTAATAACAGACTTCATAGACSCTTTTTTTTTATTGATAGGGTTATTAGTTCTTTTCAAGGTTTTTCTTGGTTGGAAAGACTACTAATTTCAGCTTTCTTTGCTTCATTGCCATCTGCTGTTGTCTGCTGTTTGATCACTGTATTAGATTTTCCCTTTATGTTCCTGATGAACAATGTCTAATGATGGAGGTTGGAGGAACCATCAGGGTAACCTGGAAACCACCCCCAATGTCTGCCAGAAATAAAGAAAACAACAGTTGCTGCATTCCTAAAGCATGCTATGTGCTGCAATCTCTTCACTCTTAAGTGCTAGTAATTGGGACCATTTGTTGTCATTTATGTAAATAAGGTAATAAATCATCAAATATGCAAAGCAAGACATTAAGTTATCTGCATAAAATCTCCAGATTTCAGAACATTTAGTCTCTACAAGTATGGGCAGATTGTAACCCAGAAATACCTTCCCAGATGGCTTGAGCAGGTGAGGATGCTTTTCAGAGGAGTAGTGGTAAACTCGGACTACCTGAACTATTATATGTAGCTATATAAACACAGATAAATGGAGTTGCAGATTTTTTATTGGTGTTTAACAAACATGTTCATCTCTCCAGAGCTGCTCAAACAGAAAGGGATCAAGCAGCTGACTGTTTATAGACAGTTTACTCAAACCCATGCAGTCAGCATTATAGGGCACTTATTATTGTGCTGTAAGGACAGTGTAAGTGACAGAAGGGATCAACTTGAACACCAGTCACTTGAAATGTTGACACAGAAAAGAATCTTGTGCATCATATATATTGTACTGTGTTAAGTAAAACTGTGCAAAAAGTAAAGCTTGCTGTAGTGTGATGATGCACATTTTTAATGAGACTTACGAGAAAAAGTTTTTTTTCTTTTCTGTGATGGCCAAAACCACACAAAAAGCACAGACAGCTGATCAGATTAGCTACTTGAAATATTCATTAATGGGTGTCTGAAAAATATTGCATCTCACAAATAGAAAAACACATTTTATATTCTGCTGTTGACTAAGTCATCACTTCCAGGGCTGCTCCTGAGAAAAGGACAGTGGATTGGTGGAAAACTGTCTGTGCCTGTCTGCAGTTTAGATGGTGTCTCTGGCTAATTACTTTTGCTTTTAAAAAAAGCTCCCAAATGAAAGTTATTGTAATACCTGACTAAAGGGTTCTATATCTGCTTACTTGCCTTCCCATTTCCATAGACCTGTGGAGATTTTTCTTTACATCCAAGGTCTGTGGTGGAAAAAGACTGTGATAGTCCAGCCAAGAGTGCCAGAGCCATGGGTACCCTACAGAGCTATTCCTTCTCACCACTGTCTTCAGGGGATGATCATTGTCTTCCCATTGTAGTTTGCTCCTCCTTATTGAGAGCATCCACTGCAGCACCCGTACCTGGGTGTTATTACTGGAACTTTGGTGGATGAGAAATATTTAAAATACTTCATCAGGGATATGAGTGGATTACCTTCATGCCTGAAGTTTTTCCTCCTTTCATTCATTTTTTGCTTACTTTTCTTACCTTTTTTTCCTGCCTATGTGGATGATGCAGAAGTTCAGGATGAAAGAGGAGTATTGAAACAATGAAAATGGCTTATCTGTGCCTTGATCATATGCACAGGATTCTGTCAGTCAAGGACTGTGTTTGTCTGCTGGCATAGCCCATCTGCTCTTGCTTCCTATCTGTTGCCTCTTCTCTTCATTCCAAGAATTCATTCAAACCATCGTAAGGGGCTGATTTTCTGTAAGGCTTATTTTATCTTTTGTAAAGCTTTAAGCTCTCTGTGTTGTATTTTTGATGTGTTAGAGCTCTTCCAAAGGTTATTCTTTTATTAAGAGGGGGTCATTTGAAAATGATGATGGAAAAAGCTAGAGAAGGCTGCAGTTATGCTAAAAGAAATTAGCAACTAACATTTGAAACTAACATTTTCTTCAGAGTAAAATGTCAGTGTAGTGTTACAAATTGTTTCTCTCCTTCCCCTTTTTATAGTGGCATTAAAGACTAAGCCAGCCATCATTTCACTTACATTATTTCAGAACAGATTTTGAAATTTGGACTCTTTTATCAAAAAGCTCCTAATGCTATAAATTTGGCAAAAGATAATTTTGTACACATTTTAAAATGCTTTAAGAACCTAATGTAAAATAACTGCAGATGGGGAAAGCAGTATTCACATGTTATTTAACAATGAAGTAATAATAGTGATGATCTGCTGTGATTTACAGCTAAGGGGCATTCCTTTAAGAACATCTTGGGCCTAAGTTCTTATTTGATTTGATTAAAACATTAGAACAAGCAAAAAAAACTTTGAACAAAGATTGTATAGATTTTAGCTCTTTTAGTCATTACAGCCAACTAGTACAGCACCAAGAACAGCCAAATCACAGAACACTTCAGTAGAGTTTAGGAAATTATTTAGCAATAATTTAAATATGGCATAAATATTTGAAATTTGTATTCTTCTGTGAGTGGCTGGTAAAAAAAGGTAACTATCTGCAAAAAATAAAGTATTTGTTATGAGTTGCATGGGCAGCTGCTCACAGCTGATTGTTCCGTCTGGAATTGCTTAGTGATTAACATATCTCATCAGGATAATGTACCCAACCTGCCATCACAGTTGGCACCAATTGGAAGTCTTAGCAACAATCCTGGCAAACATTTCAAACATTATTGTCTGTGTTTCCACACAAATGCCCCGCTGCTGTGTTCTGATGGTGCACCCATTGGTATCTGCAGTYACCAGTGTGTAAGTGTGCTTGGGCTCCCATAGCCCTGCAAGTAGGGTAGAGAACCAAGTGCCGTTGTCAAAAGGCATCCTGAGGACAGAACAACACCARGTGAGGGATGGTAGTGATGTAACTATACTGGTTTAGAAAAACCATAACCTTGATATAGTTCAATATTTACAAAACCTTTAATAGCAGGCCACGGACTTGTGTACTCAGGCAAACCAGGACTCTGAAGGTCTTTGAACTAAAGCCAAATATAAGATGCAGAAGTGATAAAATAAAATTAACTTTGCCCTTACAGATGGTATTTCTGGGTTTGTGTCAGAATAAGGTGTTTAGATTCCACAGCTGTAAACTCTTCTATCTTTAAGAAAGTTTTTGCTATGGTTTATTTTCTAAATTTTGACCAAAAAAACCCCAAAATTGAAGTAGACCTGAAGGGTTTTTTTCTGATTTAGGGGTTTTTTTTTAAAGACTTGGAACTGAGATTAAATTTTTAGGGCTGAGTAGTAAATCTCTGGAACAGGATTTCCTGATAGAAATGACAACTCTGCTTTAATTATAGCATCTTCTTGGCAGCTATTACATTACAGCAGGACCCTTAACAGAGTTTCCTTTTTAAGACCATATTCAAGAGTAACAGGACTTGCCGTAATTACAGCTTGCATTCTGTTGGGGGGGGGTTTCACTTGTCTTTAAATGAATGACTAGGTTCCTTTTGCATGGTTTATTTTCCCAGGAAGAATGTCTTCAGATTTGTGTGAAATGTTTTAATATATTATATTATATTATATTATATTATATTATATTATATTATATTATATTATATTGAATGTGAAGCATCTTCTGTATGATGCAACTATTTCAGAAGTCATCTATGGAGAAATAAAGCACTGGTACATAGTCCTAAGAAAGCTGTAACATCTGCAAAATTAACTTGTCACTAATTTTGCATGCTTCAGTTACTAGAAAATGTAGCTTTCTGAAGCACCAAGCTTTTTTTTATTTCGTACCTATCTGTGACTTGCATCTGAAATTGTTTTCATCACTGATCTTGTTCTTTTGGTGCGTATACATTTATTTCTCATTTCATGCTGAAAATGTTATGCCATCTGCTTACTTGCGTAATTTTGTAAAGAGAAGACTTCATTAATTTGCAGTTTTAACTTCTGCACCTGCAACTTCCATTTACTGGTGTAGCAGTTGTTGCCATTCAGTAGTCTCGAAAGAGTCTGCTGGAGTTGAAATATTTGTGTACACATGCCTTTCTCTCTCTAGATAGTTGCAGGCCAAAATATGGGAGAGGATTTGGTGAGTCTGAGAAAACACCACATCCCGAACTGTACAGCATCAACTCCCAATTTTTCCTGGTTCATATGCAAGGGATCCTCTCCCCTCCCCAGCTCTTTTATGTGCAAATGTAAACTAGAACTTCATGGTTGCCCAAAAAAGGAAATTTCAAGCTTTGCAAATGCTTTGTTTGGATTAATAACATCTATAGTCATGTTTCTTCTATCCCAGAGGGCACAAACATCGCTGAAGTTAATAGCAGTATCATAACCTATCTAATATGCTATGGTAAAAATGCCTTCTGTTAGCTAACTCTTAACAAATTCTTGTTGTCATATTTCAGCAGTAATTTATTTTCTAGGCAGGAAAGAGGAGAGGTTAGTTTTGAAACTAAAAGGACAATGTTTTAAACAGTGTATGGAAAGTGTATGGTTTTCTAAAAATATGACTTGTTTACATATATGTGATTATTCAAAAGCATAGACTGCACTGTTGGTCCCTTAATATTAATTTCTGCTGTGTGAGGCAGTGACAGAGTTTGTTCACTGACCCAAAGCACTAGAAAACTTCCTACAGCACTTCATGAAAACCTGACAAACAGAACTGYTTTTTGCTTAATGATATGTTACATCAATATGATGTCTCTACCTAGCTGAAGTTGGCTATCTGAAATCTAACGGAAAAGGGGTTGGGTCTGTTTTGGACTTTTTCTTCGGTTTTCTTGTTTGTTTATTTTTGGTTTTGTGGATTTGTTTTCGGTTTGGTTTTGTTGTTTTTTTTTTTTTTTTAAGTAGTTCAAAAGAGTAGCTTGGGGTTTCAAAAAGCCTGAGAGCTGATGAAAGACTTGCTCCCTGGGGAGCTTCATTAAGAAACTGCGATGGAGAGGGAGGGAATGGCAGGAAGGGACCTGCCCCACAGTCGGGAGGAGCCCAGGCCTCCAGGGGAGCTGGGCTGGGGAGAGAGGACCTCTGTAGTTGGGATGTGGGTGAGGGGGAGCTGGCAGCAACCTTGGGCTGCACACTCTCGTGCTGTTCCATCCCAAGAGTGCACTGATTTACTGTGTCTACATCCAGCCTGAAACACAATCAGCTAAGCCACCTCGGCTTATGTTCAGGGTTGGGGGGATTTTGGGGTGGAGGTTTTTTTGTGTTTCAGTTTTTTGGGGGGTTGCTTTTTTTCCTTAAGGGTTTGATGCTTGTAGCTGAAATCACTGGCTTCACATCTCAGAGCCTTTAAAACAAATAAACAAGACGTTTTTTGGGAACACCATGCCACAAGCTGCAAGAGGCTAAAAGGGACAGATCACCAGAAAGGAAGCAAATCCTCCCAGAAATGGCAGGGAGGTGGATATCAGGCATGGGATAGTTTGATTGCTGGGATTTTGCAGAAAGGTTGTACATCTACTTTTGGACAGATTTAAAGACATTTAAGCTTATAAGATTATAAATAGCCTCTGAATAAGTTTGATAATACTGAATGAGAAAACTGTGGGTGGTGGGAAGGCACTTCTGGAGGTTGCCTAGTCCAACTCCCAGTTCAGGCAGGCTCAGCTAGAGCAGGCGGGTCAGGGCTGTGCCTGGTTGGGTGTTGCTTATGTCCAAGGATGGAGACTTCATGACCTTCCTGGTGAACTTGTGCCAGTGCCTGACGACCTCTATGGTATAAAAACCCTTTTCTTATGTTCTTTTTCTCCCCTGTGTTTCAATTTGTGCTCATTGCCTCGTCCTGTTGCTGGGCACCACTGAGAACAGTCCAGCTCCATCCACTTTTATCTCCACATCAGATGTTCTTGCACATGGATAAGGTGCCCCTGAGTCTTCCCTCCTCTAGGCTGAGCAGGCACAGCTCTCTCAGCCTCTCCTCACACGACATGGTGCCATCAGACACAGAGATATTACTGAAAATGGTCGTCTTTGACTGGAGTATTCCAGGAATTTCCCGTGTTTGAGAAACGTTTGACTCACTCAATTTCTGCAGGTCTGTGTCTGTGCTGTGAGACAAAGAGCTTCTTTCTTGTTAAAACCAGGATGTTGCTGCTCTCTTTCAGTGCAGAAGTGTCACTTGGCATCCAGATGGACAACTTGGGGCCTTTCCTGTCAAAAGCTGATGAATAAGAGCTTCCCCATCTTTTGTTGCTATGCTGCTAGAGAGGGAGCCTTAGGAAAATCTTGAATTCACAATGTCCTTGCTTTGCTTAGAAATTAAGTTTACAGGTAACATGACCATCTAGTTAGATTCTCCTTCACAGATGAGACCATTCTTTCCAAGAGCAACCTGTGATAAGGGTGCTTAGTTTGGGTGAATGTGTAGTGTATGGCAATCCTAGTTGGACTTATTTTAGCAGTATTGATTCAAAAACTGAAATACTATTTTTGTGGTCACTCAAGACTGGATTTTATATCACAATTGTTCTGTGTTTGGAAGAATTAAAATATGTCTTTGTAGTGTCAGAGACATTGTGACTGTTCAAAACCTCTTCTTAGCATACAGTATTTGTGTCTGCTTAGACAAGGAGAAATCATAATGGAAGATACTAAAAATTGCTGTTGGTCAAACAGTCGGAGATCTTGAGAGGGAATGACAGTACTTAGTACAACTGAGCTCTCACATACGTACTGGCTTTCACATTATCCCTTCCTTCTTCACCCATTTCTCACTCCAGTTACATGATTAACTCTCTGTTCATCGTCTTGTTTCACTTCTGTTTCTGTTCTTCATGTTCTTCTGCATGATTTTCTGTGCCTGAGCACTGCTAATGAGCCCAGTTACTCTCATGCCTATCAGGTCCCTCCTTGTGAGTAGAAATTTTCCCACTGAGAGTTCCTTCTGTATTGGTAATATAATATGCACAATAATACCATGGCAAGGTTTGCTGTATTGCACGTAATCTGGCCCATTCTTGATGGGGCAACAAAGCAATAGACACTATGCTTTATAGAGAAAGCATAAGCAATTACTTGTTTAATGTGGGACTTTTGGAAAAAAATATGGAAACAACTTGCAAAAATATTTTACTGCATTGCACAATTGCCACCTCAGAAAACGGGGGATGGCTGTAATAATTTAGTCATGTTTTGCTGTCTTTTTGCTTGTTAAGCATTTCTCCTAAATATCTATTAGTACTTTAGCTGGTGTAATATTGATTTGCTTACGTTCGTTCCAGTTTGGAAATAAAATGGTCCCTCATATTCTATTATTGATGCAGCATACTGGTTGCCTGGGATATTGAGAAATACATTTTAAAATTCAGCATGAAGATTTTACTGTAACTGTAGCTGTGATGTTTTCTTTTGTTTGGACTATGTTGTTTTTCTTTAGAAGTTGTTTCCAAAATTATGGTGAATGGAATTTTCTTTTCGTGTGACCAAATTATCTTCATCTTGGCAGCATTCACAAGCACGGAGCTGGCAGAGAAAGTTAGGCAGGATTTGCCTGGGCATTTTCAAAGAAGAGCACCCAGGAACTGAGGTTTGAAATAACGTAGCCTGAGGTCAGGAATTTTTTCTTTGSAGAGTCAGTAAAGAACATGATTATCTGTAGTGTACAAGAAGCTGGGGGTTTTCTAGGTGTATATGTACCAGTGAAATAGGAAAGTATAATGGGCAATACTCTGTGCAGCATTGCTTCCTAAACAATGCCAGTTAATAATAAGGGATTTGGGCCATTTTTCAAACAGAGATGATATTTGCTGTCAATCCTTCATTTCTTTTGGTGAGTTAGATAATACAATGCTAGCAGAATATGCATCATTTAATCCAATTTAAGCTTGCACCGTGCTTAACTCAAAGACAAATGTGTTCCTGACATGAGGCATTTACCATATAGCACTGAAGCAGTGTGGTTTTGGCGCACTGTGAAGAAATCTGCTGAAACAAGAAAGTGTTTGTTTGAGGGAGAGGATTGGGAGAGGAATGCGGGAAGGTCCCACATGCAGAGGTAACCCCGCGCCTGGGTGGTTTTTCACGTTGTACCTGCGTAGGTGGAGCATTCCCCTCGTGCCAGGGTGCTCCTAAGTGCGCACCAGGAGCTCGAGACAGCCCCTGGAACAGCGTGGGCTCCCCACAGCGTGGCTGGGACTCAGCACCAGGACAGAGTCATCCGTTTTACCCCAGCGCACATTTGTATTCCACAGGTCTGGGAAACTGCGTGACCACCCAACGCTTGGTGTTTAAAACTGATCGGACTGGCAGCACAGCACTTCACATCCAGCTGCGCTGCACACGCAAACTCCCCAGCCTCTGTGCTGGAAAGTGAGCTGGGAAGGATTTTTTTAGAAATTGCTTTCGGAGCAGGTACATTCCTGCACAGGCAGGATGTCCAAACCCTCTCGCCTGGCTCGACCGGTGTCAGCTAATACAGCTCCTAAATCGCCTTTGTCTAGGAGAGAAGATTTTAACAGCCGATCACGAAAAATTAGGCTAGGTGAAAAGATTTTGAGAGCTGGCAGCGAAGGAAACCTGGTTAAACAGCATCAGCAAGAGCAGGTGGAAATCACAGAAGGGCTTGTGCCACGGAGGGCTCCTTTCCTGAAAGGTAACTGGTTATTTCATGCTGCAAAAGAAATAATCAAATGCACTTAGAATCACCGTGCTTTTAATAAACCCCAAACATCAATTATTGTGTAATAGGGGGTATGCATGTGTATGTGTGTGTGTTGTTTCTAAACGACAGATTCTTGTACATAAAGCATTTGTTTTGAAAATAAAACGGSTCAAAATATTTTTGTTGTTCATTTTTGGCTGGGTGCTGTATACAAGCTAAAACTGTTGAGCTGTCAAAGTGGTAAATCACAATCTTTTAAAGTCTAAATGTGCCACTGTATTGTGAAGCTTAATTTGAAATAATGATTTGAAATTATTAGCAAGTGTGAGAAAGATAAAATAGAGAAAAATAAAGAGAAAATAGACATTGGTGCAGGCACAGAATCTTTCAACCTTGCAAGTAAAACTCTTCTTTGTGAGTCCTAACAAGGCAGCTGCGACTTGATTTCTTGTATAAAACCTAAACAGATCAAGTGTATTTGGAAAGGCTTATATGCTTTCAGAATGCAAACAAATGTGGAGGATAATATAAGATTACGATCTACTTTCACTGATCTGTTGAGTAATGGGCTGCAGGAACATTACCACTGCCTCTCTTTAAGTTAGTTATTGTGACAGTACTCCTTAGAACTGCATTTAAAAGTAGCCATTTAATCTGCATAGTGTAAAATGAGGGTAAGTTGCCATTCTATCAGAAAATAAAAGCAGTAGTATTCCAATTGTATGATTCATAGAGTTTATATTTAAATATGCACATGAAGCAGAATATTTTCAATACAGAATAGAAATTGCTGTCCCTCCATCCTAAATCCATAGGAAAAAGAAGTGTAAATTATAGACCTTTGTAACTTGAAACTGTACTTTCATTTCACACACATGGCATCCAAGGTCACAGTTTTTATTCCTGCCTGAATAAGGTTTAAAAGAATTTTTTTTCCTGCAGTATGACTTTTATTATTTCACAAAGAAGGGAAAAGTGATGACACCTAGTCTTACTCAGGGAGATGGATGATCTGTTTGTTTCTACAAAGGAAACTGGGTTTGAAGCACTTTATTAATGGCAGAAGAGAGCAAATAAAAAAGCTGGAGGTGGGAGGGCTTAAATTTCTGGTCTCACAGAACATCTTGCTTACTTAGCATTGTAATGTGGAAACTCATTTTTGATCTTGAGATGCATTGCAAGAAAGTAAAAACTTTATTCCAAAAAACCCAGATGTACAATTCTTTCTTCCCTGGTAACCAGTATTTATTGATTTCATAGTAAATGATGTTTTCCAGTAAAGTTTTTAAAATTTGAAAACTTTCACAGAAAACCCTGTAACAGCATGTTTTTCACCAAGCTGAAGTTATTTCAACAGTAGGTTATTCCCTTCGTTTTCTCTCATTTCTTTGGTGCATTGAGAAAAGGAAATCATGCGGGATTTACAGAATAGCAAGTGTGTCCTTTTAAGGGATGTGATTTTTATGGCACTCTCAGTTCCTGCCTTTACTCGCTCTATTAAAATCTTGTTGGGCTATATAATGCTCCACAACTGCAAGCAAGGTTTGCACTCACTGCTTAGTGTTTTAGGTGACTTTTCACTAAAAGAGGAATCTAATGGCTATCAGTGGTGCTGCAACACGGCATATGCTTTTAGTATTTATAGCTTACACTTACTGTCTTGAGCATGAATAATCCCTGTTAAGTACTGGCTTTTTGCATTGGGAAGATTGTTGTACTTTAGGCAAGATGTTACTGTGAGTTGTTTTTGTAAGAGATGTTGAAGAACAAATATGGATACTTCTGAAGGGATCATACTATAAGGGTGGTGGAAATGCAATCTGTTTTTTTCTTCTGGAAATGGGACTGGCTGGATGACCTCCAATAGAGTCCAAGCATTGGCTAAAGTGATTTGAAAGATGTTTTGTGAGAAGCAGGTACAGACCTGGATGGTGGAGGGGCAGCAGATATGGCAGAAGACAAAAGAAACAGTGAAGGGTGTAGGAGCCTGACATGAGCTTGCCCAGTGCCCTGGGCAAGGCTGAGTAACACACAAGAGCATGAGCAGCAGCCAAGGGTGTTTATGCGGTCGTGAAGTGGTGAAGAGGTGGCAGAGGGCAAGTATAGGCTGAATGGGATGGCTGAAGTAGGGAGCATCGTGAGGGAAGGCAGAAAGCTCCAGTGGGAAAAAGACTGGGGCTTGGTGGAGAAAAAAAATGGCAAAGGAGGTTTGGCTTTTAGGTGGGTCAAAGGGGCTGGAAGAAGTGGGAGCAGGAGGCTCTGTTAGGTGGGGAGTGGGGTCTTGAACAACCTGACGTGGAGGAAGAGTTTGACCAGCCTTCGTTCTTTGTCGTGTAATGTCAGTGAAACCCCATGGCTGTGTCTGTGTTTGTTACGCCTTAAAATCCTGGTCTGTGCACAAGAGATCAAGCTGGGTTATCCGCATGAGTTTCTACTGGTGAACTTTACATGTCTTCATGAGCAACATGACGCTATTTCTGGTTTCCTTGAAAGTCTTTAAATTAAAACCAAAGAGATAACATGCATGGGTGGTGCTAACAGACAGCAATCCAGTAAAGCCCAGTGCTTAACAGATAGGAAATACAAAATTGTGGCTATAATTTTAATGGGACTGTAAAGCATGATGGCTCATTTTAATTACATTATATGTTGGGGGTGTTTTCTACAGGATTCTTGCCCTGTGTTGTACATGGAATGAATTGTGCTTAACTGAGAAGCTGGATTCTATTAGCAGGGGGGCAGCTTGTGGCAGAGACAAAAGTAGTCCTTGCAGGTAAAGCCCTTAAAGGTTGGAGTGGCTCTCTCTGCCTCTGCCACTGAGGTCTGTGTGGTATAGAGACATACTGCTTCAACTCTGATGGAGGAATGCTGGCTGTGTGGATTTGTTTTTTGGTTTAGTTGTTGGATGTGCAAGTCTGAGACCATGGGTTCTGATTTGCAGTGCTGAAACCACATAACAGTAATTGAAGTCAGTGTCAGCTGCGATTATATTGCATGAAGTACTGTCTAATGCAAAGGACTCAAGAAGGTCATCTCGTACTTACCTGTTACTCTTCATCTGAATTTAATGAACAACTTTGACCATAATATCAGGTTCTCATCCTGCTAAAAGAGGAAGGAAGGAGTAGAATAAAATCCTTTATAATGAGGAATACTTAGACCCAGGCTACAAAATTTGTTGCTTGGTCTTCAGCCCAAGATCTGACACAAACCTCAAGTCCACATCCGGAACAGCCAAGATGAATCATTTGCTTCCATGCATATGAAATGAGTCCTCTTCATTTTGTGAGGAGAACAAGGCGATGGCCGTATGAAGGATGAGATGGGATTGTGGGTAAGGAAGGTCTGTAATGTAGAGCCTGTGCATGTGAAGTGGGAAACAGGGTTGCAGAGAGAGCCTGAGTTTTGGCATTTCCCAGCTGGTGAGGGACTATCTTTGCAAACTGAACATCATTTTAGGATTTCCTGGTTTAAAGTAAAAATGGAGATAGGTAAACCTTTCTTTTTTAATTCTCACTTTCATGACTGAATCAATTAAAATAGGATTTCTTCACCTCTGGGATGTGTTACTGATTGGAGAACTTTATGAATTTCTGTCACCCATATTTTCCTCCAAGAAAAGCAGAGAATGTACTAATGCCTGTCTTTTCAATTTCTTTCTCTGTGCCCTTTTATTGAGTTTTGATATTTGCTTTATTATTTGGCTTCACATTGTTTCACTTTGCTTTATTTTTCTCCATTAGAGTTTCCTCCCTGGTTTCTCCTCTGCACTTTACTTTGCTGTTCATGGTGATTGGAATGCAAGGCCAATACTTTTAGACTAAACCTTTTGGTATCTCATATTTATTTGGATCCAAAACTAGACTAAACCTGTTTGTTTCATCCCTAGTTATTAGATAGGGGCCAAAGGAATGTGGGGATATAGTGGGATTCATATCTATGACCTCTTCATGCAAAACAAGCAATAATAGCACCATAGAAAGTAGAATTAGTTATATTTTCCCTATTTTGTTTTTATGACAAACTCCGACATAACAATGACTATATAACCCATATGTGTATTACTAATTATCTCCAAGAACATTATGGTTTTTAAATGAAGAGATATTGAATCATGACCAAAGTTTGGAAATTATTCTTTCTGACATTTGAGTAATATCTATGGAATGTTTAAGGCCAAGAACTTTATCTGTCAGGAACTTCAATTTCACAGCATTTCCTTACAGAGATGTACCTACAAATACAGAACACATGTAAGACTAGGGGTTTGCCATCCAAGAAAGCTCATTATTAAAAGAATAGCAAAGCAAAGAATGTTTGTATTTAGCCTACAATATTTTTGTTTCCTCTGCAACTGTTTTAGATTCATCCAGACAGAGAACACAGATCTTGTAAGTACTTGTATATACAAATGTTCATTATCTCACAAATTTAATGCTAATTCTCTTCTTTACTGCCAGTACATTTTTTTCACTTTGAAATGCAGAAATTTTAGTGTGATCCTAAAAAGGAAAAATCAGAAATTTTACTGTCTTTTAGAGTAGTCTGAAAAATTATAGTGAAACTAGGGATGTTATGTGATGTGCAACATTATACAGTTGATTCAAAATTTTGAGCTTGAGACACATATATTTGATAACTTATGGGAACTGTATTATTTCATTTTAGTATATTAGTATTAGAAATAAAGAAATACCATGGACCATTAGATTACAAAATAAATCTAGATTAAAACAAATTCAAGCTGGAAAAGAACATTATTAAAATAACTCTTGGAATTTATAGTTGCAATGTAGAAACAGAGATCAGGTATGAGACAGTAGACATTCTTTCAATTGCCTACATGAACATTTATTTCTATAGCTGTTGAAGTATGACTTCACCTGGAGGATGAATAGGGCAGCTGAACATACCCTCTTCCTGTTAAGATTATGCAGTATATAAACTGGAGTTATGGTTATTGAAAACTGAATGTCTGGACATTTGTTTAGGTAAGGAATGATAGGTCTACCTCTGTTCTTATTTGCTGTGAGATCATGACTCAGACCCAAGCATAAAGTATACTTTAGCTATTTTTTTAAGCATGATTTCCTGCAAAAATTGGTCATGTCAAAACTTCCTGGCAGGCTTTCCTTCATTGGTAACCTTTTTACCCATTATCTGAATTTGTGCAATTATGATGGAGAGGTAAGGGTATCAAAATACTGCATTTCTATGATATACTGTATGCACTGTAGTTGTGTAGGATACTCTGTTCTGTACCTGTCAAATAGTACATGTCTATATTTTTCTATAATACTGTGGAAAATTGCTGGCTGGGTGGAGAAGGAAGACCTGATTGATATTGTCTTCAGGGAAAAACTGCAGTGTGTGCTCAACTCCTCTTGCACATCAGAGAGTTCACGTGTGGGTGACACCTCATAAAAGCCATACCCCAGGGACAGGCTCAAGTTGGAGCTCACAGCTCCCATAATTCACTAGAGAAGCAAATTCAGACTGTGGATGAGATTGCATGAATTCTGATGGGAACGTTTTGGAGTTGAATGTGTACTGCAGCCTAAGTATAATTCAGTTTTCCAAGTCAGTAGTCAATCCCAAATAAAAAATAATAAGAAAAAAAGCTGCTTTGGAAACCAAGTTATGGTACTTGCATTGCTTACAGAACTATTTCTCAATTGCAAAAGTATATCTACTTTAAAAGTTCTTCCTCTGGGACCTGGCTGAAAAAGATCCTGAGCTTCCCTTGGAAGCTGTTTGTTTTACTATAAGGACTAATAACGGGGGATGAGCAAAAACTCCACCAATTCCCTCCACAGTTCAGAAAAAGCTTAAACCATATAGATGAGAGAATTTTGGAGAGGCGACGGTTTTGGGGGAAATTAGGTATAATTTTTTGGAGGTTAATTTCTCTTTAAATTCTGTCTTTCTGAAACCTGTCAGACGTTTTGAAGTTTAGATTAAATTAAGGAAATTAATAGATGGCACAGATTGTAGGTATTTAAATGTTCCTCATTAGATTCTTGTTCCATAAAGCACCTGATCAATATCACTTTGACATGTTTAGGATGTAAGTATATATTTCATACAGAGTAGATAACTTTTCATGTATATACAAAATTTATAGCCATGTAAGAGTGATGTCAACTAAGTGACATGACTTAATTGGAACCATAGAATTTCAGTATTAGAGATTTCAGTAGACGCCAGTCAAATAGTACCATGTAAATCTGGACTAATTTTGCAAAACTTGGATGAGAAGGCTCAGAAATATTAGTCCTACTGTCAAAATCCCCTCAAGCCTTCCTGTTTCTATGAAACAGTTTTATCTATCCAGAACTGACCCTATAATATAGGATGTATAATTTTTGAGTGTGTCCTTTTATCAAAATAAGAGCTAGAGTTTTGAATTGAAAGCATAACTTTCAGCTTTATGCATTTATTTAATGTTGTGGATATTCTAGTAGATTAAAAAGTTACTTGTGGATTCTGTTTTAGTGAGTTTATTTGTATGACATCAAGACAGGAGTTGTTCTACCATTGAGAGGTTCTTGGTCGAAAGTGGAAAGAACATCATTGAAATATGATAAAAAGAAATAGCAATGCTCGTGTATTTAACATTCCTTGTACTTGGTAAGTTTGTGAATCTTTTCTTTTYTGGTGGATGGACTTCTAGGGTGAAAGTCAACTCCTATCTCCATCTCTTGTTCTTGTCTGCTAATTGAGTGATGAGATGGATAGAACTTGCTTTAATGCAGATTTTCAGGTTAGCTCACATCATCCTCTGAAATGGGATTTTCAAAGCTGGACATGGTGCTCCATCACGGTGCAGTGGAAGGATTATGTTACAATAATTGCAGACAAATGTTTATAAATCCTGGTGCAAGTACAGGTTTTTTGCACAATGGCATAGTAATGTTTTAAGCTTCTRATTAACTCCTAGAGCCATTTTTGCTGTTAATCATCTTTTAACTCTTCCAGGCATTGAATGTTTCCCCCGCCCCAGAAAGACAATCATTCTAGCTGATCTTGATTCCTAAATCCTTCTTCTAGTTTTTTAAGTGTAGATACAACATCAGCTCTTTCCAAATCTTCCAGTATTTCACCCACCCTGAATGAATTCAGGTAAATATTAAGAACACAGGAATTTTCATTGGTTCTTGTGGTGCCCTGGGATGAGATTCATAAGGTCCCAGCCCACTGTCTGGTTTCATTCCTTTTCTTTTTAGATTTTCTGGCTGGTATTAATTATGGAAGACACATGGTCACAGCTGACCCTCTTCTTGAAGTCTGATATGAGGAAGGCATTCAAAATTCGGCTTTCGCCACACCATTTGTTAAAAACTGTCTTTTCCCATTGAGTAATGGATCTATCTTTTCTTTGCCCTTCCTCTGACTACTACAGTATTTATGCAATAAGTAGTCACCCAGGCCTGCTGCACATTGTAAGAAAAGGGAGAAGATTCAGGGCCCAGTCATGAAGTGGTTATGCTGCTTTAAAAATAGACAAAGCTGCAAATACATGAAAAATCAAAACATCTGGAATGCACAGCTAGCTGGCTCAACATATCCAGGGTATTAGTATCCAGACATTTAAGAACAGGCAAAGTTGTGCAGTGAAAACTTTGGAGACATCTCCTCAGCCTTCTGTGTTCCAATACTCAGATTCATCTGCAGCATCTGGATGTGACACAGACAGGCTTCATTAATTGTTTGAAATTAAACTTTGTAACCACCTCTTGTTGGAAGACACGAGAAAAGAGGTTTAGCCAGAGAAGGTGCGGGTGCAGCCCTGCTGGTGTGAGGTGCAGGCACTGCCTGGCTAACAGGCAAGCTTCAGAGAGAGCTGTGCTGCCTGGCTGCATCCTGGCTATAACCTTGCAGAGCCTGAGCTAGCGGTCGGGATTCGGAACGTGCATCGCCTCCTTTTGAGGCTGCAGATTTTTCTTCTGGCGATGATGTTCTGCCTGTCTGAATATGGTCCCTCTCTCCTGATACCCCTATAGTTGCCAGTGCCAGGCAATTACGATCTCTCTCTCTCAAATCTCAATTTCATTAGGACAGAGGATAAATACTTAGCATATCACTGGTGAGGGTGATCAAAAAGCACCTAAAGGGGTTAAAATTAATCCTGCAGTTTGAGACCAAAGTCCAGCTTCCCTTAAAAACATTTTATGCTGCCCTATCAGTTATTATTTTGTGGCACAGATTTCTCAATGAAGCCTTGAGTGCATGATAAATGACCTCAATCACGTGCTGGACGTTCCAGGCAATGTTAAAATCGTGCGCTCAGTTCATGCATTAGCCATGTAAACTCATGTTACATTTGGCCATTTTCCGGCCTGCACATTTTGGTTTTTCTACTGATCCTGTGCACACAGTTTGTAATTATCTGAGGCTCATCCGCCACCTTCCTTTGTTTGCCATTGTTATACAGAGTATGCACTTACGTGATTCAGTTTATCTCTCTGCTGATTTACCTCTTATATTGCCATTTGATCGCAGTTCAGGTAAAAACGTTTCCTGTTCTTCATGCTTGAATAACTGAAGTATCACTTTGAATGCCATCTTGAACTCAGTGGAACTAACTGACCCCTTCCTTTGCAGGGCTCTGTAGCTCACAGGCCTGTGTTCTGCAATGGTTTGCATAGTACATGGCTGGGCAAGAGCCTTGGTTGGGGCAAAGCTGCAGCTTTTGGGCAAATCAGACTACTGACATGAAAAGCTATCTCTACACAGCCTCAGAAGTCTTTCAGGATCAGGGAAATGGTTTAAATTGTACTGCCTTTAATGATGGTTAAAATAGGTTGTTCTGGCACTAACACATCCTTTGTAATGCTTCTGGATGAGTACGTGTGTACCCCTCCTCAAGTCATCCACCTGCAGCTCCCAGGGAACTATCTGAGAGGCACAGTCGTGGTAGTTATTGCTGAATAAATATCAGGTTGGAATTAGCTGGTCAGGAGATAGTTTTAAGTAGAAAAAAAAGTGTAACTAGAACTTACTTGCTGATGACTAAGCATCGGTTTATAGCACGTTGTTTGGTTGGGTTTTTTTTAAATATCATCAAGCTGATGTGTATCACTGCATGTCAAGTAGATAGAAGTGCAAACAATACTTCTGCCCAGTAAGCAACTTCTGTATTTTTAGAGGAGTTGAAAGGCTTACCAACCATACAGTATTTCTCCATGAAAGATACCTCTGTTCAAGTGCCACTATGTCCTAATATAAATAAGAGCATAGCAAAGAGAAGGTTAACTTACATAAATATTTTGTTTGTTTTCCACATTCTTACAAACTACTCTTTGCTAGAAAATTGCAATGCAGTTCTAGAGAGTCATTGTAATTAACCCACTGCCATGCTTGTCTTCAAACTGGTGAAATTAGGGAATAGTGATACTTAGCATCAGGGCAGCTGCTGCTAGTTGGCTGGATGGTTTGTAGCAGACAAAACAATTCCTTCCTGCTTGACTGACAAGTTATTTTAACAGAGTGTAAATTTAAGATTTCAGCGGTGTCCCTAGTTGCATGAAATCTCTTTGGGTGCCTTACTGACACAACCTCCTCGAACATTAACGCTGATGCTGTTGCTTGTTCTGGGGGTGTTAGAAGTTGCTGTCTCATCCAGGATGCCATGGAGCTACTCCCTGAAATCATCTAGGAGCTTCATTTAGCAATATCCTGTTTCAAGGACTGAACAGCAGTGGCAATAGCCTTGATGTCTCCTTTTACTCATGTGCTAAATCTAAACTATGCATCCAGAGATAAAAATGGTGGCCTGTAGTCATCTTCTGTATTTAGTAATTCCTGTTCAGCCTTGCATGAAAACTGTAATTTTTCAAGTCAAAAATGGACTGCCTTTTAATTTTTTTTTAGTCAGCTAATCACTGAAAATGCAGAAAATCATCTTTTGTCAAAAGAAGGAAATTTCCACCAGTGCAAAGCCAGAAGCTTAAGGAGGAAAATGTATGAGGCTCCAGGCTGCTTCCTTGGTGCATGGTACAGAACATTGCTCCATCACAGCTGACCCAGAGAGATCCACAGAGGTGAACTACAGTAGCAGTTTAATAATGATTTCTGTATATTCCTCTCAATAGCAACACAGGAGTTAAATTTTAAATGACAAGTTACAACTAAAAGCACTGATTTTTCTTTAGTCTCTTTTCTGTCCATAAGCACAAGCCTTATGGCAGATGACAGGATAGAGATTTTTCCAAGCCCTCTGTGAAAATATTGGTAGTACATAGCAGGTGCAGCCTTAATTTTCACTCTTCATCACAGCTTGTTTAAGCTCACAGTCCTAACATCAGTTGGTTTTTATCTTCCTCAAAAAGTTCTGTAATGCTTATCAGTACATTGACTTAAGCCACATTCATGACAGTTGGAGCTGTTCTGTGCCACTCCATGGCATGGTAACAGCTCATATCTTTATATCCTATAGAACATATATCTATTGATTACATATAATAATTCTGATAAAATGTCATCTCTCAAGCAGAAGTCTTGTCATGCTACATGTTTGAAAGCTAAATCCGGTATTTACTGACCGTTTAAAAATGATGCTGATAGGATGTGTGGCTGATGAGCTCAGGCATTCAGTAGTTTGTCAGACACTGTTCTGGAGAGATATGCGAGGAAGTTTGCCCAAGTGTCCTTATCTCTCCAGGAGGCACGGTGTATTTTGTAGCAGTAAGGAAATGCAACCAGCTGATGGTACTAGATATTCTTGCATCATTAGAAAAGCTAACATATGAGATGAAAGATCCTGTACGTTGTGACAGGACTGTTTCTAAAGACAGTTTCTTAACCCTCTAAAAAGATTCTAACTAGGTTTGCTTATGATTTTTGTACGTATGCTTGTTTAGGGGACATCAAGAGCAAGTATAGGTCCACTTAGAGTTTGAATTGTTTTCTATGCATATGTTTGCTGTAGCTGCCGTGAGGACGTGATGAAGTAAAGGTGCCTGACCTGTGGGCAGTCTCAGTGTGGAATGGCAATCTGCTCATTGCCAGGACTGAGGATCCCTGATCAAAAGACTTGTTTAAAAAATATGTGCTTTGGTATGTGGAAATATAGACTTGACCTGTGTGGATGAAACAGTCAGGACTCCCTTACCTTGGCCCTGCACCAGGGTGACTTTAGGGGCAGGAGTTGGATGGTGAGTTAAAGGTGCTGTAAAGGAAGGCGATGGGGTGTGTGTTAGGAGCTTCTTTAGAAGCTGAATTCTGACCAAGTCAGAATTGGTGGCAAAATCTGTGTCTTCTTTTCACCATGATGATATATGGTTAAARTACTTGAAGTCCTTGTAAAGGATTCTGAATTTTTTAAATAAAAGGTGGTATATATATATGCAGACAACGTTCTGATATTTTCAATGGAAAAACTGAATAAACATCTGATAACACTTGTGTTGAGGTTGGTAAAAATACTGTATAAGATCTCTTAAATTACCACAAAATTACTTCTACAGAAATTGATATGAATACCTTTTTAGTCTTCAGCAATTTTCGAAAGAATACATTCAGTAACTTCAAAACCAGTTCCAAGTACTTCAGCTTTAATTTTCTGAGTAGATGTTTCCAAAGATTGAAAGAAGTATGTTTGAGTTCTGAGCTTTTCTGTTTTACTTTCTCAATTCACTGAAACTGGACTTATATAGACTTAAGGTAAACAAAGCAAGCACCCTTACTACTTATTATATTATTGGATCTTTGCACAGGCAAGCCTTGTAAAATCAGCAGTATGTTTAAGTTTCTTGGTAGCTAAGCAAGATATTTATGCATCTTTTTCAGAAGGGAAGTGCTGTGAAACTGTCAAAGCTCTTCTGAATTCCAAAAAGAGCAAAAAACCCCAAACAACCAAAGAAGATAGTGGGTCTGGATGATGCTGTCAATATGAATTGCACCCTATCTGCATTGATACTAAACATTGTAGTAAACATTGTTAATTATCAGATGATTTTGCTAAACCAAAGTGATGTGTATTCAGCAGTTCTATTACGTAGTCATAGTCAGTACTCATAGATATGTGGATTTCAGATTTCTGATGTGTGAGACAACCAGCTGTAAGGAGAGAAGAAGAATGACTTGCACTAGCAAATTTGAATGGTCACTCATCTATTCACTATGCAGGCTGCAGAGTTCTTAGGCTTTGTTTGATAGCAAGCAAGATTTATAGTTTCTCCTACCCTTAAAAAAATTCTTCTACAGTAGGAGTAATGCAATTCTTTATTTATCTGTCTGGTTTTGCTCTCACCTTCATCTGTGTATGCGAGCTGGGGCACCCTTCATCTGTCATTAGCAGGCAGCCTGAGTACCCTGTTGCTGTGTGTAATTAGCCCTGTTCCAGCCCTCTGGTCAGGTTAGGAGCTGGGGAACGCATTTCCTCGGCCAGATACTCTCTGAGGGCTGCACACTCCCGTTTCAGCAGCTGAGGGATGCAAGGACATGTTTCTGTCTGTGTCCCACGGGCAGCAGGGAGTTGGATTTGCAGCCTGTCCAAGCTGCCACAGTTTCATCTGAGGAACTGATGAGCTGCAAGGCTGAGCTACGATGAGGGCGCTAATGCTTTATTGGATGTGGCTGTTGAGCAGGTGTGTACGTAATGATAGTAAATAACATTGACCAGCAACATATCTGCATGCTCAAAGTGTCACAATAATATAACACACTCTGGCTTAGTGTGTATTTACTGTCTCTAACATCAGGTTTAAAACTTGTAGCTTGGTTAATCTAATAGTACGGTTGTATATTATGAAAGACTTCATCTTAATATAGTAATGTAAGCATTACCTTTAAAAGGCTGTGTTATTTCTTCCACCACCTTTCCAATACATTTGACTCCAAAGAAAGCCTTTTTAACTGTATCTGCAGTTTATAAAGAAGTGTGTCCACTTATTAAATCCAGACACGCCATTTGTTCAAGGAATTGCATCCTGTGAGACATCCTGGAGAATGTTCCTTTCATCTTTTAAAAGCTGCTTCAGCTAAATAACATGGGTATTCAGTCTCCCTGAGTTCACTTTAGTGAATGTTGTAATGCTGACTTTAAAATAAATGGATGTTTGGAAGGAGCGTGTTCCTCCCTGCTATGCTAAAGTTCTGGTATTTTCAGTATGGTACAAGATGTAAATTATAAATTTTGTATCTGGACAATTCAGCATAATGCATCTAAAGGCAACTCTTCTGGTTTTGTGAGTCTTGTCATTATAAATTATTGGGGAAACAAGAGAAAGGAGGAAGCTTTGGGATGATACAGCTAATTCCATCTGGAAGTCCAGACTTCATTGAAGGGTAGTTTGAGATCTGGGTTACTTAATGACAGTACTGATAGATGACAGTAATTGGACTCAGAGACACTAAAATGAGAAAGAGAAGTAAAGAGGTTAAGAATTTTTGGCTGGGCTGTGAATCTGTTTGATGTTTATGCATTAAAATAGTATGTACTGTATATTAATAGACCATTGTTTCAAAATTACTCAGTGTTGTTCTCTCCTGTTGTCAGCATTTTAGGTGCATTAAATTACAAAAGGAAATTTTAAAAAAAGTGGTCACAGGCATCCAAATGAGTTCCTGCATAATAAAAATTAAATTCCTGTCTAATAAAAATTAAAGCACGTATTGGGTTTATAATGTGATCATTATTGATTACCTGCAGAGACCAGATGGGGACACCAAAGGGGATCTGGAGAGCAAAAAGTTTGCTGCTTGCAAGGGCATGAGATACCTGAACCTGAAAAGAAACAAGAGAGGAATGGCAAAAGTTCTTACAAACCCTATTTTGAGTGATGAGTGACTGTGAGACTCCTGTTGGAGTGGATCATAAAATGGAGGGACCATAAAAAGATGGAGAGTGACACAGGTGAAAGCTGAGATGATCTCTGGTAGATCTGTTCAGTAGATCATCCCTAGAGAAGATACTGAAAGGAAGAAAGTTTTAGGCAGTTTCATTATTGTATGTCAGTAACAAAATAAGGTCATTGTCAGTGGGTGGAAAATACGAAGCTTCCTCATTTTGTGGGATTGATGAGAATAGTTTTAAATTGATGAAATGGGATACAGGAGAAAGTGCAAGAGAGACCCATGTGATGCCTGTACAAGCCTTGAAGGCACAGAGAAATTAAAATTGGACAAATGAGACTACAAAAGTGGATAAAGGAACATTATGAGCAAGAAAAAGCTAGCAAGAAAAAACTAGTTCCATTGTTGGTAAAAATTTTGACATGAAGATATAGTTATGGAAAGGATCCCGTCTCAGCTGGCTGGGAGTTTGGGTGAAGTCAGTGTGAACTGTGGAAGTGTTGTTGCATCAATGTAAGGATCCAGGCAGATGCATGGAAGCCTAAGGGCTGTTTATGCCAGAGGGAAAAGAAGTGTTATCCAAAATACGGCAATGTGTCCAGAAAGGCTTGTATTGGCAAGTGGATTTGGTTGGGTGTCTGTGCACATTAAAGGCGTAAAGCTTTGGGAAAGGGAAGATGGGATGAAAATAGAACATCCTTAAATAAAGAAAAAAACAATTGAAAGAAAAACTAAAAGAAAAGCTTTGCTGAAGTAGTAGTGCGGTAATTCAAAGGTGGATGGGAATAAGGAGGGAGAGAATGACTCAGAAACTGACATAGCTCTGTAAGGTTTCCAGTGGACAAATATTTGAGAAGTTGCAGACAGCAGTTAATTAACCTGGAATAAAAAGTGCGGGGACTACTATATAAGGCAGGCATGAATGTCATCCTTAGTCCAAGGTTCAAAAAAACTACTACTAATAAGAATACATAACTGAGATACATTGTAAAACAGTTCCCCATATTTCATTGTATAAATAATCATCCTAAAAATAGTATTAAGCATAAGCAAGGAGTCTGAAAGTAATGGAAAGAGGATTGGCCAATACAGAGAACTGTACCTGAAAAATCAGAAAACATGAGAATGAATTGTAAATGTCTAAGAATCCACTTAACTAAGATGTAACTATTTTTTTAAAAATAAAAATTTCAATAAGCAAAGAAGAATGGAAATGCAGTCAGTGAAAAAATGAAAGTTTTGACATTAGCAGTGATATAGATGGATGGGTTTTAGATGTAATAGGTAGCACTCCTCATATTTTAATGATTATATCAAACCCAGGACAAACACAGGGTAGCTAATAGGAATGATTATGCAGAAATGGAAATTCTTACCTCCAGGGGGAAGCAAAACTTAAATTATGTAATTGTTTAAATCAGAAGAGACCATATAATCCACATCCAAGAACTTGCATAACATTTCAATTCCAAAAGCAAGTACTTTTAATAAATATATCACATCAGGAGTTGGTATTACCTGGGGAAATAAATGAAAAATAGTACTTAAACTGGAAAAAAAATTACTCCATTGAAGAACAGTACTGTAATCTCAATAGTATGTAAAATCTTTTACAAAAAAAAAAAGAAAGGTTTTAAGGAAAGAATAAGCAAATGACACAAAACATAAGTGAGTTAAGATACAATGTAGGATCTCCACAAGGATGTCATGCCTGACTGAGCTGATACCTTTAGTTAAAAAAATACCTAAGCCAATTCTCTAAACAAAAGAAGTAGTGATATATCCACATGGGCTTCATCAAAATACTGTGTTTGTCATCTGCTGTGTAGAGATTTGTTAACACAGGAATTACAAATGAGTTGTAGGAGGGAAAAGAGGATGAAAAAATTAAGTAGAACCAAAATTGGAGCTGGGTTGGAGGTCACCAAAGGACTTCCCAAGGACTGACTAAGGGATCAGTCTTAGGAAATGTTTCTGTTACTGATTTTACCACAAAAGCAACAATACTGGGAAAAAATCTTGATGACACAAATTACCAGAAGGATTATGCTGAAGACTGGAGTTTCATGTAGAAGAAATGGGATGAGCACATGAGTTGGAAAATAGTGCAAGTGGGATGAAAGACTGCTGTGGAGGGTTGTGCACTTGGGAGCTTGTACCAGAGTTGTGGGGAGAGACTGGACAGACATGGGAGTGCTAATCACAAGATAACTGAGGCATCAAAGTGAGACTTTTGTGGAAAATGGACAGATTTGATTGTAGCATATATCATCTGACATCTGGCAGTATAAGGAAGTTTGTTTCCAGTACAAGGAAGCCTTAATGCTGCTTGGTGTAATGTATGTGTAAATTATAACACACAAAAATCTGTGCCAATGTGATCATCTATACTTAAGAAAAGTAAATTCAAACTGTTTTAGGAGCCAAGGCAGGTTTCTAAAATGCCCTGGGAAATGTAGAGACGGTTTTATGAGGGGAGATTAAAATCCTTGATTTGTCTGACTCTCTAAAAAAGAAAATTGAGAGGAAATACAATTGCTGTCTCACGCATCGGAGGATTTGTACATAAAAGATAGTACTGGCACAAAAAGAAATAATTACACACTGATCTTGAGAATTCGTGGGGTGGAAATTTAGGTGGCTTTCAAATATGAAGCACAGTGGGACAAGGCACCTGACTAATTTTTAGATTAAAATATGTTGATTCATGAAAAAAAAAGTATATAATGTAATGCCTACAGGGAAGGGATTTAGTAATAGAATGGATTTCTCTTCCTAATGAAAGGAAACACTGGAAAGATGGGGAGGGAAGACTGTTTAAAATAATACTGGTAAAGGTATATGGTGATATACTTGTAAATTAAGAAAATAATGTGTTTTGGATTCAGAAGGGAGGAAACCCCCATATAATACTGATAGCCCCAAAACCTACACACCACAAGAGTTTTTTAAGCAGAATTTTGCTTGTTTGGGGAGACTTAGACTAATTTGGCCCCTTTTTACTGTGTGGATAGTTTTGTTAAATGAAAACCTACCTATATTTCTAAACATCTTTTATTTTAAACGTTTTTTTCCTACTTTCTTTTAGTAAAAGCGATTTTTACACTATACATCTGGAAACCAAAAAGGAAAACCATATTGCAGCTGGAATTTTGCTAAGTTTTTCATATAAAACCTTGGTACATGCCAAGTTTGACTGTATTTCGCTGTATATTTATAACAGTAATTATTTTTGATGTTACCTTTCTGCAGTAAAACACAATTTCTTGCAACTTATGGGAAGCATTAACTTTATGGCTCTCATATTTAGCATGGAGAAGAAAATCTCACAGCAAAAGAGTAGTTAGTGTCTTGTATTAATATTTCTATGGTTAGTGTGAGAAGTTGAGCTGATTATTTTTATAGCCCGATTAAAAAAGTAGAATTGTATAAATGGGCTTAGTGCAGTGCTGTGTAATGTAATCCTCCTCATGGCTGCAAAGGAGGAAAGGTTTCTGCTGGAAATGGCGTTTGGTGTAGCTCAGTAATGCACTCTTTCCTACAACAGCACAGAAAGATATTGGCAGCCTTAGGCTATGTTTCATATAATGTCACTTTAGTTATTCAGGATTTTTCGGGCTTCCTTTTTCAGCTTGAAGGAATTAAGTCCCATTGAGATGGAAAAGATCCATATCTGAAACAGCGTAAATTGTTTGTTGGTTTTGTGAAACGTGTAAGTCGTAACGTGAGCAAAAACAAATCTTTAACTTTGATGGTGTGCTGTGAACTTTCTCCCTCTGCCAAAACGTTTGTCCTTGGAGGTGATACATGGTGGAAGCGTTCTAAGGGCTAAGATAACAATACAGTGATGTGTTCCTGGAACTAGAGCACTGGGTTAAGTGTTTTGCTTGTTTGTTATTGTTTCCAATTCGTTTCAAGTAAATGATAATCATTTACACAGACTTAGTGAGTTTGGTGAATAAATGAATCCCAGGAAAATACTAGGTGGTTGCCTGCACTCTTTTTTAGGGGAGACAGTGTTTTCAGAGAGCCAGAAGGATTCCTGCTGGAGGGTGGCATTTGTGACAGCTGCCAGRGGCAGGAGCCAGCCGTGAGCTCTGTTATGATGCTGTTATCCTGGCATTTCCTCTGCAAACGAGTAGTCTTGCTTCACACATAGTGCCTTTTGGAATTTTGGCTCTGTCGATGCAATTGCATTGCTTCCAGCTCAGTTATGATGGTGTAGCTAAGATGGGAATCTGGTGTAGGGTCCTGGTGGGGGAGGATGGCCCTGTGCCTGCCAGCTTGGCCCTGCTGCCCACGAGCAATGGTGTCCCTGCTGAGCTGGGCACCGCCAGGCAGGGGAGCAGTGACCTGTGTGAGGCAAGTGCTCGACCCCTGGAGAGATGCAGAACTTGATCCAGCATTGTCCTTGATCTGCACTGTTCTCAGTCTTTCTGCAAGGTCACCAGTGGGTGTGAACATGGGGAGGGATTTCTCTGCCAGGCAATGATGAGTCACCAGTGGGAACTGCTGCAGGTGGGAGACTGCCTATTTCAGGAGTTACAGGCGATACACTGGTTAGGGAATGTAGGTGGAATAGGGAAGGGCCCAATATGAAGCAAGCCTAGTTGCAAGTTTGTGATTTCTCAGTGAATCTTTTCCCTCAATATTTTAGTTTTGAATGTTCAGAACAACTCTGCATTTCATAACTAAATATATTGGTGGTTTTGGTGTTATTTCCTGCTTAGACATAACTAGGGCATGTGGAGGATCTTGGAGGAGATCTAAGCTATCATCTGAGATTTCTATCCTCAATTTGCAGACCATGCTGCGTAACAAAATCTGAATATTCATTTTGAACTTTTGGGGTTTGCTTATCCAAACTATTTGAAATTCGCCAATCATTATCAAAGCTAAAATCTTCTCTTTGCTTCAATTACTGAGAGGGATTGCAAATCCTTACTTGGGAGAGTAGTCAGTATGGGGAGATGGACTACATAACTCCAGCTTTGAAAGTGGGACAGTCCAAGTTTCATGTTCTATTTTCTGTTTAAAAAGCCGCCTAAAGCAATGGAGAAAGAACATCTAAAAACTTACATTTCCTTTTGCAATTTATAAATAGAGGCGATCCTCCCTTAGCAAGCTCTGATAGCCAGCTTTGCTATTTGCTTGTTTATTTGAGCAATGATGAAGTTACATAACTTTTCTTTAGGTAATATATTCATCAACATAAGCAAAGTCAGTTCTTGTCTTTTATGCCTGGATTTACAGTTTTCCCACTCTGCCTTCTTCTTATATCTGAATTACATAGTCTCAGCCCCTGAACAACTGAACTTCAAGAGTAGAATGTGCTATCAGTGGAGTATCCAGTTCAGCATCCCCTGTGAAAATAGGTTTCTATAATGCAATTTGTGGTTGCACGTGACAGACTGTCAAAGTTTGTCTTGTATTTGAGATTAAAAAATATTATTTCTATTCATTGTTGTCATGTTTTTCTTTCCATTAGCTTTATTTCATCTTACTCTCTTACCTTGCCTTTGCCCTCCCTCAGCTTTCTCACCTCTTTATTCTCTCTACTGTAACAAGATTTTATTTCCCTTTGCTGCCTCACTGTGTCTGGGTTTAGTTTATGCTGTTTCTCCTGTTCTCTATGCATATTTTTCTTTCTATTACTTTTGTAATATGGACCACTGTCTGTGTTTGGATGAAGTGAGAGTGAATGAACTTGGTTCTGAGGATGAAAATGTTTTGATGCCCAAGTCTGTAGCTATAGAAATAATGCAGTCAGGTTGAGTGCTGTGAAAGCCAGAAGACCACATCTTTTTTGAAATAAGTGGTGGGGAGGTTTGGTCTTTTTTTCCCTGCCATTGCATAATATAAAGTTGGTTGCTCTTCAGAATGATCCAAGTGGCTGAATGGATTTTGTCCATGCCCCTGGACTGGGCAGTCGAGAAGCAGAGGAGTCCATGTGTGACACAGGAGGCTGATGGTAGGGGAGAAACCTCTGAAAAAATTAGAGGGAAAGGGATTTATCTGACTTCTCAAGGGGAAAATTACTTATTCTTGGACTCAGGAGAATGGTTCTATGGGACAGTGGAACAAGCCCCTTCAGGACAGAATTGTGGAGCCTCTTTGGAAGGGCTCGCATTGCACTGCACCATGAATTCAAAGGCAGGCAAGGAGGGGTTTTCCACCCTGGTATGTTGAACTGCATTTGAAGGACAAGTCTTTGCATGTAATTTCAACTCTGTGCAAAACATAAGGTAAAAGCTTTTAAAAATGAGTCAAAATGAGTGGTAGAAGCTTCCTTTATTTTCAAATGGCAAGGCTGGTATAGCAAAAATTAGAGAATGGAAAAACCTCCCTGAAAACATGACAGTGCCTGCAGAAGCCTTTTTTTTGTTTCCTTTCTTTTTTTCTTTTTCTTTTTTTTTTTTTTTTTTCTCTTATAAGAGAAATGGCTTTGTTTATTTTCTGAGATTTCAGCTGCATCAATATGACAGACCATGTTGCTTTGGCGATTAGAATTACTCCTGCACTGGGCTGTGTGCAGTTTTCCTTTTGTACAGAAGAGGAATGCTCCTGCCAGAGCAGGCAGTGCCCCTTCTGTTTGCAAAGTGGAACATGTTGTCTACAGAAGGCAGAAACATATTTGTGATGAGAGGGGAAAAAAAATATTAATCCTTTCAAGAATTAATTTTCCAGACTATGCTTTTGCAAGGTTCTGCATGTGTAAACTGAAGCTGCTTATCTTAGATAAGGATAGAGGGGAAGGGCAGATGTCTGTGGACAGGAAAGAGGAGAAACTAATAACAAAGCACAGACTCTAGGTGCACCAYAGGTAGCTTTATGTGCTTCTATAAACTGTGATTGGAAAAATTACAAATTTCTGAATGTGAGTAATTTTAGAAGGTAGAAAATGATCCCTTGGCATYGAGGATGAGCATTGCCTGGGACAGGGGATGGCCTGGCCAGGCAGCGAACACATCCCTCCATTGCTGGGCTCATGCTCTGTGTGCCTGTGAACGGACACCCTGAGCAAGGCAATTCCTCACCCCTGGAATTTGTGCCTTAGTAGGGAGCCTGCAGCAGGAAATCCTTTAGCGCACAAAACTTCAGGGTCCCTTTCCTTTTCCTTCAGGTGTCCTCACACTGCTGTGACATTATGTGAGCGATGTGGCGATAAATGTCACTGGGAGTACAAGGGACCCGTTCAAAGGCTCAGGGTGATTCTGCTGCCTTAAATTTTTATCTATTAGAAAGATATGTACTTTTAATAAAAGATTGTGGGGGTTTTTTTTAAGCTAGAATGGGGTATGATGAGAAATGTAGAAGAATGAAGAAGTTCAGAAGATTTCACTAATCTCCTAAGGAAAAAAACCCTCACAAGATAACTCTCAGGTGCTTTATATTTGTTTACTAACTGGAAACTCTGGATTATTTTAACAAGAAAATTATATGAGTAAGGACTTTTTCTTTGGTCTTCTGCTACTGTAAATAAAATGTGAAATACTTTCCCTCTACAGGAAGGAATTATTTTACTGATTCATAGCTTACTTATATTTTTATATTGAAACTTATTTTCACCTTTCTGATTATGAAAATGGATAAGTTACTTCAATCTATCTATATACATGCATTTTGGGAGGTTTTAGTAACTTTTATAGTATGGGCTGTAAGCAGGTATCTGACCCCAAATATTTTGTCCTGAAGTTCTGTTCCACTCATTCATGAGTAATTTATTTCCACTATTTTTTTAATTAGGTGATTAGATTAATAGGCACATACTGATAATTTTTCAATTATTTTCACTTACCCTAAAATAAAATTCCATTTAAAAAGAGAATATGTTTAATGTGTCACTGAATGAGAGTATAGCTCTCAAGATAATGGTCTAACTTTTACTTGCAGCTGTATTCATCAAATACAAATAGAAAGGCAACATGAAAAATTACAGTAATAAAAGAACAGATTCTTTGCTTTAGTGAGAGACTGTGTGTGATCTGCCCTTTTGAACATTAAGAAAAAATTACCTTACTAAAACTATTTAATTTTAGGATGGTGTGTTAGCAGGCTTCAGACTGATCTAAAATAAGAGATGCTTGGGCAAGGATTTTTTTTTAATTACTTTCTTATTAATTTATTTTAGTATGACTTTGAACCCATAAATGTATTGTTTGAAGTAAGCAATCTTTGACATTGATAGAAAAAAAGTCTCATGCCTTTTTCCAGCTTTAGATTTTCTTGGTGTTCCAGCTCCTGGAATCCTAAAAGTAAATTTAAACCTCTGATTCCAGGAAAAGAAAAAAGAGTCTCGGCATTAGTGTTACAAAGTGGAAATTGTGGAAATATTACCTGTCTGTAACTTATATGCTCAAAATCCAAAAAGTGAATGAAGAGTCCAAAATTTATTTTGGATTTTAGTGGGGATGTGGATGCAGGGTTGTGCTAAACCCAAGAACTTCTTAGCTCTTTAGGTTCGAAATACCACAGAGCTTCTACTCTGTCTCCTTCTCACATCTTCCAAGAAGGATAGAGATTTTTAATAAAAGCTCTGTGAAAATTGAAAGGAAAAAATAGGTGTTCTGAGCAGCTTTAATCCTGTTCTTTGAATGCATACAAAGAAGCTGGCTATTTGTCATTTCATTTCTCATGTTGTCTTTCTACCTTCACTAAGTGCACCATTGAGCAGCTTCACACCAGATCTAAATGTGAGGAAAACCACAGCCTTTCTAAGAGAAAGTGTGGCAGGGAGGTCTGGGGAGGAGAAGGACCCATTCTGTTAACTTAGTTTGCCTTGCTTGGCTTCTCTTTGAGTTGTCTTCGGCTTTGCTCCCACCATTCCTCTTACACCTGGAGAGGAAGGAGATGCTATCCCCTTGTCAAGTCATCATGAGATTCTCCTTGGTCCCTGGCATAAGTAACACAGTAAAGGTAGGAAGGCCTGCAGTGGGATGGGACTGTGCTCTGCAGTGATGGACGTGGCTTTAGCCCGACCCCAAGGAGTCTCCCAAGTACAGCTGAGCCCCCATTCCTTCAGGAAGGCAGCGTAGTGCCACCACTCCTGACAATGRGGATTTGTAAACTATGGGGTTTTTTCGCCCAAGTGGGTATTTTCTTCATACAATATGAGCAATTATTAAGTGCTCCCAAATTCAGACACAATTACTTGTAGGTAAAAAGAAAGGATACTGAGTTAAGATTTCTGTAGGAAGGAGCTTTTAAGAGTGAAGTTTGGCTTCTCGCTGTATTTGGTGGCACCAATGACCATAGCAAACAATTTTTGGTGATGCTCAGGTGAGAAAGAACAAGATCACTTTTTTCCTCCTTCCCCCTGGCCACCTCCTGTGCTGGTCAGATGGGGCAAGAGCTGTCCCTGTCCTTTGCTAGACCCCCAGGGCAGAGTGGGAGCTGCAGAGGTGCTGGAAATGTGGCCACTACCTTGGCTTTTGGCCCCATCTGGTGAGCTGCCATCACCGAGGATAAAGGATGTAAGGATGTGCTGGTAACAAAAAGGGCAGGAAAAGAGTGATGTTCCCAGTGTGCTGGAGGAGGAATAAACTCCATTGTGATCATCCCTGTCACAGATGGAATATTTTACAAAGTATTCTGTCTATAATATAAGAAAAATGCTAAACATCACTATTATGCTGCATTTGAAATGCAGAAATAAAAATATGAGTTGAAAGGTAGAGCTATTGCCTCTGCTGGGTTTATAGCATGCTGTCGATGTGAGCTGTTAACCCTAAAAGCTCCTGGGAGCAGCTCATTCACTGTGGGGAAAATGCTGGAATAGCCTTAAGGGTTAATAAAATGTAGCAAATTGAATTTTTCATCACTATAGCTGACCATTATTTTTTAAGTCCTGGCATAAATGATTGAGCATAGAATGGTAACACAAACTGTTGCAAAAACCAGTCTGTATGTTAAATCCCACTTTTGTTTTGATTGAGGCGGAGTCAGTTATTAACTGCATGATCAGAACGCAGACGCTGAGTCCTATTCTTTCCTTAATTGAGAATTGCTGTTACAGATACTTGACAGTGGTTCATAGTGGCAATAATCCCTTTTGAAAATGGTTGTTATTCTAGTCATAAGTAGCTTGCCAGGGCACTAACCCCAGCTTCACCTCTGATGGTTAGGAAAAGAATCTGGTTGGTAGCTGGTGGTGTTTAGTGATTTCCTGCTAGATAATTGCCAAACTAGTAAAGTAAGAAAACATAACTTTTAAAATATTTTACCTTTGGTTAGAAGGAAAGTGTGGGCAGTGAAAAATACTGTAACTCTCGTTGTTCAAAATTAAAAGCCGTTGCTTGCTGAGAGTGCTGACTTAAAAATTCTTGCACGTCTTTTGTTGATCTTGCAGGCTGATGCACACGACCTGCTAATGCGATGCTTGGCTTTCCATACAGAGCCATTCATCCATGTTATATGTGAATGAAGCTTCCTGTTTGTACATGTGCTGTGTCACATTCCTCTGGTTTTCTAACAAAGGTTTTAATTGGTATGCTGTGACTAATGAGCATGAAGTCCCAGAGGAAATGGAGCAGAATTTTCCATTATCCACCAAGAAGCTTCAAGCACATAGATTATCAGGGCTTGAACTCCAGGATAAATCAGGGTCAAAGGATCCAAGTATAATGGAATCTCATAGCTTAATATTTTGCCTCCATAACATTAAATTAATAGTTTCTCAGCAAAACTGTATTGTCTGCCTGATGGCATTGTGCAAACTATAWCTGGCATTTTGCTTGGACATCAGATCAAATCCCTGACCCTTGACTGTTAAAGTTCCCATAACACTTGAATACTGATGTCCTGCCTTTGTTCCGGTTTGGGTAATGATGTGCTGCATAGTTTTGTGGGACAAATCTCTCTTCGGTTTCAAGCAGAGAACTTGCTTTTCATTCTTCTTCTGAAAAACTATTGTACAGTGTTGCTGACACAGGATTGCTGCCATATGGTGCACCAGAAGTGGTTGCATTTTTTGGGAGGGGTAAGAGCTCTGACTCAGACTTGAACATGCTCAGGACCACTTCACTTTTGAGATCAGATGAGATGGGATGTAGTGAGACCAGCATACCTACAGGCTACCTCTGCCAAGTAGAGCAAAGTAATTATCTTCTGTGCCATATGTTCAGCACACTTACTAAGTGTCCCCAACAGGTGCAGTATCAAAGAAAATTTAAATTAACTTAAAAGCATAAAAAGGTATTCAGATTGTTACTGGAATTGGTGGGGGAAATTGTGGTTAGCTTTCCAATAAAGTATATGGAATAATATTTTTACCAATTCCCTCTTTTAGAATTTAACCCAATATACAATTAATCATTTCATCCTTTCTAATAGAGTCTCAGTGTGAGTTGTGCTTGGCAGTGAAACCACCAACCCAGAGAAAGAAAAAAAGAGTTGTTTGGTTTTTTTTTTAAGGTTAGTTTCAGCAGGGTCATTTCCTTGAGATGTCATGGTTCAGTGTGTGGCTGTGGAGAGGTTTGTGGGAACAGGGACTGGAAGTGAGCAGCTGAGGGAAGAAGGGATGTCTACCACCTCATGCTAGGTTAAAGTTCATGAAGTTATGGCTTATGTCTTGGGAGCCCAGAATTAAAATAAAATGAATCGAATTTTTTTTACGTGTTGAAACTCCCCCGTTGCAGAAAAACATCATGGTACCGGTGGGAGCTGTCTGGGGTAGGTTGGTACTTCTTGTGCAGGTGGCTGCTTGCCTTCCCAGCAGCTGTGGCTGCGAGAAAGGAGATTTTCACTTGCTCCTCTCTTACACATCTGGTTTGCTTCATTTTCTAGCTCTGGAAAGGCGGTTGCTTTCTGGTGCCTCTCTGTTCTCATTCTGTGGGGGAGTTGCCAGAGGTGCTGTCACCTCTTGTGCTTGGTGTGCGAGTGCCCTGTCCAGGCAGTGTGGGTGTGGGCGTGGGTGTTGCACAGTGTGAGATGCAGCGAGGAGAACACAAGGAGTTCTGTGGGTCTGTGCATCTTTTTGAGAAACAATAAGGGAATTGATGCTTCAGCAGTATCTTGGACAGTTGTTTCACAATACAGAAATTGGTTTCTTTTCTTTGTCTATTAAAGAAAAAGAAAGGAAATTCTATATTAGCACTGTATTAAGAGAATACTAAGATTGTATTATTAGATTCAAAGGTTACCAGATGCAAACACTAAGAGCAATAAGTACATTGTGTATTCAGATTGTGATATATTTCTTTTTATCTTGTGAGGAAGGGGTTTACACTTCATCTGCAATCAGGAGTTCTGGGTACACTATTAATTGTGGATAGCTGTAAAAAATTGCCTGTCCTTTTCTTACTGTCACATGTACTAAGGGGACAAACTAATGTCTTGTGGCATCAAGGCATAGCACCTGTTACTGCTTTAAAGCCCATAGAGAAGGGAAAGGGAAGGGGAGTTTAAAGGTTTTGGATATATTCTCAATGCAGGTAAGAGAGCACAGCTGATGTACTCCAGCGTGGCATGGAGTGTATCCATTTACTCCTCCAGGTCACTGTACTTAAAGTACATAAAACCAAGGGAGTTGCGGTGAAGGTCAGTACTGCCTTTCATTTTCCTTTGACAGATCCTGTAAGGCCCAGAGTGTGGGTGTCTGCTAACCACTATTACACTGCAGGTTGTACTCGATGACACAGCAGTATTGCAAAATAGGCCAGAGTTTCGTCTGGGCAACACCTCCTGGCTTTCAGGAGAGCAGAGTGCCTCACAGCCCCCGGGCTGGGCCACAGATGCAGCCCTTGTGGGCTGGCAGGGAGGGATGGTGCCAGGGGCTGCTGGAGCTCCGCTGCCCATGTGCCTGGCCTTAGCGCTGCTCTGACCTTCTGGCATCTTGCTTTTGTTTAGGAGTCCACAAGCGGACGGAGAATTCCTGCATCCAGTCCAAATCCCTTGTTGTCCCAAAGGGCGGTCGTGTGGAATCACACTCACAGTCTTACTAGTTTCCAACTCAAAAACCACCTTTGTTTTCATACTTACTGTGCATATTGGAAAGCTGTTTGGTCCATCATTCCTTTCCCTTGCCAGAATTGTAGCATTTCTGCTGTGCAAAGAACAAAGACCTTTACCACTCAAAACGTCTCCTGTACTGAAAGGGTGGAACTGTTATAGCCAGCCTGATTCTCTGTGTAGGAAAATGTTTGGGAAAGTCCTCCCACAATCCCCCTCTGTTTTTTTGACCCCATGTGCTGCCATGACAATCTAAAGAAGTCACTTAGTGTTTTTATTTTCATGTGGGTGAGAGGGGGGTGATTAAAAGTATACTTTGGAACCCATGCCTTGATGTCCCATGTGAAAAGTATTATCCAGCAGAACCTCCAACACTGTGCCTTTAAGAAACAAGCATGTTTTCGTACCAACTTCAACAGGTACCCAAAGGCACAAAAGCCTTAAAGAATTGTCAGGCAACAACAAGAACCTCAACAATTGCTCTTCCCAAATCCCACAGCTGTGTTCCCCAGAATACTTACACTTTTTTGCAAATGGGATTTTGGCAGCTGTATCAAAATGACCTTTTTTCATTCAGTAGTTCAACTGTCCAGAGAGGTGTGTATGGAGTAATACTACTGATATGCTAATGTCTCATAATTCCACATTTGTATTTTTTGTTTTATTCTGTTCATTAAAAGCCTTAAAACTTTCTCCTGAATTTTATACTTAAATTTTAGGGAACGATAAAACTATAACCTTTAAGATCCTTGCTGCTTTATAAAATAGGGTAAAGGTGTTTGCTTTTTTAGTGCTTTGGGAGATATTAATATTCTAGTAAAATATACCACACTAGTTAATCTGGATCTTCACTAAGCAAATGTAAAACTCAGACTCTTTAAAAGAGTGAGAAATACTTGAATTTTTAACATCTCTCTGAAATAAGATGCCATCTACTACTTTTTAGTGCTTGGTTTGTTGAAAAGATCAGAAGTACAGCCCTTATTGACTGAGTCCTGTGCTGAGTGTAAATTCACACAAAGAGGACCAATTTAACATGTGACTGACCTTTTTCAGTGTGAGATGAAGAAATGTGCTGTTAAGGTTACCAGAGTGTGGCAGGATGTTTAATCAGCTTCTTTGCTTTAAAGAACAGTAGGAAGGAGATGATGTATTAAAGATGATAGCTTCTTGTAGATTTGAACTCGTAATGCCAGGATCTGAGTACAATAGCAGATTAAATCTCTTTAGGGGAACTTCCTACTGGACTTTCTATTTTTAGATGTTTGTGGCTGCTTCTTCCTTCACTTCTCACTAGTTGGCATTTGCTTCCTTAAAGAGTTGAGTTGCTTTCTCTGAGATCTGCTTCCGAACTCTGACAATGTATTTCTGTTAAGAGCAATTTTTTTTCTCAGTTTTGTAAGAAAGGCAAAAGATGACAGCATAAATGGAGCCATGCATTTTCCTGTTGTATTTCAGTGCACACATGAGGTAAAGTCATGGCTTTGAGCACTAAATGTTTGCAACACTCTGAGCATGTGTGTAACAGCACAGCAAACTTCCATGTAATAATAATAAATAAGATTTGCTTGTGCAGCGGAGTAGGTAGGATAATCAGGTGTTCTGTGCATTCAGTTTGGCCCTCACATTTCAAAACTCCCCAGAGCTGTGAGTGTCTCCTCTGAGTCAAGCACATACCCGTAAGTCAGGTGGCTTCACCTGGCTGTCTTTTCTCTCTGACCAACATGGACTGGTTCCAGAAGAGTACCTTTTTCCTCTACTGCCCCCCATGCCCTCTCTTGAGAGATTAATTTACAATAGGAATCCTGATTCTAATCTATCTCAGACCTGGCACAGCTGGGCTTATGATATTAATTTTAATTACAATGAGACATTCATCCTCAGGATGTTGCAGTTCTGTGCATAAAAATCCACCACTCTCTACCCCTACTACGATCTTTTCAGGGGTCATATATCTTGTATTTCACTGTCTTTCAAAAGTCCATTTTTGTGTCCATTCTACACTTGGGGTTGGACTAGATGATCTTTAAAAGTCTCTTCCAACCCAAACTATTGCATGATTCTATGATTTCTATTCTAATTTAGGCAGTGCCTATGTATTTTTTGGAAGTTTCAGCAACCACTTCTTTATTTGTAATTTATATTTTTGGGTCATACATTTACTACTGAGTTTCACCTTTATGCCAGTCAATGATCCTTAATTTTAATCAGGTGTATTAACACAGTAAATCTATTACAATATTACAGAAATATTCTCCTGATAGTCTCGTATGTTTAGACAGATGCTCATCTTTTTCACTGTAATGAATTTTCATTTTATGTTTTTTTAATGAAGCAGTGTGATGGGCTGACCTTGGCTGAATGCCAGGAGCCCATCAAAGCTGCTCTATCACTCCTCTCCTCAGATGGACAGGGGAGAAAAAATGTAGTGAAATGCTCATGGGTTGAGACAAGGACGGGGAGAGATCACTCACCAGGTACCATCACAGGCAAAGCAGACTCTGCTTGGGAAATTAGTCTAAATTACTGCCAATCAAATCAGAGAAGGATAATGAGAAATAAAGTCTTAAAACGCAACCYTCCCTTCTTCCCGGGCTTATCTTTATTCCTGAGTCTCTACCTCCCCACTGCCAGCAGCACGGGGAGATAAGGAATGGGAGTTAGTCAGTTCATCACATGTTGTTTCTCCTGCTGCTTCCTCCTCAGGGGGAGGACTCCTCGCACTCTTCCCCTGCTGCAGCGTGGGCTCCCTCCCAGGGGAGACAGTCCTCCACCAAGTTGACATGAATCCTTCCCACAGGCTGCAGTTTCTCATTAACTGCTCCAGCGTGGGTCCTCCACAGGGTCACAAGTCCTGCCAGCAAACCTGCTCCAGCATGGGTTCCTCCCTCCACAGGTTCACAGGTCCTGCCAGGAGCCTGCTCCGGTGTAGGCTTCTCAGGGGGTCACAGCCAACTTCAGGCATTTACCTGCTCCAGTGTGGGGTTCTCCCTGAGCTGCAGGTGAATCTCTGCTCCCCCATTGACCTCCATGGGCTATAGGAACACAACCTGCCTCACCATGTTCTTCACTATGGGCTCCAGGGGAATCTCTGCTCTAGCACTTGGACCACCTCCTCCCTCTCCCTCTTCACTGGTGTCTGCAGAGTTGATTCTCTCACATATGCTCACTCCTTTCCTCTCTAACTACAATTGCTTCTGCACAATAACTTCTTTCCCCTTCTTAAATACACTGTCCCAGAGGTGCTGGCACCATGGCTGATGGGCTCAGCCTTGGCCAGCAGTGGGTCTGTCCTGGAGCCGGCTGGAATTGGCTCTGTCAGATGTGGGGGAAGCTTCTGGCAGCTTCCCACAGAAGACACCCTCGTAGCACCCCGTCCCCCCGCTACCAAAACCTTCCCATGCAAATCCAATACAAGCAGCTTCCCAGCCCTCTGTCTCTCTGATGTTTTGTTTTACTTTGGCTGTCCAGTCTAAATCAGTGTTTGGATTTTGCTTGCTGTTGAACCCATTGGTGTTCTCTTTATTTTATTCTAGTGGGCTCTTAAGTTACAAATTTTTTACTTCCTTAGTTTGACAAAAGTACTCCAAGTACTGTGTAGCTTCTGTGTCATTTAATAGTCAACGTATTTTGTCTTCATCCTTTGTGGGAATGCAGCCAGATCAGAGCAAGAATTTAAGTCAAATTACTCTAAAAAGCTTGTAATCTCAGAAACCTCCTTTTAAGGCCACAGGAGTGAATGTTTTTACTGACATTCAGCAGTCTTTGTTATGCTGAGTCTCAAGTGATGCCCATGTCTTCAGCATCAGATCTGCTACCTGCCTCTTGGATGCCAAACACTCCAGCACAGGCAGTGAGATAGTGATAGCTGACAGCACCCACTCATGGCATGTTTTAAATGTCTTAAATCCAAGAGAAGTACCTGAGCACTGGGTTCTTGTCCTGTGGTCTTAATCTGCTCTTGGGCTAGAGAAGCCCCAGGTACTGTGTTGTCACCACAGAACTAGCATAAGTTCACATGTGTTTGTCACCAGGCTCTCCTTGGACTGTGCTGTTTTGTCCATGGCTTCCTCTTGTCAGGGTGGTGCCTGGATGCTGGATTGCAGGCTGGTGGAGATGGGAAAACCTCAGCTGTGAGGGCAGAGGACAGAGCTCCAAGAAGCAAGGTGTGAGGAGAAGTGGTGGGATTGCTGCATGTTGGATATGGGAAAGCCTCTTCCCTCCTCTAACTTCTAGGTGTCTCTTGACTCCCTCTTGGATCTGGCTCAGCTTGTCTGGAGGATGGAATTAAATCTTTTTTGCTCTCTGTGTCATAAGGATTGTCAAAACCAGAATTATATGCATTAGTTTATTCATTTTAAGAATGGTGTAGCTGAGATAAAAGCAGTAGCTGCATCATTGAAACAAATCTCCCCGATGATCCTGCCACATTACCCCTGCGGAGGACACTTATGAAATGTGTTACAGAGGGTTATTGGAGGGACTGTTCTTGAGGAGTGCAAAGATACGCCTGCAAAGGATACTTCTGTGGCAGCAAAATGTGCGTGCACAGCAATAGCAAGTTGTCACAGGTTATACCAATACTTCCTGGAAGGCAGTTAAGGCAAAACAAGGACACACCAAGTTTTTGGAAGAGCTGGAACAAAAGCTCTGAGTCTCCATTTGAGCTGTGGTGTATGAGCCTGGCAGCAGCTGCTTCTCTCCACCTACGCCTTGGCTGTGTCCAGAGTGACTCTGACAGAGGAGGCTACAGTTGGTAATGGTTTTCATTAAAAAAAAAAAAAAAGTATTAACAGCAGCAAAAACCTTCTGTAACTTCATAATCAGAGATAGCATGATGAGTAAAATGACGATATGGTAAAGACCATTATAAAAACTTCATTCACTGCTAAACAGCAATTTTATGCAAACTGGCTGCAGCCTCTTATTGGGCCCTGCTACTACCCTCCTTCCATTTCTCTTCCAAAAAGAGGCTGTAAGTTCATGGGTGTAGGAAGGGTAGCTGCAGTCTCTTTATTCCCCAAAGATGCTTTTTGGGAATTGTAAAATGAGATTTCAGTTTTGCAGGACCCTGTGACAGGCCCTACATAGCTTGGGACTCTGCTTTGGGAACCACTGTCTCAGATTTTAAATGTGAAATCAGGACAGCATCTGTTTGCATTTAGTCTGCTATTTAAATGAACATGGATTTTGGTATGGCAACCTAATTAGTCTGAGACGGCACTCCTTTTCCTCATATGGAACAAAAATCATCAGCTGAATAAATCTGTAACGAATCTTATTGATGTTTTGGGAGGTGCAAGCATTGCTAGTGTCAATTAAAAGTGCTGTCACATGCCTTCCCAGGACAGAATTTCAGTATATTGGTGCATTTTCATACCTGCTGCCTCCATGGTAGGAGCACGCTCTGCTAATCAGATGGCAGGTAGCCAGCAGCCATCAAACACCTCTCTCTGCGTTTCTCCCAGGAGCACACTCATTTTTATTTCCTTGCTTCCTAATGAAGGATTTCTTTGCCAGAAAAGTTGTGGAAATATTTTTCCTGTATTTCTTCAGACTTTTCCCAATAGAGAGTATCTTTCAATTTCAGCTCTTTTCCTCTGTCACAGTGACCCCAACGCCATTCTTTCTGGATTTCCTGCATGCTTTGTTTTTCCAAGTTTCTGTTTTCAGTTTGTGATCATTCTTTGGCACTGATGGAGCATCTGCCCATAATTTGCGATTCTCTATTGTGAAAAGCCATTTTGTTACAGGGAAGCTTTGAGTCAATGATGAATTTTAGTTCAGTCTGTTATTCTCAAAGATGACTGACTTTACTCATTTAACTTCAACCCTTAAACGAGCAGCCTGGGCTCCTGATACAGCAAATAAAACCTCCATAGAGGAGCCCAGAGCACTCTCATCTTCCCGATCATTGATCAGATTGTCTTAAATTGATCAGGGATGGGGGAAGGTATGTCCTTAGGAAGGACTTCCTTTGTCTCTTTCTTTGTGTGGAAGGTGATGATCCTGTTGTGCTGTTACAGTTCTTCTGCCTCACATATAAGGATTAAAAGGCTAGATCATGGTTTCTCTGTTTTCCAAGTCTACAGCAAGGTCAGAAAAAGATATGAGCAAGGGATTAGTAAATCTAGGAGTGGCATGCTGTATTGAAGAAGCCTGTGATTACCAATCCAATGCTACATAAAAATCTCTTGGAGAATGTTTTTTGCCAACACAGTTTCCACGGAAGAGTCCTGGGAAGGTTGTGAAGGCTGAAGTGCTCACAGCACAGCTGAGTTTTCAAGATTCTTTATTAGATCCGAGGGTGAAGGCATGGACTACACAGGGACAACTCTGGCCTTCCACCTTTCTTAAGATGCTGGGGCTGCAGCATCAGTCTCTCTGCCAAAATCCCTTAATGATACCAAGGGATCTCTCAGAGGGATTTTCACAAGCTCTTGTGCAAAGTCCCTTTCTTTGGCCTATAAGAGAAGAGAGGAGGTGTTCCAGGCTGAGGAAACGAAGACGAGACAGAGAACAGTATCTTTTAAAAAAAAGCAAGTAAACCAAACAAACCCAGAAACGAAAGGCGTTTGTTATTTTCTCAGTTACTGAATTCAGCTTACGCCCACTTTCATCCTTGCTGTACCAATGCTGATCTAAGGGTCTAGCATATGGTTTAGCTATTGATTTGGCTTACACTTAATTGAGATCTTTGAGATGAGATTGTTCCATGCTGTGCAGTGCACATTTATACAGCCACTCGCTAAATATTTTGCCTTTTCCTTGCCTATTCATGGCAGTAAAGTTGTCAGGAGGCTGTTACCACCTGAACCTTTTTGTCGTTGTCTGTATTCTGACTGCTGACCCTGGTATATGGGGTGAATTCCCAGATCTTGCAAGGCTATGTGGGGCTGATGTAGAAATTTCCATTTAACATTCACAGCAAGGGCAACCTGTCCTCTATTGGTCTCCATAAACTATCACTGGTTTGTTTACAAGATTGGCTTGTAAAAATACACATACAGAGTGAGTGAAAACTTGTTTCCGTACTATAAGTGATCCTAACAAAGAGCTTTCCGGACTTGAAAGGCAAGACAAGCAAGCGTTATGCTGTGATTTAGGTTTTTGCAGTAGGAAGTCTTTTAAAACAGCTTATAGAGATCTTCTTTCTGAAATGGCTATGTTGACCTTTATTAAAGTGGTCGTCAGAATTTTGGGATGGGGGTTGTTTAGTTGGGGTTTTTTTAGTTTGTGAGGTTGTTCCTGCCTGTAGATTGAGAGTTGCTTCCTTTTGCTGTTGAAGGCTGGGGTTGGAAAGGAAGACTTACTGCAATCTATTTCAAGAATAGTCTGAGGAGGAGGAAATTCCCTTCTTGTTGCTAATAACTGATGCAGAATGCTCTGCTGGAGGAGGAGGATAGTTCAGTAAGTTAAAACATTTAAATGAAGTTTTGATTTCATACAGCTTGTTATTGTCTAGAAATTTAATTGTATTTTAAACATAATATGTTTTATCTTCTTTGTTAAGGGGGAGGGACTGTGGGTATTGTGTATAGCTTTGAACTCAGTAGATACTAATTTGGTGATATAGCAAGGGTGAAATGTTCAGTTAGAAAAGAAAACAACAGCAGATCCACCGCTGCTTGTATGACAAAGCACCAGTCTAAGCTGCTGGGGTACCTCTGAGAGACATTAGAAGTGCATATCATTATCCAGGATCTTGGATTAAGAGACAGAGGTAATTTCACCCATCCATGCATCTGTAATGTTCTTATCTTTTCAGATGTTTCAGATCGCTTTAGGGTACTTCCATCAACAATTTAGAATCAAGGGTTCTGTTTAAATATCAATAGTAGAGCAATCCAAACCTCCTTCCAGGCAGGGTTAGATATCCTGTGTGAGCAGACTAGACTAAGGGTGTTTGTCTAGATGCATTTCTCTTTTGCTTTAATAAAAAACAGAGAGGTGTTTAAGGCATGCCTAATTCCGTACTTCACCCAGAAGCATGTGCTGTCATGGTGGGAGCAGTGGGCATGTGGACCTGGGAATGGAGGCACGATGGAAGCCCTTGTGCTCCTCCATTACGTGATGAAGGTGCTCCTGTTGCAACGGAGTGTGTGCCAAAGCACAGTGGGACCCCTCCAAAGTCCCCCTGCCCTCTGCTCTTTCCCCACAGGGCTGACACCCTGAGCTTGGGTGCAGTAAGGCAAAGCCCAGGATCTATCTGTGCCTCCCAGCCTGCTCCTTGGATGTCAGTAGGAAATTTGTCTTCATTCTGGTGGCTGTGATTCCACTGCTGTTTATGGGCCCCTTGTAGGAGCTGTTATACAAATGCTCTGCACCCCAAAAGTCTTAAACCGTTGAAAACTCACATTTTTTTCTCCTTTTGCCACCCCTAGGAACTGAGGTTTGGTAAGCAAATTCTAAAATTTTTATGCAGCAGAATTCAAAGAAAATAATTAACTAAAAAAAATTAGAATAAGCTGGAGATGGAAGAAACATCTTCCGCCAGATAATTTACCAAGTGTTTTCTGCAACCCCTTTCAAGCCAAGAATGTTGCTGCAGGTGTGAGTTTGCTCATGAAGCTGCTTGTACACCCAGGTGAGCCACCCTCACACACTGTCCCTACCACGTACACCTTTGAGCAAAGACACAATCCAGCACTGTCTCATCCTATCCCATGTTCTGTTTTGGGACTTGGCCAGGTAGGACTTTTATCTTCTGCAGACAGTATAACCTGCTTTGAATTTCTTAAAGATCTCTGTCAGATATGTGTGCCACTATGTGAAACTATTAATGTTCATTTCAGTTATGCATCTGTTTCAGAAGATAATGGCTACTTTTAAGTGAAAATCAAGTATTTAACTGAGAGAGAATTTCTGCAATGCATTTTAAAGTATCATTTATTATATTATGAGTAATAGCCTGAAACTCATAGCAGAATTCATTGGACCATTGTATCACGCGCTGTGCAGGTTATTCTTCTGCGCCTTGATACAGTTTATAATTTAATTGATGATGAGCAATTTAGAGAGGGAGAGATAAGCTGTGAAACATAGAGTTGAAGCATTGTGTGTTTGTGAATACAGGTGCATATATGGGATAGTTCAAAGTTTAATGATGAATAATTTAAGAATGTCTGATTGTCTTCCAGCCCATCTATATAAATTTATATTCTCTTATTTAATTTTTCTTACATCACTTTATTTTCCTGTCACTGTGTGCCTTTGTATTTCTTGCAAGTGAAAGCCCAGATTTCAACTTTTAAACTATATGTTAGACAAATTTCAGGAATTCAAGTGCCTTACTTTCATTTTTATTCTGCCATTGGAAATAAAGAAAAAAAATATAATTTGCCAGTAAAACATGTTGGGTGCTTTTAGTGGGATTCAGATACTAAGAAATTTTAGAATTATCTCTTCCTTTAAATAGAACTGCATCCATTGTCATGTCCAGTGCTGAGAAGTGGCATTGTAAGGCAATTATTTTTGTACTTGTAAACAAGCTTCCCTATGACAGTATTTTGAAAGTGTTTTTTAAATTGTGCTACATCTGTGTCTGATGTTAAAAGCATTAAAAACCAGCCAAAAATCGAAGCCCTCCTAGTGGTCTCAAAATGAAGGATATGTGTACATGTTCAAAACTGCCTATCTTTCATTTAAATAGCAAACATAAAATATAAATGCCTTCCTAAGCTTTCTCTATGAGTTTTACTGTTTTATAGACTTTCTCTGCCAAACTTCCTTGTTCTTGCTCACAATTTTCTTGTCTGGGCAGAGACAGTCACTGCCTTCCACGCTCTGACCGGAGCTGTTTGGATGTCGCCTCGTCTGCAGGGTGACACAGCAAAATACTCGTGCCTCTTGCTGCAAAGCCTGGAGCACCCGGTGCCCCACTCTTTGGCACCTTTGTGGATGGCGCAGCAGGTCTGGCGCGGGCGGGGCTGTGGAGGTGCCGTGGCACCGCAGAGAGAACCACAGCAGCCAAAGCCCCCCTGTCTGTGGGGCAAAGAACAGTGGGTTTAATTTAGAGTTGGAGAAGCAGCTCAGATGGGGCGAGCTGCTGCTGTGGTCTGTGAGCAGGGTCTGCCAAACACCTTTGGAGAGCAGGCTGATCCCATTTCTACCAGGTGGCTTAGCAGCAGAAGCCATGGCCTGGCACCCAGATTGAACGGTGGTAGGTTTGTGCAAGGTATGTGACACTGCGAATGGACTTGCACTGAATTTGTGTCAGAGTGGCAGAAGTTGTTATGGCCCAGCACCTGAGTATGGGTAAATTAAGCCAGTGGCAAGCAGAGAGAGACTAGGTCAGCAGAGCAATACTGGTTTAAAACTTACGTAAGTGAATAAGGTTCATTTAAAAATAAACCTAATAAGCTAGTTATATTTTAATTTTTTTACCTAGCGTGTGTTTAGAAGTATTATATTGTGTATAACAAAATCATGGTGTCTTTTTAGGAGACAGTGAACTTCATATGTGTATAAAATAGAAGTTAAAACACCTTAATGAAGTTATGTATGTGTGGGAACCCCCTCGTGCAGATATTATGAAGCTACATTAAATTTTGCCTTTGCAGTTCAGCTTTGCCCTAAAAAACTTAAAGTAGTGGGTTTTAAGGAGATTTAAGTCGCAGTCAACAGACTTTTTAGGTCATAATTTTGCAGCAGATTGTGAATTTTATAGATTGGTGAAGTTCAGCATGGTGAATAGAAATTCATCCATCACTGGGAACTATGTGAAAATGAGTTTTACKTATTGTTTGGATTAAAATTGGTTCTCTTCTTATTTCTGTGCTTATTGATTAATTTAAAGTATAGAAGTAAAAATTACTAGGTTGCATTACAACGGCTAAATCTTGACAACAGTTTTGTAGGAAACAGACCATGTAAATGCAAAATCAGAATGGTGTGTTTTCCTAAAGCGTTACCATATGTTGGTTGATTAACAAGTTGTAGGGATATTAGAAGATCTTGGCTGCTGGTAAGAAGGAGCATCTGTTTTCTAATATGTTTATTTCTTCATCTGTTTTATCTAATATGTATAAAGACTTTGCCAAGTCAAGTGTGTTGGTTTTTTTGGGATTTTTTTGGAGGGGGGTATATCAGCTATATATTCCTTGGGTATTTTTCTTTTCATAGGCAACGTTAATGCATTTTTGGGATTTAAATCTAGCCCCACCCCTGTGAAGAACATGCAGTAATGTTAATTCATAAGGCTCAGTGTCCCATATGCAGGTATTTTATATGAGCAGTTCAAAATTCTGCCAGCAACACAGCTTGTATTTAGTCTAAAACTTTATGTTTTGTTTTGTTTTTATCTTCAACCAGACATCAACTCCAGTAACTAAAGAGCAATTATAAAAGTTTAGTTTTCCTTCAGAACTTAGCAGTTTACAYTGATGGCATTGCAGTGTGTGCAAAGTGCCAAGCATGCGTGCCTGCATCATCGTGTAACTACAAAAACAAGTGTCATGAGTTTTACAGACTAAAATGTACCTCCACTTACAACCTATTCTGAGATTTACATAGAGTTTTAAGTGGTTAATCAATCTTATGACACTGGCTTGGAGCAGAATCTCTTGTGGTCTAGCCAGTTTCGGGGCCGTAGGGAGAGCCAAGAGTGTGAGGCTTCACCCTGAAAACAAATGAGGTCTTAGGGAAGACTGAAGATTTTCAGTTCTTTCAGGCCTGTCAAAGAGAACTTCTACTATTCTGTGTTCAAAATCACAGTTTGTGGTTTCCAAAACAGCATCTAAGAATAGCTTCAACTTTTCTTATCCAGGCCTGATGAAGTTTCTGGACTTTCATATGGGGATCTTACCAGCCACAGGGAGCCCGTAGGACGTGCTTCTACATATTCTTGTTTTGGGACTCATTTTGTTTCATTGAGGATGAGAGACAAATGAAAGTTTTAAAAAGAACTTTTTTTTTTTTTTAATTGGTTTGCATGTTCTTAGCGCCTTTATTGTCAAAATCTGATTTCTCTGTCTGATTTCCCCATACTTTCATTAGCAGGCTGTAATTTGAAGCTGTGAAGGAAGTTTTGAAACACAATGGGTGGAGATCAACCTATTTTCTCTAAGCTCTGGGACTTTCCATGGTAGGAAATGGTTTAGTTTTGCAAAAATTGCCTGTATTTCATTGGCAGGACATTGAGCATAGTCATGTGATGACCACAAAGTGAAAAGCCAGGACAAGTATTGAGATGAAATAGCAAGACTGGAAGTGAATTCCCTCTCCTGCTGCTGGGCCGTGTGCTTTTAGGGACAGCAGCTTCAACACCTGCAGGAGGTGGATGCTTGCCTTCCTTATCAGTTATCATGCTGGTTCTGAACAGCCTTCAGCTGCTGTAACCCCCCAGGCCTGCTCTTGGCCTCTCACCACCCCAGCTATTCATTCTATCCAGCTACTGACAGCTTTAAAAACTCAACCTTTTAACTACACCTTCATCTCTAAATAGCTTGACTTCCTCTGTTCCTTGGGGCATGCTAGATGAGGCAAAGTAAGATATGTTGTCAGCGAAATGTGCTGAAGACAACGATCCAAGAGGTGAGGGAAGCGGCAGCTGAGCAGGCAGTGGCAGGGCGCACACGTGTGTTTGCGTGAGAGAAGTGTCACCTCTCTGCGTGGTGCCATATGCTGCACAGACCTGAGATCCCCACACGGCTCAGCAGAGCCCGGTGTGGATGCTGCAGTGTGTCTACATGGATTGGGGTCAAAGTATAGAAGGAAGCGCTGCTTGCAAATCTTCTGGCACAGCCACAGCAACCACTCGTGAAGTGTTACCGACAGAAGTTTTAAGAGCAGGCTTCATGCTTTGCTTTTCAAAGTCTGGACAGGAATCATGCAACAGCTCCATCTGGTACGAGATTGCAAACAGAAATGTAGTGCAAGGGAAAGACAGACTGTCCTCAGCCTTGTAAAACAGCATTTTATGGTAGTGAGAGTCTCCTCAGAATATGATCTGAGTTGGACTGTTTTGTTTCAAGAGAGACGTGTTTAAGAAACTGATTGTCTAGTCTGCTGGCAGCAAAACCGTATGACAAAAAGTGTTGTGCAAAAATAGAAATAGGAAAGTCTTCATACAGAGAATTTGGAACATGAGTCTAAAATTTAGAATTAAGTATATGCTTGGCTCTGGAGGAAAACAGTCTACATGGGAATCACTCACTGTCTAAAACATTGTGGAAATGTTAGAAAGAGTATTAGAAGATATTTCCGTGTATAGAGAGTACATGTTTTTTTCCAAATAAAACTTAATTTTATTTTATTCTCAGAACTATTTAAGGAAGTGTCATGCCATCCAAAAAGCCACATGTGCAGATGTTTTCAAGTGATCACCACTACCTCCACTGGAGAGCTGCCCACTGAACAATAAGTGCTCTGCTGTGCTGCATGCAAGAGTCAACTCCTGTAACATTGGCCCTGTGTGTGCTGGGCATTTAGTCTAATGTGTATGCTGCTGTGCAGTCGTGGAGACATGTCTCAGGAGACTAATTCACCCCATCCTAAAATAGGTGTCTAGATTGAGTGCGATGAATTACCTTCAGCAGGTTCCTCTTTCACCTCCATATTTTACTAAGTGGATACTGGCTGGACATTTGCTTGTTTTTTCGATGGCTGAGACTAAATGAGGTGTGGCAGGTTGACTTCCCTTCAGAAGAAGGAAGGTCTGGGATTCTTTGGTGGTATCTAAAAAGAAGTCCCAACGAGCTAGAAAAGAGCACTCTTCTYTTCTCTTATTTGCAGTGCCAATGTTGAAGATGGGTGTAAAACAGCTCTAGAACAACCAAGGCATCTGTCAGCCTGCAGCCACCTTTGCAGGTCCATGTGCAGGGCCCCGGTCTCCAGCAGAGAACAGATTTGGCTGCTCCGTACAAACCACAGTATCCAAAGTTGGCTTATGCAAGGTGTTAGGAACTGTGTGTGCTCCACACCCATGAAGCTTTTGTGATTTTTTTTTTTTTTTAAACTACTTCAGATTTTCTGGGTCAGAAGTTACTGAAATACGTCACTGTATATCGTGTCATGTGTGCATCACTTGAGAAACACTATTTAATCATGCAAATAAAATGTTTACAAAAGGTCTGCTGCAACATACCCCAAGAGCTCCCTGTTAGAGCCGTAGCTCCAAGTGCACGACACTCCTCACTGCTCTGATGTGTTTCTGCAGTTAACACACAAGTACGTAATCTCGGGTATGAAACTGTCATTGCTTTCCTGTGCATTTGATAATTCAGTAAGAACTGCTTTCTAAAGTACTTGAAAATCTAATGAGATTCTGGATAGGCCTCTTTCAAGTCAGCCAGTCATAACATTCCTTGAGAAATTGCTAGTAAAAAGTTTCTTACTGTGCATTGCTGCTTAATAAAAGGTGTATTATTCCTTGCCCTTGAAACATGTCTCCTGACTAACAAAAAAAAAAATCTCCTGTTTTCTTGGACTGAGAAAGCATAGAGGTGGTTACACATCTCAAATAGGAAATAGTCAAAGCAAATCTCCAAGGAACTACAGGGACAAAACATATGAAGCCTTCATGGCAAGGTTGTGTGCAGTAGTGTGAGCAGATATTCAGATTTTATGCTTCTAAATGAGCAAATTACTAATAACCTACCTAGTGCTACATTGTGGAGTGCTGTGTGCTGATCTGCACAGCCTTGCCTGCCCATACCCTGGGTCCCATATGCCAGAGAAATGGGGAAGAGCAAGGGAGGCTTGGTGCCACACTCTGCTTCAGTCTGAGTCATGGCACCTGAAGTCCTCCAGAGTGGCCTCTTGGTGGTGGCAAATTGATATGGGAGAAAAGATGATCTCAGCCCCCCCAAAGCTGTACAGATCCCTTGTTCAAAGGATTTACCAGTGTTCTGACACTTGATGGTAACCAAACCTTTGTATTCTGATGCCAATGTAAGATTTACCCTGCATTGTCCACCACCTTGGTGGAATAGCTGAAGCACTGCAGATTCATTCTGTAGCTTCCACTGCACAAACTTTCCTGTGTAGACAAATTTTTACAACAGATGAGATATGACTTAATGTATTGTATGCCATTCATTTTCTCCCATATCCTCTCTTCAAGAGATTTCCATGCAATTCTTACCACACAGCAGAATGTTTTGATTAGGTCTGGGGTTGCTGTTTTTCTGTTGGAATGTAAGTGCTTCTATTTCTTTATGTTTAGCACTTATTACAAATTGTTACTGTCAGCATTAGGGGTTCTTGTACCTTGTCAAGTGTAAGAGCAGTCACAGCAGGCCCAACAACGTGTCTTGAATGGTGATTTTTACGTGGGGAAGAATATGGGATCAAGTATGCAGTCATATTTCTGGAATATCCTAGCAGCTCCCAGGAATATGCAATTAAGAGATTACTTGAGGGAAACCAAGGATTATGTCCTTTTTCTTAACACTGCTCAACAGATTTTTTTCCCATTAACTTGTTTTTTATTTTTTTTAAACTCCTCTTAACTCCAGTAACTGCAATGTCCTACAGCAAGAAGTTCCCCAGCTTACCAGGACTTCCATAATGCTCTGTAAAATTAATATTCATATCTGTGTATTTTTAAATCATTAGCTCACTTCTTTCATTTGATGACCCTACAGTCTGTATTGAGAGACAATAAACTGTCTTTCTCTATTCAATTTCTCTTCGTCACTCATGTTTGTAGACCTCAAACAGATGTTTGAGTCATCTGTTTTCATAATGGAGAGTCCTACATAATTCAGTTGTTCCTTGTACAGAAACTGCTGTATAACTTTGATCATCCATGCAGCCTTTTTCTTAACATTTCTATTTCTGCTGTATCTTTTTTGACCTGGAGTAATTAAAATTGCGTGCAATATTCAAAATGTGAGTAGACTGTGCATTTGTACAGTAGCATAACAATATTATCTGCCTTGTTTGCTATTCTTTTCCTAGCATTTTCTAACATCTATTTGGTTTTTTAATCACTAATGAGCACTGAGCGGAAATTTTCAAAAAATACTTATAACCTCAAACTCTCGTTTTGAGCAATAATAGTCTGTTCAATGTCATTGTGCATCACTTTACATTTGTATACATGGGATTTCATCTGTCAATTTACTGCCTAGTTGGTGAATCTTGTGAAGTCTCTTCTTTTTAGCTAGCCCCTGTCTTCACTGAATATCAGAATGTACTCAATAAGCTCTGCCACTTCATTTAGACACTGTCTTCCAGCTCACTACTGTTCACAGCTGCCTGGACCGGTCCACTCTGTATCATTAGTAATCTACATCTCCAGGGAAATTTGGCTTTTGTTCCTCCAGGGTTTTTCCTATCTTTATTCAGTTTTTTATCAATGGGAAGATCTCTTCTCTTTGTTTCTTTACTGAGGGAAGTTGCTACATGCCCTGTGGAAATCCAAGGGAGCCATGTCTGCTGGCTATCACATGTCTGTTCTCTCACTGGGTTGGGAAATGGAAATGCATTTCTTGCTTCTGCTTTCTTGACCCATATGATCTTGTGTTTCAGGTTCTCTCTGCAATATTAAATTGCTAATTTCACAGTACCACAGTTGGGGGTTGCTACTTGCCTAACACATTTTCCACGTGGAACCTGTCAAGAGCTCTATTGGAGAGCGACATATGCTGCTTTCTGAAGTTGGGAGAAGTGTTTATGGTTCTTATTTTAGCTCCATCAGCAAAAGAAAATTACAAGCGATAGTGCCTGTGTGGCTAAATTTGTGGTTTATTGAAACTGTGGCAGAGCCCACAAGATGAGGAGAGAAAATAATGGCTGATTTTAAATTTCAGCTGTTGGCTGCAGCTGCAGCTTTCAGAAAGCTTTTCAGCCTGGTTCCTGTCCCATTTTCTCCTAGCTTCCTTTTACTGCAAAGGGAAGCGGAATTGCAACATTGAACACTCCATGACTTGGGTTTTTTGGTACGCAAACAACTTCGACTTTAACTGGCATGGCTTTCAGCATAGATATTATCAGATGTACATCGTTTAAGAAGGGGATGAGGAAACAAAAAATTTTAAATCAGTTTTCAAAGCCTGAATGTGTAGCAATCCAATCGATGTTTTTAAATAAATAGGGGAATTGTTTGAGTTTTCTACAAGGTCCTGAGTTTTTAAGTTAATGTTTAATTGGGATGTTACTCCCTCAATGAACTAATAGCCTCAGAATTCACAGTTACTTATCATGTATTGAATAAAGCTGCTATATTCTTGCAACTGGTGACAACTACTGCAAGATTGAAGGGAATTAGTTTTTAACCTGATAAAAAATCTCTGTGGTATGGCAGTCCCATGCTGATGAAGACAGCTGAGGAACTGGAAACATGTTACCTTTCAACAGCCAAGGCTTTATTCGTTTCTTGGAAACACTCCTGAGATTTACATGGAGCTATGAAGAAAAGGTATTTAGTGATGATTCGCAAAACATTGCCACAGTCTTAACGTCTGTGACTAAAATCAAATACACTGTAAGACCATGTTGAAAAAGGACCTCATGCTGCCCAAGAGACCTGGGGTAGCCTTGTCCTCAAGAGGAATATTTCTCAGACTCTGAAGTCAGAAGACCACCCAGTCTTTTCCTTGCTGGGTGGGGAAAACAAACAAATTACCTTCTTTGATGGTTGGGAAAAGAAAGTGATTGATAATTACTGCCTGCAGCATTTTACCCCTTTCTGTGGTATTCAGTCTGTGTTTTCTGGCTGAGTTTAGGCACTTCTTTAGAAGACTGTGCAAAAGAGCAGACTAAAAGCATTACTGCTTGAATGTAGTACAGGAATACTGCTCATGGGCTGCAAACTCATCCTTCGCTGGCTTCTTTTCCCTCTTCCAAGGGCACTCCTGTGTTACTCTCTGTTCTGAGAGAGGATTTATAGGAGCTTATAAAACTGAAATGGAGGCATGTAAGTAATATTGTATCTTGTCTCGAAGAGATCATGGTACTTCTTTTCCTTCCAGCATTTTGCCCAGAATTTCCTCGAGCTGGGGAAAGGATTTAAATATCACTCGTGCTGCAGTCTTGAATTACTATCTTCTAGTGGCAGGGCTAGAGCAAAAAAGCAAAAGAGGGAGGGATAAAAGTGGGAATTTATCACTGGACCTTATTATATTAAATATGAAAGATTAAAGCAATAGTGTAAAAATCATAAATAAAATGGAATAAATCACAGAGGTACACTTTTGCTGATGAGTCTTGGAAATCAGAGTATTGGAGTATATACATATGCAGTAAAGGCTGTCTGTGTTGCCAATTAGTATTTAATAACCTTTTYTTCTGGAGTGAGGAAAACTTGTCATTGTCACTACTGTTCCCTACCCTCAGCCATGCTGCATATAAAGGCACATGCTATGTTAGGAGACATATTTGTATATCTCAGTGCAGACTTGCAGTTCGGAAAGGGACATAACTAATACAGTGTCATTTTATGTTGTCAGTGGAATGCCTACCTGTGAGTCATCCCATTGTTTGAAAAGTTTTTGTAAGAAACACAGAACAGTTGGAATTAAATTGTCTTGGGTTATGTATTTATTCATGAGAGAGACCGAAACTCTACCTCTGAAAAAGCTTAAACCTTGAGTGACACCTTCCTATGCTGACGTTGCTTATTCTTGTCTTCACCTCAGGCAGTTCTGTGTGCTTCTTGTGGCCTGATGAGACAGAGCATTGTTACTTTTTCTCCCTTTTTATCTTTTTGCACAAAAGTAGGAGACTTCCCCTTGTAGGAGGAATAGGATATGACGTGAGTCATGACACTGCATCTCACTTGGCGTTTGGACGTTTTATCCTTGCAAACCTGAAACATTCTTTCCGTTTTTGGGAGGAGGTTGCTGTGGGCACAGGCTCCCTGTCCTGGCGGGGGAGGGTGCCCCAGCTTCAGTCCCCTTTCCCTGGGGACTTTGTGTTGTCATGCAGCATCCAGCTGCACTAGTGTTTTCAGAGGTAAATTTAGGTCATGTACCCCTTTATTACTGTTAGTATATTAAGTTAAGAAGAATGGGCTCTGACAATCCTGCTAGCTGTACTGCAAGGAGAAGATGAGAATACTGGAAAGAAAGTTTAAAGAGGCAAAGACAACCGAGACTGCAGGATAATGCAAGTCTTAAGGAGCTCAGTGGATGTGAGCGAGTGAGGAGGAGGCTGTGATGTGGTTTTCTTACCTAGCACRCATCCTACAGCACCGGTGGGTCTGGCTGACAAAGGGGAATAAATCTCATCCTTGGAAACTGCAGCTAAGTCAATTTTACCATGAAGAAATAGGATGCAATTTCTTAGCACTGAGGGTGATTAAACATGAGTCAGTTAACTGTAACATAATCTGTGAAATGAGAACAGGTATATTGGCAAAGCCACTTGAGCCCAGGTGCAGCAAGAAAGCCTGTATTTACTGGGTGGCTGTTGCAAGGTGTAGGGTTGTGGCAGTCCTGCTGCTGCTGGATGTGGTAAGCCTGAGTGAGCAGCTGCATCAGCCATGTCTGTGGGCCTGTGTGCTGAAACACCCTCCAATAACAGCCTGTAGCGCCAGCAGCTCTCTCTAGTAAAGGCAGTGATTGCAATCAACTGTCGTCTTGCACCTTTCAGCTGGTAATGTGCACTGTTCAGTAGGATTTGTTCCCTTCCAGGTACATCAGGATGGGTATGTTTTGAGGCATTTTTTCTGTCATGCATAAGAGATGGACTGTGCTGGAGACAGTGACTGGATGTGTGTAGCACAGCTTTGGTTGGGATGGTTTGGAGTTTTTCTAAGGTGGATGTCTCATCTGGGAAAGGCAGAGGAGAGAACTTTGCTCAGGGTTAAGCTCCCTCAGATGGGAGTTTGATGTCCTTCACTTTCTTATGCTGATCATCTGGGTAGATCTCATCACATGTGTGGTGGGGTTTTAAACAAATGCTAGTGCAGATGCAGCATTGGTGTCCTCAGATCAGTAACGTCTTCATCTCATTTAAGCTTTTGGCCTTTGTATGAGGATCCCACATCAAATTTAATGGCTTGTGATAGATGGGAAATCAGACAAGATAATCAAATGGTCCCTGTTGCCCTAAAGCTATGAAACCCTAAATACTGAGGACTGAATTAGTGAGTGTGCATCCCAGCAGAACAGACTGGGCAGGCCTGAAAAAGAACAGCAGTGCCACTGCTGTCAACTCCAATTGCTTTCTTTCTAATCAGCTGTCTTAATGATAGCATGAGCATGGTCTGGGGAGGTCAGAGAGGCACTTTGAAGGCGGGAGATGTACATACTGTTGGAGAGGTCATTGATACATTTACAAGTTGAAAGCTCTACATGAGATCTCTGCTTTTACATCTGTCTTCAGAGGCTGGTGCCTTACAAAGGGTAGAAATAAAAGCTTTACATGCCACAACCTGTGACTATCCCTGCTGGGTTAGAAATCAGATCTGCAAAGAAACAATGCTGTAAGGATTTATTCTGCTTGTCTTTATCTCTTTTCAGACATTCGGATTGTAATTTGTTGTATAGTACTGCCTTTGTAGCAGGGGACAGGGAGAAATTTAGTAAAACTGATTTAAAAGGTCCAACTCATTAAGTCACAATGGTGCTGACCTCTCACTTGATTTTAATCTGAGCCTCTGAAAAAAAATCTAGTTTTTGCCAGTGACGTGGAGAAAAGTCAAATATATTATTTGGTACAGTCCAGAGATGAATAAAATGAATAGTGTTCCCCAAAAAGTTACTTTTCAAGAAAGACCACCATCATGAATTGTGGGAATGCTGTGGGTTGGCAACACTGGTGTCATCGTGTTAATTTCTAATCATTATTTACCAATTTTTTTATTGAAACAATTTTTTTTGTGGTAGAATATTTATCAGAAATGCCAGTTGATTAGTAAGGGGTTATGGTAATCACAATATAACTTGAACTATTACTTTATTTCTGAACCCAGGCTCCATCAAAGTACACTTTGTATTTCCTGTTAATTCAAGAAGTCACCTGACAATCTTATAAACTYGGTATGTTTTTGGTAAAAGCTGAAATAAAGGATCTCTCATTTTATTTCAAAGTATAATTGTACTTTGTGTAGAGCAGCTCTTGATACTTTTGATCACTAAAGCATGTCGCCTGAAAAATTTACAATCAGGTCCTGCAGACATCCATGAAACCAGCAACAGTCAGTGTTTCAGGCAAGAAGTCTATTCTTCTGGCCCTGTTAAAAAGTTGCATCAATTTGAATCCAAACTCTCAACCAGAGCTCTGTTTATGTCAATTCGTCCAAAATGAACTTATCAAAACCAAAATGCTTTACACTGGGGAGAAATAGAATTTGAATGTAGAGCAGATGGACTTTAAAGCGACCTTCCCTCCTCTCTTTCTTCCACCTCCTTCAGAAACAATCCCCTACACTGTTCTTTCCCACCCACATATTGCTTTTTATTTGATTAAACTCTAGCGATTAAAATTTCTGCGATGTGAGACATATTTTACAGAGTAAATTGTTTGGTACCTTACAAAAACATGCTCATATTTTCTATTTCTGTGTTTGCAGGCCGCTCTSTTTCCTTGCCTTCTCGTGCGGGAAGTGTGATGCGTGAAGCGCTGTCCAGGCTGGCGGGCGTGAGGAGGGGCCGAGGCACGTCAGGGTGTTTAGTTCAAAGCTGGCCGTGCTGGTGGCAATGTACTGATATTAATGTCAGTTTGGTGTGGTGGGATGGCAACAGGCGGGTACAAAGGCTGAAATAAGGTGTTGGATTACGCGAGTCAGAAAAAGGCATCCTGTAATTATGCTCATTTAGCTCTGTTCCATCTTCCCTTAGGGGACGGAAAGGGAAGTCATGTTAAAGTGTATCTACTGTTAGCTTTGTTGGGATTGTCCCAAATTAGAGAGGGAGACAAAGTTATTGATGAAAGAGAAGAATCAACTCTTTTTTGGTTTTTTCCCTCACTTGAATGTTAGCACTTCCTTCTGATGACCATAGTTCTTTTTCTCAGTTTGGTTTAGGGCATGCAGAAGTGTTTACTGCTTTCACACCTTTTAATTTATTTTAAAAATTGGAGGAAGAGGARGGAAACAAAAATAAAACTTGGAAAACAGAAAATCTAACCTATTTAACATGGTGTAAGTCCAGGTGTGAGAGTTGTGAGCTTGAACAAAATGTTTTTTTGGAGTACATGAAGGTTGCTCTGTTACTTGGAGATGAGCATCTGAGAGCTTGGTGATGCCAAGTGACAGGTGATTATAGCTGCTCCCCAGAGCTATATTTGAAATGGAATTGGAAGGCTGAATATATCTTCTGCCTGCATATTCCATGTTCAACCTTTTAGTTGCTCTTTTGTATACTTGTTTTAGTGATTAAGTCTGGCTCTTGGCACCACCGTTAGTCTCTGAACTTCTCTGAAGAGCTGAAACCTGTAGGTGTGACAAGACACAATGAATTCTGTTGTAGAGATGTGCAGAAAAACTCATACTCAGTTTTCTTTTTTGCTTCAGCTGAGTGTTACCATTTCACTCATTGGGCTAATTTTTGTCTCACAAGTATAAGAGTTCTTAACTGAACTGGAATGTACAGAGTGTAAATATTGAAACTCTCCACAGATTTGTAACAGGGAAGGTAATTCATGAGAAATAATCCCAGAAGTTGTATTAGATTGTTTGTCATTGTAAATTTTAAAATCAAGTTCAGATGTTTTCCTTTAATTTAAGCACTGAATATTTTAACCACTATGCTTCCATTAAAAATAGGACTCACTTCATTGAGATCTTGAACTAAGCAGATGAGACCAAATGATCATAAAGACCCCCTCCACRTCTTAAAAATCTGGAATTCTTTGTACAATACCAAATCAATAGACAAATAATTTTAAAATAGTGTAAACCTCTTTGCCCGCAGATCTACTTACATGGATTCTTATTGATAAACCTCAGAATTTTTTTTATTCATTTTGCTTGTACAAGCTAGTGGCTACTATTATATCGTATCTGAACATAGTCCTTTTCTTTTGGAAGTGAGTCTATTTCAGCTTTAAGCATTGAGAGACCACCACCCAGCCTGGCAGTGAAGACACTGAGGATGAACGAGAACAGAGGTGTGCTCAAACGAGCTGCAGCCCTGAAGCTGCTCTCTGCTGTCTGAGGTGGAAAGCAGAGCTTCATCATGCTCAGTGCTGTTTTTCTGGAGTTAGTTACTTTCTGCATTTCAAATCTGACTGGTTGGTAGTGAATGGCCACCCATAATTCCCTGGAGTATAGAGGGGAGGTTTCCTGACATGTTGGAACAACCTCACGATGCTCCCCTTCTCCAGGGCAGCCCCAAGCCACCTCTGGCTGTGGAAAGGCTTGGAGAGATGCTGCAGTGTGACCCACTGGAATGCTCATAATTCCTCCCAGGCTTCTGCCTCAYCATTCCAGGTCTAATATTTTTTTCTGGACTACAGTAGGTTAAACAGTGTCAGGCTGGTTCCTGTGGAGAGCATTCATGATATTTTTCTCAGTGGCTACATGATTTCACATGGACATTGAGGCAAGTCTTTAATTACGGGACACTTCTTATGATTTAACTATTAATAATTAACTTCCCAGATTTTTAGTTCTGAATAATTGCTGGAGCCATGGAGTCATTGTTGTATATTACAAGTTTGACTAGTTAAGTGCAGTCAGTATTTGTTAATTGCTCCTCTTACGCACATGCTAAATCCAGAAGTGTTGAAGTCGCTCTGGGACATTAATTTTAAACACAATTAAAACATCATAACCTGTTGGCAGTTATTCTCTGTGCATTGTTTTGATATTGATGGGTCCAGATCTGAGCACAGTAATTAAAAGGAACCACTGTTATTGTTGATCCCACAGATAAACAAATGCTGATTGCGTGTTGTGAACTGGTTAATCTAGTTTATTTAACTTGTCGTTAGTGATTCATCCCAGTGACTGTACTGGGGTGCTCTTTATTTGAACCTAATAGTATAATGGTTCTGGCTGTCTCCAGCCGCTAAAGGAGTTTCACTAATTCTTCTAAATAGACTTCAGTAACATCTTAAGGAATGGCATTGTTAGATACACAAATTAAATCCAGTTTGAGACCAAGGAATTTTCCCTTAAAATGAGACATGCTTTGAGACCTTGCTGTCCCAACTGTTCCCTGTCCTGAGCAGCAGCAGAGCTGACTGTGTTTCCTGGGCAGTGATTATGTTTTATGGGCAGGCTCTTTTGTTTTGTTTSATTTTGATGATACTGGAGTGTGCCATGTTTAGTCTCTCCCTTTGCCAATGCTCTTTAATTCTGTTTGAGAAACTGCCTCTTCAGCTGCAGAAGTTCTCTCAAGGTGACACATCCACAACCAGGGGRAAAAAAAAAAATCTCCTTTAGACCAGCTCTACRTTTTGGGTGTCCATGTTGCTCAGGCCCCTTAGCAGCACTATCATTACCCTTTACTGTCAGTCTCAGCAGTAGGAATATCTTGCTGTGGCCATGAAAGCAGCAATTTCAGACCAGTTTGGCCCTTTCCCAAGGGGCACTTGGCTGCTCACTAGGACATGTCAGTGGGAGAGTCAAGAGAACAACTCTGTCTTGTGCCCTTGGCTGTGGAAACTAAAGGTGCTGCTAAAAATAGAGAGTTTAATTTTAATTATTATTATTGTTATTATTGTCATCATTATTTTAGTCTTAGACTAATTTTCTAGGTACTTTTCCCCACCAGGGATGCGAGGAAAGCCTTCTAAGGAGCTAGAGTGCATTGATTCTGATCTTATTAAGGTTCTTGGTACGAACACTACTGACCTCCATAGCTAACCCTGGTTTTGTACAAGGCTGAAAAAGCTCCTTCCTTTCAGGCATTTTATGCAAGTATGTTTTGTGCTTTCTTTTGTGTTATTTCAGGATAAAGTCTTTTTAAATGCCCTCAGTTTCTGAACTCTCAGTTTCTAGGCCCTGTGTACAGCTAGTGTCTTGGTACAGCTTTCATGGTGCTACTCCAGGCAACTGCACTGGCTTTCTTTTTCCATCAGGGGTTTCTGAGTTACTTTACATTTCTTGAAGTTGGTGGTGTTCAGTGTTCACTATTCCTGCAAGAACCCTCTTATCCTTCCAGCTGGCTGTGAATGTAAATTGCAAGAGGCTCATCAAGATTGTCCAGACTCTGGAAAACCTCAGTGTTAAAGGTACATTCCTTCCTATCACAAAAGACAACATCAGATAAGTGGGATGGCTGGCCATCACTTCTCCTAAAATAGTCCACAATCAGAATGAGCAGTAGGAACGCAGGGCCAGTAAAAACACTATTCTAAATAAAATCACACTGTTTTCTTTATAATTGCAGGGCAAATATAGGAGTATTCTGCTGGGAGCACTGTACTGTAGACCTTAAATAGCAATGCTAATGTTTAAATTTTATTTTCATCTTTTCTATGTTTTCCATRCCAGATTTCTGGGACTTTTGCCAGGTTCCAAGACCATATAGAATTAATTGTTAAAAAGGAAAATAAATATTTCTGAAGTGCTAGAGAATCTGTATGTCTGATCTAAGGAACAATAGTTTTGTTCATTTATCAATTGTTCATTGTAATTACTCAAATGTCTTTTTTTTTTTTGTCTGGAAGGGGGAAGATAGGAGCATGAGGACAGTGATCCTCCTTGAGCTTCTGTACTGAATTTATATATACACAAAACATTTCTGCATSCAATAATCTAAGTAGACAGGATGACATTTCTGCCAGATAGAGATGTAGAAGGAAACGTAGGRGAATTTTCCTAGCCTGTCTGGACTGGGTGGTTAAGAGGTCATTGCAAACAATTTGGCTGATCCTATATTGAAGTCAGAGTGGAAGAAAGCTTGGAAGACCATRTTATGCTCAGTCTGTTTAAAAAGACACCCTAGATACTCCAATACCTGGTATTGGAGTACAAGTTTAAGTGAGAAATTGCCTGTTTTTATTAACATCTCAGTTATGCTTTGTTCTTAACCTAATTCAGAAGTTGTCTGTGGATAAGCTTTCTGGTCTTGATGCTGTAACTCAACACTCAGTTTGTTCCACCATCTCTGACTCAGTGTTATGATTTGGATAGACTAAATCGGTCTGATATTCTCCACTAAATCAACACATGTGGCATCTGCTGGAATCTGTGGGATTTGATCTCATCCTTCTMAGCCACACTATTTTTTGCCTTGCAGCCTGGTAGATCTATCGATTTTCATGCAGGCTGCTGGCCTCCGATCTGCCAAAAGAGAATTAGTTATATGTTTCTATATGTTTTGCTACTGAGGCTTCGAAATCCCTCTTAACCGAAGTCCCTGCTACATATTGCTACCATTCGTTTTTATTGGCTTCACTAAAGTTGAATTCCTGTATCTTGAATTTTTTTTTTCCCCAATTCATTCTCTGAGCGGCTCGAAAGAATCCAACTGAAAACAAAACCTCAAAGAGTTTATATAATGAATTACTTTTAAACTAGACGCTAAAAAAGACATAGGAGCATTTATCAGGAATGTTTGTGGGCTTGGTGGTTACGAGCTTAAAAAAAAAAAMAAAAAACCACCGTGTGGAAAGGCTTTTGTCCCATGACAGAGATTTAAAAGGCTGCGGGTTCGGATTCCAGCGGAGGCTCCGGCCTGCAGTCGCGCCGGCGATGTTGCCGCTCAGGCGGCGGCGCGGCTGCGGCGGGGCGCGGGCCGGGTAGGGCCGGCGGGGCCGTCACCTGCTGGGGCCGCCGCCCGGCCCGGCCCGCGCGCGGGGCTGCTCGGGGGGGCCCCGCAACGCCGCGCTTCCTTTCCCCTCCCCGAGCCCGGCGCTGACAGTCCGGGCGCTGCGGCTCCAAGTTGGGAGAGGGGAGCTTGTGCGGTAGGCAGGGACAATGGAGGAAAATGAAAGCCAGAAACTTGAGCCGTGCCTGGCTTGCCCAACAGACAGCAGGCAGACGAGGGGTAAGTAAGCGGCGATGTAAGTGAGGCAAAGATGGAGTTACGTTTAAGCATGCCCCTCGTTGCTGCTTTTTATAACTGGAGGCAGAATGCATGGGGGAAAAAAAATAGCATTTCTTTCTTGTGCTAATGGCTCTGCTTTGCACATTTCCCTAGTACTTGGACTTTGTGAGTTTAACTTTTTGGAGAGATTTCTGTCTGCCCTCTAAAGCCGGGAGCACGCTGCATGGCTGTCACGGATGGATGCGGGCTCCTGCCGGTGCGGAGGGTGCCGCTCCCGCGAGCAGGGCAAAGCGCGTCCCCTTCCCTTTAAGTGCTCTGCCAGCCTCAGCTGTGGCAGAGAAATGGCTCTTCCTTCGTAAAAGTGGGTTTGAGTTCATCTTTACCTCGGGGTGTCTGTTAAAAGGGGGAGATCCACGGCAGATTGTGACAGGGTTAGTTTACTTTGAGTGAAACCGCTGGGGTTTGTTTTGGAGCGAAGCCAAGGCTGTCTAAGCGGGGTTTCCACGGCGGCTCCGCCGCTGTGCGTTCATACATTCACTGCTGCACTATCTATTTCCTATAAAGTGAACGAAAACTATTTCCTGGCGAGTTCTACGTGGGCCATTCCACGTGGAACATAACATTCAGGTAGCATGACAAACACCTAATATAATCTRTATCTGTTATAGTATCTGTGGGGCACCTGTGAACGTTCCCATTTCATGCATGTCGTATTCCTCAAAGGCACTTCAGGAAAAGTTGTGTTACTGTGCTTCTGTGAAACAAATAGTGCATGTGGTTTAAACAAAAAAGTCACACAAGTTCACGAGCGTGCAATACCAACGAGGAGTGCACTGGAAAGAAAAATGCTCTTCCTTTTTTTTTTTTTAATTTTTATTGAGTGTTCATAAATTGATTAATGCTCTTTTGAATGACTTTTAAAGTAAAATTATTGAGCGTTGCAAGTCACTTGTGTCTGTGTATGTTTATGTTTAGTGGGACAGAAGTCTTCACTTTAAGAATGTGTCTGAATAGGAAAAAAAGTGCCTTCAGTAACACATTTGTTCTGTAGGAGTTGTATGAAGCTGTCTGAGATACATGTGGAGTAAGGAAAACAGAGGGCTGACCAGACTGATCCTATGATTCCCAAAAATGTTGAGTGCTGAAAGCTCATAACCAAATGTAGTAGTTTTGGCCCACGTTCAAAATGTACATTGGAAAGAGAGCTAATTGTAAAGACAGTGAAGTAAATTAGAACAATTCCAAATAACATCACATTTACTACTAACATAAATGTAACAGAGGTTGGTTTGACTCATGCTGTTAAATCTGTATTCTTTTTTAAAATTTTAGTATTGAATGGGGTTTGGGTCAAAGCTCAGTTTCACAGTATCAGTATGGGTCAGATCCACACTTGTTCCTTTCTGAAGTTATTCAGAAAATGTTCTTCTCTCGTGTCACCTGGGTTGCAAAACAGGACTATTAAAATCTTCACAGCATTTAAAATAATGAAGCAAAGTGACTTTCCTGACCTTTGTAGACTTCTTGGAGGGTGTGACTTAGAAGAATTACATACCAGGACATGTTGAAGGACTTCTTTATTTTTCTTTATTTTTTTTCTCCTAGCTCACAGCCATTAATCCTCCACGATAATCTTGCTGCTAATCCTAGGCGTACTGCTTCTACACTGCAGACCTGGGCCTTTCCTGTAATAATGGGTGATGCTGGTGATGTTAAGAAATCTTGAAATTTGTTTTCAGATCAGAGAAGCAAATCAAGTGTAAGAGTTACTCAAGCCTTTGGATAACCAAAGTCCTCTCTGTCAATTAGCAAGTCTTGCTTTTAGTTGCCCTCTGGACTTGCTGCTTTATCGAACAGAAAGACCTTCAGCTTTTAGCTTCTGAATATGAGGGAGGGAGAGAGGGAGACAAGCTTATCTCACACCTCTGTGTTTTCTATTGGCTTCTCTTTGCTCCTTTTTCAGGGAGGGTGCTTGGATAATTTATCCTTTTCCTACTCTTAGCACTCATCTGGGAACCATCACATGATCCTTCACACGTTTTGCGTTTATCTGTGGAGAYTGATTTGCTAGGCCTATTATCTTCACTTGGAAGATACAGAAGGTTTACCCACGGTGTTATTGAGTAACTCCAGAATCCAGAAAACCTCTCTCAGTTTTTCCTCACTGTAGCGCTGTGGCCCACACAGCATGTGTAGAGCTGATGTGCCTCGAGATCTGCAGGGGGGTTTCACCAGCCCAGTGCTCAACCTCACCATTGAAGTCACTTAGCCCTGTCCAGGAAGTGGTCCAAAATATTTTTTTTCAGCAGTTAGTAGGGTAAAGACCCATACTCAAACGTAACAGATTTTGCGTTGCGAAGAAAGTCACATGGTGCTGTGTGCTGTAATGGTTCAGGATGGGGATCCTGCTGGATACCCAAGTCAGCTCTCTGGCAAGATGAGCAATTAGTTTGCATAGTTTACATTCCTTTCTTTTCAGTGGTATTTATGCAGTATTTTCCAAATATATGAAAGAAAAATAAAAGAATTTGTTGACCTTTCTAATGCAGTATAAGAAAAATATGTTATTTTTGATTCTTCTTCAAGGTCTCACCCAATAACAAACAGAGGTAAAACACTTACACTTTACTCTCTTTATGTGCCAAATAATTAGTTCTTTCTTAAACCATTGAAATGACTGAAGTGCACAGTAGGGAAAGACTTTGCATGAGAGAGATTTAGGACCCAGAATACACACTCATGATTTCTGGGTTGTGCTTGTCATCATAGGTTTACCTGCCTTCTTGAGAAAGTGCCTGCTACCAATTCAGTGATTGAAACTGCTGCCGTGGCTGTACTTTGAGGGCTTATACCAAATCGCTGCACTCAGTCACCCATGCTCACGCTGACTCCCTCCAGCTCCAGGAAAATCCCTTATTTTATGTCTATGCCTTTGTTCCAGCAGCCTCAGGGATATAACCTCTAGGCTCTTGGTGCAACAAATTAAAGATGGTAAATTCCATCCAGCCCCAGCCCACCTCTTCTCACTCTCATGTGAAATCCATTGGAATGACTGTGCAGCTTTCAGAAACCATTTTCACTGAGTGTATCTCAAGTAGCCATGCTGGTTTCTTGCAAGCAAAACTCTTCTGTTTGCCATTTTTCTCAAACAAGCGGAGTGTACCTGGTGCCTCATGCTCCGACATTTCAATAAGCAGAGAYGATGGATCTTTCTTAATTGAGCTGTGCTTGAAAAAGTTGAGAACCTGTGTGTTTGTACAYGAATGTGTGGCTGCTGCTCTGATGGTTTAAGCAGGATTGTGCTACTAAGAAGGTCTTAGAAGGTGCTGTGAAGATCACAGATGACATTTTGAATCTGTGTGAGAGTAAGACTTCCTGTGAACCAAACCTTTTCACAAAGTTCTGTCCAGATCTGTGCTCATCAAAGCATGGTGTCACCTGCAGTCTGGGCCCCTGTGCTGGATCTGCTTTCGGGATAGGTTTCCACGAATGTAAACAAGAGGGTGTTGTTGAAAATTTTGGAGCCCTTGAACAGTATAGGGAGATGACAGAAACATGTGAAGTCTTTGAGGACCTTGCAGGGCGAAGTTCTGTTCTGAAACCCAAGGAAATTGGTTCCCTGTGTGAATTGGTGGGACATCACACCAGCAGCGGCTCCACCAGTAGAGGATTTGCTTTACTACCAGGGCTTGATGTTCCATGGCATGTGGCAGGCAATTGACGATGCACAGCAGAAAGGTGAGAAATCCTCCGCATAAAATCCTGAGGCAAGTGTTAGGCACAGTGTCGGAATGACTGACTGAACCACAAAAAGGAGCGAGTAGGTGCCTGTTTCCAAACAGCGGTGCCGTGTAATGGCAGCACACGGGGGAAGCACGGGGAGGATAAAGGGCTCTGAGGCAAAAAGTGTCAGACACAGAGAAATAAAGACTTATTCAAAACAGGTAGAGGAAGGAGCTCCCTGCTCCTGGGGAGGTGCTGGGAAGGGTTAACACTCACAGGAACATCTGAGTCTGAGACTGCCTGGTAAAGATGAGGAAGGCCACATTAGACTTGGAGAGGCCTTTTCAATGCTTCACGTTTTTGTTAGGTTTTTTTTTTCTCCTTTGCTGACAAAGGAGAGAGGGATTTTTTCGAAGGTGTTAGGTAACAAGGCTCCAGTCTACAATTTTTCAAGCACCAGAGGGTTCATGTTACAGAGTTACCTGAAGATAAGCCAGCACTTACATACCCACGGTGTCTACCTATCTCTTTACAGATGTCATCACGGTCTTTGGTCTTAAAGTAGATTTTAAAGTAGTAAAATTTATCTGAGTTTTTTTCCATGTTTTTTATATCACACAAAACTTGCTGTATTCTATTTCTTAAGAARTGGTTTATGAAAAAATGATGTAGAATTTTCCAGCCCACTGTCCTGAGACATATAAAATCCAAGGGAGATCTGTGAAATTTAAAACCAGACCACAGTCACAAATCAGGAAAAAGAGACTCCCAAACCCTCTCATTATTTCATGGGTGTTTCAGAACATGTTGAAAACATACTGAAAAAAAAGATTAAGGACTACATATCTGCTTTGTCACAGGAATTTTATCAGTTGATATCCTTAAGGATACTAGTTATGGGGCCATTAAGTGTACTGGAGCCTATTGAAGAAATCTGTTTCTTTTTGTAGAAAGCATCCTGTAGATCTTAAAGGTCACGGAATAAGGGCCCTGTCAGATCTTCTTTTCAAGGTACATAGGTAAAGTTGATATAAAAGGAACATCTACTTTAATGATGCTTACTTTTCTGTAAGGCAATACTTAGTTGTGTGGTAAAAGTATATAAGTATGTGCATAACTTATATAAGGGATTATTTCTGGGCCACTTATTATGATGTGTATATGCCTAGTGATGCAGAACATGCCATTGCACACTGCCAGACTTTTAAAAGAACCTAGCTTTTATACCAACCTTTTTTTCCTTTTTGCTACTAATGCGAATGTTAATATTAAGTTTTTATAATATACTGTTTGGTTTTGTTTTTCGTGTCTTTTCAGACCAGGCGAAACCCAGTTTGCATGTAACATCCCTAGATGATGCAGATTGTCTCCGATCTAAAGAGCTCCTTTCGRCCCCGACCAGTCACACTTCTTCTAATTCAAAGTCCACCCGCAACATCCCTCGAAGACATACAGTAGGTGGCCCTCGCAGTTCCAAAGAAATACTGGGAATGCAAACCTCAGAAATGGACAGGAAGAGAGAGGCTTTTCTTGAGCATCTGAAACAGAAATATCCCCACCATGCCACAGCAATAATGGGACACCAGGAGAGACTGAGAGATCAGGTAAGGAAGTAAAATTTGTATCRTGTTTTTTGTTTAACAGTCCTTAGAACTCCTACAAAATTGACTGTTACCTCATTACGAAAGGTGAGAATGTAACAAAGTGTTAAACAAATTTTTTGGATGTGGCCTGCGATTCAGTTGTTGCCTCGAAATTCAAAGAAACAATGATAAAAATTAATCTATTCAATATTACCTTGGAATTGTTTGTTGAAACTGACATTTCTGAAGAGCTTTTCATTTTTTTAAGAGCATACACAGAGAAAGGGGTGAAGGTGAGACTCTTGATCTTAGTATATGGGTCTCAATCTACTTTTCACAGCTGAAGGGAAAATATGGAACAGCTGTTAGCTTCTGTTACACTTTCAGTATTGGCACCGCTGCCCGGGAGAAAAGAAAATACCTGCAGAGTGTGTCTGTATGCTTTAGCTGGCTCTGTTACCCTTTCATTTGCTTTCTTCTCTATTTTTGAGTTTTGTAATGCGAACAGAACAGACTTATCCATAACTATCTGCCTCCTCCAAGCAGCTTTGACACCCGCATTCGTCTGTGAGCAGCGTACCTTAGGGAGGTTTGCTTCTGCCTGCAGTTGCTTTCCAGCAGCGAGCAGTAGATGTAGGGTCAGAGGAGAGGTGACATGCTGATGTGTTTCTCAGAGCAGGTGGAGGCTGCCGACACGCTGCCCTCCTGAATGCGGGGAATGCCATGCAAGGATCTCTTCCTAACTCTGGACTCTGGTTTTGGGTGCAATGGTAGAGTTTAATCTGTTCAGCTTTACAGGCAATCTAGCATCTATTCCATAATTAATTTTTTTTCAATCACCATCGGAATTTGGAGTTTGGTCTAAAAAATCTTGTGCTCATTATTCTCAGTTTAACAAATGATTGACAGCAAACCTTTTTGTAAAAGTTTTTTTTTTTCCTTAATGGTTTATAGRTATTTCAGCACTCATAGCAAATTAATTGTAAATAAGGAACAAAAACRAGTTGGAAAAATATTGTACTCTGTTATGGAAGTTCTTAGTGAATTCCAAACTTCTTTGAAGCTTTGCAAACTTGAGAGGCTTTGAAGATCAGACTGTTGTTACAGATCTGGAAAGATTGTAATTTGTTAACTCACCCCTAGAACTTTTCTTTTACAGGGTCTCTAGAGATCCCAGGTGCTATCACTGTTAGAATCCATATGTATCCAGCTAAAATTGCTGCAAGACTTCAGCTCTAATGAGGATGATCTATTCCTTATTTTTAAACAGCTTTACTCCTTTCCTTTGAAAGTCTTGACTTTTTTTTCTCCCTGCTTATCTCTTCCATGAACTTTAGTGACTGTGTGGAATGTGCTGGGTGGTGGATAAAGATAGCATACAAATTAAATAAAGGGGGTGGGAGGGGGGTGAAATCCAGAGATTAGATCTTTTGGAGTCATGTAAATATTTAGTTCCAGTGTTGCAGACACTGCAAACCTAGTTTGAACAGCCTGCAGCATGACACCCTACACATTTTGTAATTTGAGCCTTTTCTGAAGGCAATAAATTACAAAAGGAATGCAGTAACTGCTCTTGATATTTGTTTAAAATGTGTCTTCTTTGCTAATTTATTGATGGTAAAATTCATTCTCCTGCTTCTATTTTTTGGTGATTGGACATATGTATTGCATGTGTTGTGTGTAATGAGTTTTTTATCAATTTTAAAACAAAATCACTTAAAAATTACTATTAGAACATCAAAATATCTTTCTTGAAAATGGGAAAAACTGAAGACTCCATCCATTCAGCATTACTTAAAAAATTATGAACTTAACCAAAACCACATTAAAACATGCAGAAATAAGTAATACAAGTTGACTGTAAGAAAGTTGCTTAGTTGGCATGTGATGTATCAACTGTCTGGCTCATCTGATGCAGTAAGACTGTGATGATCATGGCATTACAGTTCAGAGGGGGATTTTCTTACCAATTGTGTCTCTGTGTGCACACCCACGTATCTGTATTTTCTGTGTGTGTGTTTGTGTGTATTTATATGTAACTGTGTATGGATACACATAGGTATGTGCATATATATACATAGCTGTATGTGTGTGTATGCATGTATGTCTGTGTATAATGTGTGCTTTCTTAGCTGCTCCATGAATAAGACCATAGTATAATTTTGCCTTTGAGGGTTTTAGCATCCTTTGTGTTTAGCATCCAGACTTCCTTTTTTCCACGCTTATGTATGTACGTGTGTAGCAGTGGTATAGAAGACAGACTACATACACGTGTAGTAGGTATGTGTATGTGACATGAAGCTGTATCACAAACAAAATCTGTAAGACGTGTGGGAAGACGTGAATTGAAATGTCATAATTTATTTTCCAGGTTCCTTTTCTCCCTTCGTACTTCTCTAGCTGCTCCAATATCTGGAAAGTGGCAGCTTTGCCCATGGTGGGAATTTCTCCACTGTAGGACATCTGTCAAGGATAGTAGCTAATACAACACCATTTTCTAACCTCTCTGTCACATGGTACAGCTGAAACATAAAATGCCCCAGTATTTACAGCCAGGAGGTAGCCCCTGGTATGTCATATAATTTCTCTTCCAGGTTGCTCTAAACCCTGTCAGGTCCACAACCAACAGAAAATCAAGGTTGATAATTGCCCTTTTTTTATGTGGACGTTCTTCTCTTGTCCATTTTAGCCATCAGTATCTGAGTATGGCAAACTGACCCCTTGTTTGCAGAACGTAAACATCAGAGAAAAAATATTTGGTGCTCTCAGATCCTACTGTATCACTTCCACCAGCAAGGTCAGCTCTGAATCTGGTCCACGTCTTCCACTATGCACTAATGGTTTCCTCCAGGCTTCATTTATTCAGATAAATCCCTCCCTGGACGTGCCTCCTGAGGACCCATTTCTACTCTTGATAATCTGCCACAAATCAGAAGTGCAATCATGGCCAGGTAAAATGCCAGCAGGGATTACTGATGGTTAGTTAACGTGATGACCTGAAACCTCCCAGCTGTGCACACAGATCAGTTCTCCTCTGAAGGTTTTTTGCCCTGTTTGTGGTACCCTGTTCTGGAAAGGAAAGCTCGCAGAGAGAGGGGCCATCTTTGTTTGCACAAGGGACTTGGGATACCGCGGCAATGCAAACAGCCCGGAGCTAAGCTGGTCTGCGGAAAACTGGAGCATGACTTTGCAGCAACCTGGGGGGTGCAGCCATGCCATGCCTCGTGCACTCCTGCACAGGGGAATGCAGCACCCTATGGCCACAGCTCTGTGACCCACAGCCCAGCAGCATACCCTCACACTGCAGGTTTTCCCCCTTCTAGGGTAAGCCTGCAGCTGGGCACCAGAGCTCGCTCCACCTGGAAGCCTGTAAAGCCGAGGAACAAAATAGGTTTTTTTTTGGTAATGCAAGTTTCTATGGGAGCTTTGAATACCTTACCTCTGCCAAGGCCGTCTCGTCTGTGGTAATGAAAGGAAGGTGCTAATGTAATCCCCAGGAAAGTTAGAAAGAAAAAAAGAGAAAGCAAGAAGGAAACAGTCTGGGTCATTTTCAGTTTGAGACGGTGTGAATCATCTGCTATGGAGCTCATGGCAGGACGCAGTCACCCACTTAGGTGAGGTTGACTCTGGTCAGCAGAGAAGGAAAGAGCAAGAACCAGTGTAAAAGCTGTGTCTGTAGCTGCAAGGAGGAAAAGAAGTTAGCAATTAAGAGGTTAAAATGCTAACCTGGCCATGGGAGGGGGTAATCCCTGCTGTGAACCTGTTTTACAAGTCACCTCTAAAAAAACCTTTCTGAGGGGCAGAGAACAAAAATGAATGTGTAGAAGTTTTTCAGAGCAGGAGCTTGTGAGCCTGAGGTAAGAAAGTGAGCTGAAAGAAGTTTGCCACAGCTTTCTTCAGTTGTTGTTTGACTAGGAAATAGGCTGGAAGGTGTGGAAGGGTCAGGAGCAGCTCTAGTGCTTCAGGCAGTGCTCCGTGAAGAAGAAATTTTCTTGGCAAATGAAATCAGATTTCAATCAATTAAAAACAAAACCCCAATCCTTCTGGTGCCTTTGCGGGGCTGATCGCCTAGAAAATGCTGGTTAYGGGGGTTTTGTTATATGCATTTAGGTCTGAACATGACAGGTAACTCTGGCATCTGAGCAGGTGTGGCTAAGGTTACCATGGAGATCCATGATGTCATGCTTGATAGAGCATGTCAAGACAGCTAATCTAACATGTAGATGTTCAAAAAGTCCCATAGGCCGGGACTAAGCTTTATGCAAATAACAAAGTTACTCTGCAAAAGGGCGAAAGAAAACACGGCTGAGATATGGCGTGCGTTGTACCTGGCAGCTTGAAAGGATTATTACAGACTTCATCATAAATTAAAACTTTTGGAACTARAGGAAGAGGATTTCAGACCGTCTCTGGCCTCACCTGTGGAATCTCACATTTCGGTAAATAAGCTGCTTTCTGTTTCTGCCCCTGCTGTAAAAAAATGCTTTTGAAATCGTGGAGTTTGCTTCACCACRTTGTTCCTGCTGGCAGCAGGGCTGAGTCAATAAAGCAAGTTTTCTGGCAGGGCATGTTCTCTTTTCTCTTTCGAAAATGAGTTCTTTATTGAATGAACTAAGAATTCGGAATTATTTGAAAGGCATTGTATCATGTTGATTATATGAATCATGCTGCAAAAATTTCCAAGGTAGTGTTTTGGAGGAGAAACTAAGAATGGAGGCACTGTATTTATTTGTAGATTATTGCCAGATGTCTCTCCTTTAACTGTTAAAATAGAACCCTGAAATTACAACAGCACTTATTCCAGGATTTGATATCTGTTAAAATACTGAAGCTTTTTTTTTTTCACAGGGATCACAGTATCTGTTGATTAAACTGACTTTGTGTTTTGATATCGTAGGTAACGTTTGGGCGCTTCTTAATAGATTTTTTTCTTGGGTAAAAGTACCTTAGTAAAGGGTAAACACATTTGGAGGTGAAAGTCTAGCAGCAGAAAGGCTACTGGGACTTCGGGATTTTAGGTATAAACAAAAGGGGATAGTTTCAGTCCCTCTGGATGGACAGTAAATGCCCTGTGTTCTTAGTTGCAACCACTTTTGTGCTCACATCAGTCAGGGCAGATCAAGTAAACAGCAGTAGGTAAGGGATGGCCCCCCCTGGGATATGATAACGGGAAGCAGGGTTAGGGCTACAGAGTTCACTTGGTTCAAATCACTCAGTGTGGGAAAGGGTGGGGACAGTGCCCAAGCTTAAAAATGTGAAACAAGAAAAATCTTATGTTCTGCCTGAGACACCTGAGAGCTGTAAACTCGAGAGGAACTTCAGTTCAGTGTAGGTCCTCAGTAGGATTTAGAGAATGAGGGGGCTGCAGAATATGGTAAGCACTTTGTTTAATTCCAGGTGAAAAAACAGGGTGTAAAGGTTTTCTGGTGTTCTGCATTGCTTGATCAGGCAAGGTTAAATAAACTTTTTTTGGAATGTGTAGTGACTTTTAAAGTGAAAGAATTGAAAGTAGTACAAGTGAAGAAATCACTAACTGATTTTTTTTTAGTCACAACTCTTTTGCTTTTACACCCACTTATATCTTGAAACTGAGCCATTAATAGGAATATTATAGAATTAATTTCAATTTAACTTTTCTCCCAAAGTCTGATTGTTAGTTATTTAGTACTTGCATATGTACAAATAACAATGTGTCAAACGAACTAGCATATGTTGCATTCATTACACTGTTGCTGGTTGATGCCATGGAAGGGAGAAATTGATGTAGTGTTAATATTRCATGAACACTTTTCTGGTCTGTGCAAGTTAAAACCTAGAGTTAAAAAAATTACGTTCCGTTTTAAAATGCGAAGAATGTGATTTTAATCTGGATATATGTTGCTGCAGATTTTTCTAGCTGAGGACATCCATTTCATTGAATTACCGCTTGGTTCACATACTGCTGTATTTAATGTGCCGCCAAAAAATTCCTATTTTTATCTGAGAAGTCAGTGCCATACAGCAACAACTTGCTGTTCTGTCAGCATAGGCTGTAGGTGTTAGTTCAGGGGAAAAGCAAAGTTTCAGAAATTGTTTCAGGAGATTTCTGTGAGTTCCTGCCTCGTCTCCACCAAAGGGTCTTGCCTCCCTGCCCAAATGAGACAGCAGTGCCCCCTTCTCCCTGGATAGCAGCCCAACAGAGCACATTGCACATTGGGAAAGGGGGGACCTTCCCCAGCATCCACACGTGTCCCCTGTCTCACGTACATCTGGTACAACAATTYATTGCTTTCCAGGGCTGCTCTGTGCTACCGGCAACTGCTCATATTTTACATTGTTACAAGCACCTAAGAAAAGCTATGAAAATGAACATATGCAACATGATTACAAGGTCAAATCTCTGCTGGATTCCAAGCCCTTAGCTTTTGTTTATGGAAGGGCATGAGATGACATGTCCATTTGTTTTGAGCTGAAACATGCTCTTTAGCCCCCAGATAATGCTGTGATTGCAAGATATTTATAAATAGCTTGATAGATAAATGAACAAAGAGCTAGTTCATTAGCAAAGTAAAGTGGATTTGCTTTGTACTCACTCAAAGTGAAAATGCTGAGGAAGAAGAATATTCCTAATAGAATGTCTCAATGGAAAGTCTTTCAATTTTACCCTCTGGTTTATAAAAGTAAGGCAACCTATTAAGATACCTATTAAACTACTAGCCGTAAGGTATCTCTGGGAGTAAATGAAGTTTAACTAGATTGTTAATACTTGCTTTGATAAATATTAGTTTCTTCATTTATATCTATCAGTTAGAAGTAATTTAAAAAGCTGGGTTTTTTGAAAAAGCAAACAAAACAAAGCTGCAAAAAGGCTAATAAAGCAATTCCTTTTCTTTTTCCTTCCCTCCCCCATGCAAACCACACACCAGTTCAGTTACTTTGCCCCAACAGGATTAGTAACTTTTTTTCTGTGGCAACGCCTCTGCATTTTAAATAGAGTGTATTGTTTGTAACTCAGAAGTCCCAGGTAGTTTTTCATGCTTACCTTTGTTCGTGTGAATTTTGTGCATATATTTTTCTAATTTAATTTTATGACAAGCAAAAGTATTTTTAGAATCCTTTGTATTCAGCTGCCTGAATAAATGCCTGCAGTAATCTTGTTTCAGTACCTATTGTTAAATCCAGTAAGGAATCTAGGACTTCAGTATCCCTTAAAGCATATTTCAGGCAGCTGCATTCAAGAGTGTTGCCCATGGAAACCTCTCCCAGTTATTGTAGACACCTGAGATTCCTTAGGTTTCAGAAACTTAAGCTTTTCTGGCTCAGAATGTCCTGAGGCATTTATAGGTGTGTTTTTGCACATACTCTGTTTAGCCCTCGTTCTTTCTGGGTTGCCTCTGCCGGAGACTGCCTAAAGCAGCCAGCAGGGCCGTGCCTGGGRGTTGGGTTCAGTGCAGCACTGGCTCCTCCAGCAGTGGTGGAGACGAGCATCTGCACAAAGGGTGCTTTGCCACTGCTTCCTCTTCCAACTCTGCTTTTAAACTAAAGCACATCCAATTGCTTTCTGCCCAGCTCAGGGATGAACAGCATGAGAAGTGTCTTCAGGACACCATTCTAGGTGAGGCTTGTCAGTGATGCCAAAATCCCCAAATTAATTTCAAGCCCCTTATTAATTTATGAGAGCACAAGAAGTTTGTGACAAAGTGATAATGAAGCCCTGGCCTCCGTGGTCTACAGACATTTTTGGCCATGCTGGTTTTGAGCAGGCACTCTCACTTGGCCACAGTTCTGGAGGTGTGTTACAGGAGGTGTGAGGATCACTTGTCTGGCAGATGATAACAGACAGGCAAAGGTCTTGGGTGAGGGCAACAGGCTGTGCTGSTGGTAGTGCTGAGGTGACAGTGCAGCTTCCCCAGCCATTGGTCAAGGCTCCCTTCTGTAACCTGTGATTAGCCTCAGTACTGGCAAATATCTGCTGTGTCCAACAATCATTTCCCCGCAAATGGTTGTGAATGTGCTTGGGTTGTTCTTGTTTCAGCTGAATAGTCCTGTTAGCTTCTCACTGGGGGCATTTTTGTGCTCTCTGCACATTGTCAGTTGGGATGGGAGCACATACTTACGTCAGTCATTAGCAAAGTAAATGCACCTCTGGACCATTGCTGCTGCTTTATGGCATTTTTCGGTTGATTTTCTAACAAAGGCAGACTGCACTGAAGTCACCTGATTCACTGGTTTGGTTTAACCATAAGCACTGGGATTTAGATCTCTTTTCTGGGCTCAAATAGAAGAATAGACAAGAGTAAACAAGACAAGCAAATTGCTTATGAACATATATTCCAATTTCCTTTTTCCTCAAATGAGTTGATTGCACCAGGAAAAACATTGCTATTGTTAAAATTGCAGCCAACACCTGTGACTTTGACAGCTGCCTCTGAGATGTGTGTTTTTAACATTCACCCAGTCATGGTAATTGTGCCAGTTCAGTAAATTCAGAATCTGGTGGTATTAAGTTTTGCATCTTGACATAGCAAGTCAATGCAGGGACTTTTAGTTGATTGAGACTCTTTTGAAGGGTCCTCTTTTGGTCTTGGTGGATTTTTTTGTCCTAATTAGTACCTTTTGTACTACTGCATTTTGTGTGGTCTCTTGTGCAGTGGATTGTAGTGATTCCATTCATTCACTAAGAGATTGCTGCCTTAGTAAGCACTGAGCAGAGTTATCATTAAGGTTTAGGAAAGATTTTTGTTGGCTGATCAATACAGTGCCATAGGTGCACTTCACTTAAAAAAAAAAAAAAAGGTCTAAAATTCAAAATTAGTCGTAGAGGAAAGGAAGAGATAAGCTATTCTCTTAGGTTATCTCGGAAATCCAAAAGACCAAGTATGTTTTTCAAAAGTATGTTTTTCAAAATGACTTCTGCCTCTTCAGGGCAATTTCTTAACACCTCTTAGGTGGTGGATGTGGGATAATCAGCTGTGCACGTCATGTACGTTCTGATCTTTAGTGGTTACAGATTATTTTGTCCCACATCTTGATATTTATTTTATCTTCCAAAATTATCTTCTTGTTAGTTGTAAGACTGGATCTTCCTGATACCTTCTAGATAACTATCTTCATGCTCTTGCAATTATTTCATTCAAAAGAGAAAAACTAGTTGTCCTTTAATTTCAGTTGAAGCCAAGTATTTCTTCAGTCCAGCAGGAAATATCTGTCTATCAAGAAAGGAAGAAGGAAGCAAGAAGAAGATGTAAAGAGTGAAAAACCAAAGAGTTAAAACATTTTTTGTATTTGAAAGAAGTTGATTCTGGTTTTAAATCCTAGATATAGTCATTTCCAGATACACTTACTGCCAGATGAACAAGCAGAGACTTTTCCAATTTGCACCTATATTGTGGGTATGTGGGTGTCTAAAGTCTGGAAACAGACCTGCTGTCAATGTTTATGTATGAGCTTCGGGCTTTCTTCCACTGTGCTTTGAAAGCATAATTTCAGCTGTATTTATTAATTTGTAGCCCTATTTTTAGTAACACAAAATACTATACATCAGACTGTTGTAATTAGTAACAAACTACTCAGAGAAGGAACAAATATATGACTTCGATTAGAATAAGTAAGGAGAAATGTCACTTATATCCCATTGGCTAAACAAATAAACCATTGCATGACATTGGTTGATTGATTTAAATGAGAGTAAATATTGTTTGGAAGGAAGATTTGTTTTTTAGGATAATGTAAAAAAATAATCTAAAAGTACACATGTAACATAAATGCTTCCATTTAAAATGTGTACCCAGAAAATTAGGACATTTATAAAATTTCTTGTAGACGTGAACAAATTGTTTATTTTCTTTTTCATTTTTTTTACAGAGAAATGACAATATGATTAAATTCTTGACCTAGGTTATATATTTCTCTAAAAGTCTTTAAAGAAAAACCCACTCCAAAGCCTCACAGATATTGTGTGCCAATTTCACTCTTTCATAATGGATATTGCATGTTCTTTATTTTTTTTAAAAAGCTATTTCATATTAAAATTGCTTAATAGCTTTGCACTAAACAGACAACATTATGTCAACATCTACTACCCAGGGACATGGGACAGCCTCTGTATTCTTCTGTTCTTAGAATGGCATCACCAAGGTAGTGCAAGTACCATGATTTATTTGTCAGTAACTACTGCAGTATTTTGGGATTTTTTTTAGAGGATCTCTATTGTTTTGATTTGGTTTTGGCTTCTACTCCAAGCTGCCATCTTTTTGGCTCATAGTAAATCCAGCACTGGGAATACAGGCAGGATGGTGCCTTCTGCCAGCCTCTTGCATGCTCCTGTGTGGGCGAGTGGGGCAGAGGAGGATTTCTGCACTATGCAGACTCTRTTTTACCAGAGGTAATTAGTATGGTGTCTGTCACTGGAGAATTTAAATGAAAACATGTGATAGAAACAGCATCAAAACCCTTTTGGAAGTCAGTGGAGAACCTCTCCCTTCTGAACATCGCAGAAGGGTGGGATGGGGTGGAGCAAGGAGGTGCAGCTCACAAAATGTTTTTCTTGGCCCTCACGGTGCTGGTATTGATGACAGTAAAATGTTCCTGCTGACCAGGGCAGAGCTGGCTCAAACACCCAGCAGATTGTCYGACCGACGTGCTCTTCCTCTGATATCAGATACAAGCATTTAATTTCTGGCTCATGTGTACTTCCCTTCTATTTTATTTTTACCAAGTGTTTTCCACACCGGACGTTGCAGCCGGCGACTTCCCGCGCAGGCACCTGCTGCTGCCGCTGCTCCCTCGCACCCGGCAGCTGCCGGACACTGCTGCCAGGGCTCCCGGCCACCGCGTCCTAATCCAGGCCCGAGCAACTGCGTTAATCCCATACTGAGCCTGGAACCCTACTGCAAGTGGAGTCAGGTTTCTTCCTGAGGCCAGTGAATAGCTTTCAGTCATGCAGGACCACTGCAAAGGTCACGTATGATACTTGGTTGTTGCTGTAGCTTAATTCCACAAGATATTTCACTATAGCGCTGACTATTTGTATTACTTTGATTGCTCTTTTATGTCTTTTTACTGTGCGTGTTTCACCCTCTTTCTTCGTTGCTAGCTCGTGACGTCCTTGGTCTTGGGTATTAATGCTGTCACAAAAGGGTGGTTTCCAGCCCATGTGTGGATGTATTTGCTCAATCCCCACCTGTATGCGAGCATGCAACCATGAGAAACCAGTATTTTTTATATATGACTCATTCATACACCCGGATGTGTAATGAAGTTGCACATCAGATGAGGCTCTGCTGCATTTGCACACCTATGGAAAAGCTGCACCGGGAGGAAGGGGGTCTCGTGCTGCTTCTGCTATGGCTTTTGGGGAGGAGGTAACCTCTCATGCTCCTGTGGCACAACCGAGAAGAAAAAGGAACCTCTCAGCTCTTTGCTGCTCCTCTGGTGATTCTCCTGCAAGCCAGGTACAGCCGTGATAAAGAGCCAGGGCTTTCTGCTGTGGGGCTTGCRGAAGAGAGAGTGGAGGGTTTTGGTTAGCTGTTTTATTCAAAACGTTGCTCCCTGTAAGAAGGAATGTCCTTAAGTGTTCATTGTTATTATCCTATTGTCCATACGTATTTCTGGGTTGATTTTGAGAGGTGCAAAAATCTTTAGGTTACTGCAGTAACCTATCAGATCTTTTTAGGACAGTCTGCAGAAGAAAGGCTTCCCTTGAACCATGTTAAAATACAATTTGATTTCATCTCATGGTTTCAAAATTTGTCATATGCTGTTCAAAAACCAAGATGCTTTCTTCTCTAATTATGGAGATTGTTTATATGTAGGGTTTGATCTTTTTACTGGAAGTCTTCCAGGGCTCTGGAGTAAGTGCTACTTTGTGGGCCTCTTCTGAATTGAAGGGTTAGAAAACAGTAGACTTATACTCTGAAGATACTTGAACAGCGAAGATGAGTGAGCTACATTTTTTCTCATGTCTTCTCTGGCTTCTGCTGTAATATTTGGGGTTTGACTTCTTTTTTTCCTCTTGCTGTGACAGTAGGTATTGGTTTGTTTTAAAGAAACCGTGAACTCACAAGTTCAGTCTTGTTTCTGCATGACTTAAACCTGTCTCAGAGACATTACTTTGCCAAGAATAGTTCCACTTATAATATGTTAGACAGATTTCTTTGTTGCTGTGGTATACAGGCAAAGCCAGCTTGGAATTTAAGGAAACTTTTCATAGTTTGTAAAAGGAGAACTAAGGAAATGAAGGGGGGAAAAAAGGCTCACAAGTACTCAAACAGGTACTTGTGAGATGCTTCTCATATAGGGTTGGGGTTTTTTTTAAAGTACTTTTGTGGATTTCTCACAATACCTATTAGTGATACATTGTCAGAGAAAGGGTTGAGGTTTTTTGTGATGTATGACAGTGGTGTGACTTTAGATGTAGGAACTGAGGCAAATACTTATGAACTAATACCAAAAAGATTTTTTGTTTGAGGTGATCACTCTCTGTGAGGACTGTAAGGAGATGCATAACCTTTTAGATTAGATTGAGTTGCTGTGTAGCCTTTTAAACACACCAGACTAAAACTAATGTGGGGTAAAACCTACAGATGTATTGAGTCCCCTGGCAAAACAAGGGCAGTTTAGATAACCATTCAGGAGCTTATTGTGGTAAGATAAACATGGAATTCTAGGTATTTTCCACAATAAAAGAACTTATGTGGTCTTTTGATCTGTGCTTTCTGCTGCCGCTTGTCAAACTTCCCTGGATACTGCCTCTCTCTCTCTCTTTTTTTTTTTTTAATTTTAGGAGCACACTCTTAGATTTTGAGAGCAAAATAGCTTTTCTAACTCTTTACTTCCTCTGCAAAAGCAGTCAGACAAAAGTTATCAAGCCTTTCAAGTGAGGTTTGTCTAGCCACTGCTGCTTTGTTTTTCAGCTTATCTTCCCTGTGGTTTGAAAACTTTCTTATATGTCTGGGTTCTGTGATCTTTCAGAGGTCTTTTAAAATGCAGTCATAATTTCAAAATGTTCACTCTGCCTTCAGTTGCTTTCAGTGGAGACGAGGGCRATGATCTGGTTTTACTTACTTCAGTATATGGCAGGGAGCTATGTTTGGAAACCTAATCTTACATACTGTTTGACTGCTCATTTAACTAGAACAGCCAGGCTGATTTCATATTGCTGTCTCTGCCAACCCACAGAATCACCTACATTTGCTCACCCRAATTCAGCGAAGTAGCCGAGTCTGGCGGCGTCCTGTTGCAACAGGCAGATTTAAGTAATTTGATCTGAAATCCAGGAGGGGAGGGAAAGTTGAATAGAAGTTACAAGGGGAAGAAAAGCCTGGATGAGCCATGGAGAATGTTTTGCTTTGAGTCCGCTCTAGGTGTGTTGGGTATTGCCCTGAAGAGCAAAACCATTAAAATCCTTTTGAAAACTAACGACTGGCACCGACTGCAAGGTTAACAGCATATTGTGATATCATGCTCAATAAAAGCACATAGTTTATCTTTTACATGGCTAGACTGCCTTGGTTCACAAATAAAGGGAGAATTTCCAGTTTCCTTGTTAATAACAGACAGGTAGGCAGTCATAACCATAGCTCTGCTATTTGATCATTTGAAAGTTCAGGCACCAAGAAGCATTGTAAAGAACAAATTTGCCCAGACTCACAGCCCATGCAATCTCTCTTATCTCTCCTGTCGCTTTGTTCTCGTCTAAGAAGAGGATCAACCAGTTGTTTCTCATTTAAGCCCCTGCTTCAGACAACATCAGGCATGATGCTCAAATATCCCCCATGGAAGTAAAGTTGATTGTCAGCAATCTAAAAAGGCACTGTTTTTCCCCACTGCCTTTCCTAAAAGCTCCATGTAAATATACAGGCTGTTGGTTTTTAATAACCAAGCTCTTCCTGTTGGAAAGTCCCAGAAAGTAGGAATATACAAACATCAGACTGACTTCACTGTCCCAGGTGGGTGTTTGAGTTAACTGCTGTTCATTGAAGATGATTTCAAAAGCATCTGATTAAAATGTTAATATAAGTGCTATTTTTCAACAGTCTTTTTTTGACTGGTAATATGATTGCAATTTGGCTCTGTGAGTCCAAAGTGTACTGATCAAAAGAAAAGTGATGCTGAGATCTGGAGACATTGTGGGAGTTGTACTTCTTTTCCTCAGCCTAATCCAAAAAGACACAATCAAAACAAGTTAATAATTCATCATATTGGAAAATTTCTTAAATAAATACTGCACTATGAGCTCTGACTCRAAGGAGAAAAGCTACTATACTTCCACTTAACGGAGAGGGAGATAGTCCTTCTTATCAGCAGAGCTATTTCTTTCCTGCCAGTTTGTGCTGGTCAGAAAGGATAAAGGATAAGATCACAGGCTATGTAACAGGGCCTTTTGCCCCTTTTTTCATGATTAGTAGGCTGAGAGTCAACAGGACAAAATCTGTATTTATTTCTCTAACACACTACCATGCTACTTCACATGAAAGCAGTGCAGTCTTAATCTAAGGGGTTTTGTGCAATTTGAGTTAATCCAACCATTAAGAAGCACATTGTTTAAAGATTTGCAGTTACTATTTCACAGGCCAAAAAGCTTCTCAGAGTTTGTTGAGCCACAATATTAGATAAACAAAATTAGAGCAAACCATGATGCAGTTGTTTTGATTTTTTTGTCATTTGCAGGGTATTTTTTTTGTCTTCACTCCTGTATTACAAGTTGCCACAAATCATTTGTAGAGTACAGTGACCTTTACAGAAAGACTACTAGTAGTAAGTGTTTAGRGATCATTGTCTTGATAGCTGGAAAGAGAAAATTATTGTAGCAGGAAATTATGTGAATGATGAAATATCAAAAAAATGCAGATTCCTCCCAGCCTCCACCCCCGGTAGTGTAGCCAGAGGTGTATTAGCCTCCAGTAGGGCTGGRCTACTGGAACAGGTCATCTGGCATGGTTTTAGTCCTGGTCAGTGATACCAGCGTGGTTTCTACACCTCCTCCGTGAAAACTGAAATCAAGAAATATGATTTACCTGCAGACACAAGCAGGGGAGGGTTCATAATCCAGATTTTTCCCTGCAGAGGTTTTAAGGAAAATTCTCAAATTGAGAATTGCTGGCCTTTGGGACTAGCAGAGGGAGACATAGGTGACATTTAACATTTGAAGAAATCTATGGATTGCTTCAAAGTTTGGTAATAAAATGCTCTCACCTGGTTTGCCAACTTGAGTTTAACAAAACTTTGAGTTTGGTACTCAACCTTATATTTTTTGTAAATTTGTGGTGAAATGAGTTCATTTGGGAGGAGGTAAATATAGCTAGAAGTTAAGATTTTTCATAAAGAAGAGTGTTAAGCATTGTCATCTCTTGAAACAGTTCTTGGGAATATATTGACAGGCAGCTTTTGTAGAAATACTTTTTTACTGGGATCCGGACTTTGGTGAAGAAATTCATTCTGCTGAAGCTGCCAGCAATTGCAGTACAATCTTTTGTCATATGACATATTGTCCAGGTAGGTACACAGTATCTTGTTACAAAACCAGTGTGTATCCCAGCCACAGAGAGCGTATTTTAATATGAGATTATCTTTTGTTTCCTCAATATTCCATCATTAAAATAGACAAAGAAGTTTGACAAGCAAGTCTGTAAAGATGAGAAGGGTGACAAGTGATGGAATGGTGATTTTATAAAGAAAATTACAAATAAAACAGGCAAGGAAATATTTTAGTCCGATGTGTAAACATATCCTTTGGGCTGAGCGATAAAGCCAGAGGTAATGAACTGTCAGACCCAAGTAACCACGGCAGGAAACGTGTGCAGTGTTTGTGCGCAGACAGGGCTGTGCTCCGCTCACAGCTCCTGCGTGGACAAATCTGCTCTGGGAGTGTAGAAAAATCCAGCTGCCTGCAGAGTCACTTTCTGGGGCTAAAGAGTAGAGCAAATGAATTATTATGATCTTGGTTTAAATACATGATGTACGTAAAATAAGTGTTTAATATACTGCAATATTACGTCGGTAAAGCTTTTTGCATGTTAAAAACTTAAAGAAGATACTGAGTTGATATTGAAAGAACCAGCAGTGGCATTACAATCCCACAAAATCTGATGACTTTGTAAAGTTTTGCCTTAGTTTTTGAAAACTGTAATGGAGAATGGAGTAACTGCATTTGAGCAAAGGTGTGATTTCGTGTCATAGCAATGCCTAAGTTGAAAAGGACCTCTGGATAGCATCTGAACTGCTGTCAAAAGCAGAGGTTTAGATCAGGTTATCCACACCCTCCAAGATGAGCCTTGAATAATGCCAGTGAAAGAGTTTCCACCATTTTCCCAGATGGAATTTCCAGGAACAGGGTAAGCTGTACCCTGGAAAATGGTAAGTCTGGAAGAGATGTAAGGAGCTTTTGATCTTTCTGATTTCACAGGAGTTCCTAGTGTGATGCTATCATAAAAGCAGGAGTTATTTTTCAGGAAGACAGTGATTAGGACTCAAAGATAGCCTTACCTCTGGATGAGCATTGTGACAGGAATGCCTGGTGTAGTTTCAAAGGCAATATTGTTGAAGGGATGTTGAACCATGGGAGCATTGCTGAAGAAGGACACACAAAAGGTTTGAGATCTCTCAAAGATCTCCCTGAGAATCATGATTTCTTATCTGTTGACCCAATCAAAATAGAGATCCTGCTTGATTAAGAAGTGTAATTCACTTGAAGCAGGAGAAAATGCACTGAGTTTATATTGGCTTTTTAGAACAGCAACAAAAATCATAATAGAAACTACAGGTTATAACTGGAGAGCTGGGCAGATTCAAATCAGGAGTAATGCACAATATTTCTCATAGTAGAAATGATTCATTATCCTGACAAAATATCAAGGGAAGCAAGAGGTTCTTCATCCCTCTAAATCTTCGAACTATGACAGGTTGCTTTTCTAGCTGATACGCTTTAGTCAAACAAAAGTTACTGATGAATAGAGGTGACTGGCAGAGATTTATTGGCTGCTCCATGGCCTTGGTTATGCAACTGAGGCTCTTGGCTATTCATGCAATTTTAATGTTTCAAGCGCTGTTCATAAGGAGCTGAGTTTGACCCAGCTGCTTTTGAATACAGAACTGCAATAAGAATGAGCTGTTTTAGAAAAAAGAAATTGCCTTAGTATTTAAAAATATAAGTTACTTGAAAATTTGAGATACAGATAAGAGTTGTAAGCAAAATATTACAAGAATGAGAGTGAATAAAATTAAGGTAGAATTAGGGTAGTATTTACATTTACAATTAGAATATTAATATACATTTTATTGTTATCCCAGCCAGGATGCCARTATATAGCTATCATGAACAAGCCTAAGAAAGGCCTTTGTGATCACCACTGCAAAAATTTCCCAGCCTTAGATGCCCTTAATTCAGAGGAGTTTTCTACTTTGGCCAGAAGTTTGAATTTCTCCTTAGTTATTCCTTGGAAAAATTCTTGCTTACAGCAATAAGTTTTGCTAACGTTAGAGATCTCAGGATTGGTCCAGCCTGAAACTGATACTTTGTAAGGTACCACAAAAGTCCCCCATTGCTTCTTCATGTATTATCACTCTGCAGGTAATGGATCTGGTTACAGTAAATTTTTCTGCACATGGACAAAACTACAGTACACCTTGAAGCAATCGAGAAATAACCCACAAGCAAATTATTTTGGAGCATGATGGGGTAAGGAGAAGACAAATCCCCCCTCTTGACTGGAGCAATGTTCCAAAATGGATAGAAGTGTACCCAAAAATGGGACTTTGCACTATTTGACAATTATTTGCAGGTGCAGCAGACTGAGGAATGGAAGTCTGTCTGAAGAAAGGTGGTGACAGAAATCAGAATGAGTTTTCCAAGAGAGAATGAGAACAAAGTGATGTAGTCTGAGAATGAGAAACTTCTGTTAGGACTCGGGTCAGAAACAAGAAAAGGACAAGTGCTATTTTAAAGTAATATGGGAAATCTCTAAGCAGAAAATAATTCTTGATATGCTCTTGTAATCATAGCTGCATGTAAAAAAATGAGGGAAAGAAATGTATTGCACATGTAGTGTAATAGACTGGAGGCATACCATGGATCTGGCAGAAAGGCACACACAGTTTGAGAAGGGRGTAAGTGCACGGCTCTGTGCCAGAGCTGATTGCAGCAGGAGAGGAGCAATTTGAACCCAGTGACTGAGGTGAGTGAGTGCTGCACAAAGCTGCTGGTGCTGAGCAGTTTCATTCTAGTAGCTGGGAAGAATTCCCTCAATGATGTGCAGGAGGTCTGTATGCCTGTGCCTGGGGAATCCAGGCTGTGGTTTGGTTGTGTGTAGCCCAGCTGAAGGTAGGTGTGGGGTTCTGAGAGGGGACCTCATCACTGTCAATAAGTATCTGAAGGGAGGATGCCCAGATGGATCCAGGCTCTTCTCAGTGGTACCAAACAATAGGACAAGAGGCAACAGGCAGAAACTGATGCACAGGAATTTCCACCCGAGTATGAGGAAGAGATTCTTTGCTGTGAGGGAGACCAGGCACTGGAACAGGTTGCCCAGAGAGGTTGTGGAGTCTCCTTTACTGGAGATACTCCAGAACTGTCTGAACACAATCAGAGAGAGTGTGGAGTCTCCTTTACTGGAGATATTCCAGAGCTGTCTGAACACAATCCTCTGCTGTGTGCTCTAGGATGGCCCTGCTTGAGCAGAGAGGTTGGACCAAATGACCCCGCTGTGACCCCTTCCAACGTGAGGCATTCTGTGATTCTGTGATCTTCATTCCACTGTATGGATAGGTTGGGGTTTGGCCTGATTGTTCCAGAGACCATCTGAACTGTATCTACTTTAAAAGACATGTACACAAGAATATATAATTTCTTTATTGAAACCATTAGCAAAAATTAAAGTTTCTGTGGTTTACAATTTCCAATCAGGTGAGGGATAAATTGGTAGTATTGTCAGTTGTAAAGTAGCTATCCAGCTCTGCTTTCTTTCTTTAATGCCTCTTTCCTTCTTTCTTCTTAGATCTTGCTTCTGTTTTGAGAAAACCAAATTTGTAATATAAGTTGATAATAGCCTAAGTTTAAAGAAAAAGCTGCCTCTATCCAGTTTATATTTTGTAAAGTCTAGACAGTCTGCATTCATAAATATCCTGCTATTGCATTAAACTGTAGCAAGCTTGACAGTAATAAAGAGAAGAACTAAATTTTCCCCGTGCCCCAGTGGTGGGCCTTCCAGGTTTGTGTGGGTGACCCCCCAGAGGTTTGTAATATCACTGTCAGCTGCATTGGCTCAGCAAAATAAGCGGAAAAATTCATCTCCGGGGTTTTTTAGTGGTGTTCAAATGCAGAGGAGGGGAATTTGTAAAAACGAAATGCAGTCGCCAAGAATTCAGAACAATATTTTCCTGGTTTCTTCCTGAAATTTCAGTCCGAGTGAAACAAATCAATCTCAGTTTTGTCCTAGTCTCAGCAGATACCTTTTTAAACTTTAATTTGCTTTATTTATTTTTTTTGCTTATTTTTTAAAACTTTGTTTTAATGGCATTTCCTAATTTTGGAAGCAGAATTTCTGAAATGCTGTGAAGAAATTTTGTCTCAGCCAAAAGGAGGAATACTGAAATGCTTTGAAAGTTCGTCTTCTCACGAGGAGTACCTACATTRACATACAGACTGTGAAAATTTGGATCAGGTTCAGATGAAAAATTTGCCACATTTATACAGATGAGTCAAGAACTAAGGCTGTGAACATGGGAGTTCATTCACTAACATGGTAAATACTTTGTTAAACTGAGTCTCTTAAGTTCTGTTCGCAAAACATCATTCCTCAAGCTCCTCTAAAAAGAAGCACCTTTGAACTGAAATTTTCAAAGAGATAAAAATTATTTTCTGTTTCCCAAATAATTGTGATCTAAAACGTTTCTTCATACCCAGAGTACGTTAAACTCCGCATAACATTCATTTCAACCGGCAGTTCTCTCTTATAAAAGAAATGGAAGTTTTGTTATATAAAATAGAAGTCTAATGTGCATGTTAGTTTTTATGAAGAGTTTCAATTCTCCATCTGTCATGAAATAAATAATTTAAAGGAAAACAAAGCATCCAGAGTACGTGTTAATGAGTCAAGTGTACAGTTGCTTTTATTAGAGTTCTTGGTGGGGCCGAGGATTATTTGGCACAGGCTTTTTGAGCTTTGCTGACAACTACAGCACACCTGTAGGGTGTGGGTGGTGGAGTCAATTAATTAATTACTCAGAAAAACAATCCCAACACCAAAATGCACCCTGACATGTTATGTAGTACTGGGTTTCTGTCTGTACTTTCCTGAGTTTGGGTCACATTCTCTACAGAGTCTCCAGGCTGTGTACAGAGGTTTGTGGCTGATGAGAAATGTCCTTCCAATATTTCTTGCTGTTTGACCTGGATTGTCATTATTTCTGCCTGTAGTTCTCAGGCTGTGGATTGCTAGTGGCATRTAACCACTGGGAACATCACTAAGCTGATGGAAGACCTTTAAAATTAACTGTTAACCACCAGGAGAGAAAGGGACTCAAGTTTGTAAAGCTCCTTGAAAAGCACTCTGGAGTGTGAAAGATTTCCTCCATCCCCTTGACTCTGTTGCTGTTACAGACCCAGCACAATTTTCACTAATCACCCTCTCTGCAAATACCCACCCTGCGCTTTGTTCCACCACTTGGTGAAGCCTCAGTTTTGTCATCTCTGGATGCTTCTGACCATTTCTCCATGGTGTGAAGGGATCAACATGGTGTGTAGTGCACCCTTTCTTTCCAGTACTTATGCTTTGCTTGCATGGCTCTCTCCTGCCACAGAGCACTGACGTGAGGCCAGCATTTGAACACATGCTGTCAAATATTTCTCTGAAATGCGTGCACATTGTATATTTGAATTAACACAATCTCATATTTGTATATAAATGGTACTTTTAAGATATTTCCTTCATAAAATATTAAAAGATTCCTTCCTCTCCTCACTGTGGTGAGGCTGGAGAGCACATGAAGGGGAGGGATGGCTGTGAAAGCATGAATGAGTCTGGGGAAATGTCAGGGACAGCCTGTGGAGCTGTGCCATCAGCCAAGTGTGTCCGGGCAGCAGTGACCTTCAGCGTCCCTCAGCCATCCCATGCCAGTGGCCAGGGTCAGTGGTATCACCGCATGACCTTTCCCGTGGGAAAGTTTTCTCCCACAGCATATTTGTGGAAGTCTCTTGTATCCAGGCTTGGAGAGGAGGGGAGTTTGGCCCTCTGTTTATGCTAAGGAGCACATTGGTGGTTGCTGCCAGTGAAGAATTTTGCACAGCATAAAGCTGTTTGGATAATAAGACGCCAAGATGAGGACATGAGAGTTCATACCACTTTAAAATTCTGTGTCATTCTTTCAAATACTGGAAATGTTACTTGAAGGGGTGTCTGTGTGCGGTTGTGTCGCAAGAATGAAACAATAGCACATTTTACTTGAGACCTTGAAAATATTTTCCTCTTTCTAATAAGATTGATACAACTTTCCCACCACTTGCATTGAAAGTTGGCAAGATGCTGAGGAGCAGTAGAGGTTTACTATTTAACTTGTGCAGTCATGTCTGTACCTGGATGGAGAGACATGATTTACTCAACTGTGCATAAGGAAATTTCAACTGCAGGAAACCAGTCTTAGAATGTGTTTACTTTTAATTCTTTTCTTTACTGAAAGTTGAGGAAACTCATACTCCTGATTCAAATGAACATCAAAATTTCACTCAGTATCTGAAAAAAAAATTGCAAAGACATGTTCTACCACACCTACAACTGGTAGAGAATTTTAGAGAGATTGGGATTATAATATGTGATACTGGTTTATAATTATAATATATAATATTATATATTTATAATTATATATTATAATTATATATTATAATTATATATATTTATAATATATATAATAATATATAATATATAATATATATAAGAAAGCAGACATTGTTTTAGGAAAACAAACCAAAGTGTTAAAATCCACTTTCTGCCTTGGTTTGCTGTCCATGCATATCCAAAATTTAAGGCTTTAAGTTGTGTGAATCACAGAGAATGTGACATTGGCACACAAGGATTTTAAAAGCATTTTAATGTCCCTTAAAAGTGGTGACCAGCTTTATATTCAGTTTTAAATATGTAGCAAGTGTAGCATCTATTACAGGTACTATTTTAAGCTTTGTGAAGTTAAGTAGTACTCATTCATCTGATGAGCCAGGGCATGAAGGCTTTCTCTAAAAAATAGAAGGAAAAGTACAACAAAATCTCATCCGGATAGAACGGAGCCGAAGGTGGCTATTCAGGGCTGTGAGCACAACAGGCATTTATATATAGGAAAAGGGATGTCCACCTGCCAGCTTCAAACACTTCTTGGCCCCAGAAAAGACATTTTTTGTCTTAGCTCTTCATCCTAGATCAGTAGACAACTGAAAGTGTGTACAGCAGTGTTTGTGCCAGGAGAGTTAAGGGCACTGGCCAAGGAGCCTTCCCAGCATACTAGAGCATTGCAGGTGGGATTTTGACTCATTCCTCTGACTGTGCAGATAAGCCATAAGCTCTGATGAGACAGCAGGAATTTCTCCAGTGAAAGGAAATTGCTGGGTGATTTAAAGCTACTATGTCGAACTCTACCCAATTTCCTTGTGCCAGTACTGTAGGATGAGGCGGAGGAGTCATGGCAAGTGCTGTCACCGCCTGGTGGTCTGTGGCTGCTGGCAGCTTCCTGGGGACAGCAGGGGATTGGAAAAGCCATGGACTACTCCCAATTGTACCATAGAGGTCAAGAGTTTATTACAGGAGCACAGAGGAAGTTACCTCCTCACCTGGCTCCCTAAATTCAGCTAGATTTGTGATACATGTAAAATTAGTCAGGATAATTTTAATAATATCTGAAAAGCTCGGATACTGGTTCACTGAGGCAGAGTAGTTAATTTGATAGGCAACCAAATAACATGGGATGAGAACAATGTAAAAACCTTGGAACTACAGGTCTGAAAATATCCTTCAGGATTTCTTCTGAAAGCAGAGAAAGAAAAAAAGGACAGGGTGATGTTGCTTTTTTATTAAAAAACAGCAAACAAAACAGATGGAAGACATCTCAGATTTGTATCTTCCTAATGTGAAGCACCAAAGGGTATTTTTTCTGTTTTTCATTTTGAACATGGGGGTGGAGGTAGATTAATGGGTTTTGGTTTAGCCTCCAGTTCTTAAATGTCTTGCGCTTGAAAACAGTGTTTTTCCCCTCCTTTATACCAGATGTTACACTCTGGAGAATAATTTCTTACTGTTTTCCAAGTTCAGTGAACTGCTTTGTATTTTAATGACGTTGGTTAGGAAATGTACCGGTTCATAACCAATGATGTACCTAAGGCTGTTTATAGAGTTCAGTATGGGATCCATCACAACTGAAATGGCTTAGGAAGATGAAACTTGATCCTTTTGGACAGCTGTGGACTTGCATTGGGGAGAGACAATTGAATGAGGAAGGATGACACTGATTCTTTTTACATGATGAGATGTTTGGGAGTTTGCAGTTATTTAAACAATTCTTCAGGATTTACAGGATCAGAATGATTCCCCCAGGTAGCAGGGCAGCTCACAATAAGTTCAGATCATGGATGATATGCGTAAGCTGGGTGTGTTAAGGTAATTGAGATAATATTTGTGAGCTTTTTTTTTTTTTTTGCTTTTATAGGGATGGCTTAGTGAAATATGAACAATTTCCTGGTGGATTTCTTTAGTTTTCTCTTTGTGGACAGGGTGTAGCACTAGGCATTTCTCTGAAATTCTCAGTTCCATTGCCAAGTATTATTTCCAGCAAACTAATTGTGAGAGTTCATTTACTATTGCTCACTCCATTACACTTTTTCCTTTGTCTTGCAGCATGTTTCTCTGCTTGCTTCTTTTGCTTTCTTTTATGCATCCATTAAGMCCTGAACAAGCTGCTTGAATAAGTTTGTTCCTTAAGATTTTCTGCCTTTAAATCCCTGTTGCCGACTGGCGCATTCCTCTGTGCGATCTGTGTCTGCCATGGCATCTCAGTGGACTAACACAGTGCAGCTGCATGGCTGCTCAGCACAAGCAATCTCGCTAATTAATAGAGGCTCCCCTTAGGGASTGGAATGTCAGTTCAGTGCTCACCCTGAAGGAGTTGTCTAAAATGGATCAGATGACATGTGTCTTAAAAATGCCCACTGATTTTTAAAGGTGATAAGCTTACCCTTAAAGCACACCCTGTGGGAATCTACAGTGTAGGTGTCCTGGGTTATTGTTAGGGAAGATCAGTGTTTGAATAGTTTCATCTTCTAAAAAATTGTAATAGTGCATTGCTGTCTTTCACTTTTTTTTTCTTAAAGTTTGAGCTCTCTGAGGAAAGAGCTATCTAACTTCTTGTTTGCACAGTGCTTAATAAATAGGAGATACTGTCATGATATTAGTTAAATAGAGAAATTATGATTTTTAGAGCTTAGAGTCAAGGCTGACAAAACCACGTTACTGGGCAATGCAAAGGATGTAAAGCTCAGTTCAAAATTCGGAATTCTTACTGCAGATCCTACCCTGCTTCATGAATAATATTGAGACACCTGAGGATTTGTAGATAATTTTTTTGAAACAGCTTCCTCAATCAGGTTACAAATAGAAAGCATAAAGCACTGTATGGTGCATTTCCTTTACATAGTGAGACCATTGTGGGAGTAGTGCAAAAACCAGTAGAAGGAAGAAACAAAATATGGTTAGGGTAGTTCGAATACAAGGATACGAGGATATATACAATATCGCATAGGGCATAGAATCAAATGCTAGCTGGGAAGGATGCCAGAAAGACTTATTTTTTATGTTGAGAAGTGCTTTTAGTTACATGCCTTCTTTTTTTTTTTTTTTTAATTAAAGTACTGTTTTTTTCTCCTATGGCCTTTCCTTCAAAGGCTTCTCATGTAGATGTTTTTTAATAAACAGCTGCTTGCAATGAAAGACCATTACTGTAAAGCCACTGTGGTTTCTGATGTTGATTGGGAGCTGGTTGTGCTTCTGTTTGCCCTAATATAAACCAGATAAGAACATGTAAGTATCCTTAAACTGGGAAGACAACTCACACAAAAGCTACATAAAGACCAGATAGCAACCATGATTATTCATAGAACTTTTGACCCTTAGAAATCCTTGAAATAAAATAAATCATTAAACTGTAGCTAAAGTGCATCCTCATATGAAAGCTTTTATTATATATGACTACTATCTGTACATTATCTGCCTATATATTACGGGTATGTGTGTGTGTGTGTGTGTGTGTGTGTGTGTGTGTGTGCATGTGCATGTAAAAATAATGGTTATTACAAATATTTGTATTGAGCTCTCCTATGAGGTAGGTGCTTGAGAACACTGTGAAGTAAGATGCTTGATATTTAGGTATAACAATATCAGAATTGCTGGTGTTGTCAGTTGGTGTCTTGTTTGTTCAAAGTGCTTGAAAGATGGGATTTCTTGGAGATTGGAATTTATAAGATTCAATTCCTTAAAAAGATGTATAAAAATACAGTTCAAATCTATAAGATACAAATTCATTAAGTTGCAGTTACATAGTAATCACCTTCTTGTCAAAAATTTGAGGCTAGGTAATTGTGGTTGAGTACCTGATATAAGCTGGTCTTTAAAACGGGGTGGTTTYGTCCAGTGTAGAGTTGAAAGAGGCTTGAAATCTGGAGTTTAACATTTTCTGTAATCTGGAAGCTTTCTAAACAGTTCAAAGATGCTAAGCTACAACAGTACTTCGGTTGGTCATCTGAGTGTATTGCCACAGCTTTGAATAATCAGGAAAACATTGTCTCTAGAATGTGGGAAATATAACTTAGCACAAATGTGACACTATGGCTTCACTTGATTTGCTTTACTGAGGCACAGGGGACAGCGGCTATAATAATCCAAAAGACTGAGCTTCTGTGAACACCAGAATTAGACTACTAGTCAGTAGATGGTTTATTTTGGAAATGTTTTGGTATTTTGAAGTGAAAAAAATCTCGGTATTTTTTCCTTATACTTGCACAAGTTGAGTAGAGGTCCAGGTGTCTCCAACACCAAAATGGTGTAAGAGAACAGGGGACAAGGTTTGTAGGATAGCAATGATCTAAACTAGGCAGTGGCTCCAGGGACAAGTCAGTGCAATAAGAGGTTAGGTGACTGAATGAGACATGATGGAGGGGAGGAAGAACAGGAAGTTACAAAGCTGCAAATTTCTAGGTACTGGGAGAGAGTTCTGGAGCATCATTGCTGTTTGCATCACTGTTCTCAACCAATTTCCTGGGTACCTACTTCAAGCTGGTGGTGTAAACAGACTACGGGGGTAGCTGGACTCTTTGTCTAGTCCTTCTTATTCCTGAAGTAATCTCTAGGCCACAGTAACCCCCAGGTGACATGGATGAAGTACAACATAACAACAGGAGAAGCACCAGGTTTGGGGAGAAAAGTGACGACTTTGCCATTGGGTCCCCTGCCATAAGCACTGAGCCCTGAAAGTCTCTAGCTCTCCCAATCTCACCAGGCTGCCTTTCTCCAGTTGCTCCCTTGCTTCAAATAATTTTTCTTCCTAGAAAATTGTTTTCTTGTCAGTAATTTCTCCTTCACCATGCTATTGTTTGAATTGTTTCTTGAGGGTGCTTTGACCTTCTCCTTCTCCTCCTACATACTTGGATATGTAGTTTTCCAGGTTTTTTCAGTAGCTGGTCTGCAGTACAAATAAAGACCTGTTTGCATACAGCCAGCTTGCTTTGTTCCAGGTGTGGAAGTCAGAGGAGTGGGAGGCAGGAGTGTATTGTTGAAAATTTTCCATCCACATCCATCTTTGTGTTGTGCTAAGTTAAACTGTCCCCCACTTAGTGACATGCAGTTTATATCATCTTACATGTGACCTTTGACTTTGTCCTGCTAAATTGAGCTTGAACTTGTGAAACTTTAATGTCGGAAGGCTAGAGCAGGTCAGAACAGCATGAGAGCATAAGTTACACTTCGGCATACTGTTAAATTTGAGCTTTACTAGACATAGCACAAATTGCCTTTAAAGAAACCCTATTGGCTTAGAATTTGCACTTTGTGTTGGAAAAGTTGTGCGTGTGATACATGAAGTCATTAGACAGAAGGTGTAGGGAAAAATTTCCTTTGTATTTCAGCTGATTTATCCTCTTGCCGACGTGTACATTTGGTGCATACTTTGTCTTTTGTTTGGTTGATTTGGATTGTTTTGGTTTCTCAGAAGAAAACATAACTGTAAATCCACAGCAGTAATAGGTGACCCAATTGTCATAAACCACTTTTCCTTAGTTGACATCTTTTGAAAGGGAAGGTGTCTTGGTACTGATACATAAAGGGGGCTGTATTTATTATAAATTCAATTTAGAAAAAGTTAACATTACTTAAGGAATATTTTTAATGCTAATAGGATTYGATGGTCTGACTTCTGTTTCTCCCCCGAGAATGCATACATGTGCAACAGAAAACTTATTTTGTAATATATTTATCTAAATACTCTTGACTGTGCAGTAAGATTGCTATCCAAGGTATGTGTACATTTGGATACTTATTTATGGGGATAAAGATCTGTATTCTAGGACACTATTAGTGTCTCTGCTGATTTTCAGCACTTTGTCGCTTTATGTTGTTTTGACTACAGAACATCATCGAAACCCAAATGACCTGGGCTGGGAATTTAGTTGTGACCTGTGATCTCTTTCTTTCTATAGACTTACTCAAGAACTGAATCTCCCTTTGACGGTGGTTGATAAGGGTAGCATGTGGACTTTAAATCCTTAGAATTTATTTTAGGTGAAGTGCAGAAAGAATAAATTTGTGTTTCACGGCTTGCTTACTCATGAATAACTTTGCTTGAGATATCTGATTTGTAAGCCTGGAGAACAAGGCAAAGGAGTGTGTCTGAGCGGCTTTTGAGGTTTTGTGGCCAAGTGCCTTTCTGGTTCCCTTTCCTGGAGGTTTTGTGGTCAGTGGGGAAAAACAAGGGGTATTGGCTCGTAGTGATTAAGAACATTGTGTTAAACCTTAAAAAAGATGAAAATATGTAGAATTGACAATAGTCTGGTATATAGCTTAGTATCTTAGTTTAGTTAGATAATATTTTTTTGTCATGTAATTACATCCAGAAGTGGACAATTTTTGGCTGTGTTTAAATTGCTACTTGAACATAATAAGGTGCATGCAAAGTTGATTCCTGGTGTGAGCCTCACATGGTTTCTTCTACTTCCAGCTTGAAAACAGAATTGCTGCATCTTTTTTGCCACCATGAGGCTCTTGAATTAATACTTTCTAATTCCAGAGCTTCTTTTTTGCTGAGATTGCCTCAGAAGAAATGTCAACTGAAGAAGACTTCGGCGAGATTTATAGATGAGGTGCAGTAAGACGTGAGGGAGAAAGAAAAAAACTCATTAGTTTACGAAAATAAAAAAGAATTCGTTGCAATTCCAGGTCYTTGAAAGCCTGTTGAAGCTCTTGTGAATGTTGCCATGTAAGTGCACTGTTGGTGCCTGCATACATCACCTTATTTCCAGCATTCTTTAATCACCAACACTAAAGCTCCAGTCTCATCCCCAGGACAAGCAGCATCCTTCTGGCTAGCTTTTATTAGATTAACAGAAGGAGGACTTACTACTCATGTCCCCAGTGAGGCAAAAATATTTCCCATTTCTAGAAGAACACAGTGAAGGATGCACATTCCTCTACTTGTCTTTTTGCAAGACCTTTTGGGTCCTTGTGGACCGGAAGCTTCCTCCTCCAGCAGCAGCTGCAGCTTTTACCTGTGTGGCCTGGTGGGATGGCCATCACACCAACAAACCACTCCCACTATATRAACCATAAAGCTCTGCTAAGGCTAGGTAAAGTTTTAGAAATTCAGTGGCATGGAGTGATGAATGTTTTGGACAGAAAGGTAGGCTCAGAGAGAAGAAATGCAAAGACACCCAGGTTTAAAACTGCTTTCCTCCTCCTGTCTGAGAAGAAAGGTGCCCTGCTGTTTGTGGCTCAAACATCCTGAGTACTTGTTCCTTTGGGAGCAGGAGAGGAGTAGGGYACAGGGACAGGCTGCCTTACTTGATTTCTGGCTTCTCAGTAAGAGAGTAAGTCTCCAACCAGTCCCTCAGGCATGTAGCATTGATGGAGGAGCAGGTCCCTGGGGAACAAGTCTTGGGGGGGAAAAAGGCACGAGAAAGAAATGTAGTAAATGATACATTAAATTCTATAGAGATGGGGTTATAAACGTTTTTTACCTATTTTTAACATACTTTATTCATGGAGAAGTCTTTGTAACAGAGAAAATAGGTAGAAGATGCAGCTTAGACTGGGATAGCTCACTGCACAAAGGGAAATGCCTCCTCTGTGTAGTAGGAAATGCCATAAATGCACATTACCTGTGAGGTGTAACCATAGTACACAGCAAATACAAACCCAAACTTTTTCGCAAAAAAACCTTCAGCCTTCAAATGGAATCTGTGGCTAAAACAGATTAAATTTAATCCTTTTCTTGGCTGCACTGTGTGGGTCATTGGCTAGTTCCTCAGGCAGCTCCTGAAAGTATTTTGTCTTTGTCCTTGTGCCTCTGAGCATTTGCAAGGTTAAACTGTACCATGTCCTGTGGCTTTGCTAGCTTTGCAGTTTGCAAGGGCTAAGTATGGAGTCAGATGATTTGGAGTCAGAAGATTTGATCAAGAAAGAGAGGCTTGGACATGCTTGTGCRTATTGCTGTGATCCTGGGGGAAGCGAGTAAACCTCTGTTACCTGCTGCTGTTGGAAACAGAAAGGCAATAACTGCAGGGTGGAAATAGAAGGCAAGTCAGAAACTGAGTTACGCGTCCGTATTGTCTCGCTGGCTGCCTTTGGTGCAGTGCTGAGCTGTGGTTATGAAACTGTGCCCTGCATTTACTCATGTCACATTTGATTTGCAAACCTGTGTGCTASAGTGACAGGTCAGTGCCTCCTGCTCTGGTTAGGAACACCCTCATTCCCTCTTCGCTGCGTCTGCTGCTGGGAACCTTTCCAGAGCATGCCTTTATCTGARGAAGGATGCAGACACTGAAGTGACGATATGTGGAGCAGAAGCACAAATGGGGATGATTTAATACAGAAGGCAGGCAAGCTCTGTCACTCAGCCCTGTGACAGGGAACTCTGCATTTTACTTTATTCAAGAAATTTAATCTAGTGGAAGTGCCTGTACATGACACTTCTGAATTTGCTGGTCCTGTCCTCCTGTTTGTCTGCATATCTCAATCTGGCTTGGATATTCTTTGATATTGGTCTTTTAAAGAGGAAATTCGGTGTCTCTTCTCTTCCTAAGTGTTTGTAAAGAAGGATAGTATTGCTGAGAGAGAATCGAGCATCTTGTTTTCAATTTCATAGAAATGCTCCAGTGCTGATGCAGACCTGAGAGAAGGTGCTTCCACTTGCCACAAAGGTGCCTGGAAGGATTTCGAAGTTGATCTCTCTCACACACACACAGATACAGTGTTCAAGATATGTTGTCCTGCCCCTGGTGTTTAGATTTTAAGGTCTACTCTTCTTCTGGAGCTGTGTTGGAGACAGTTGATCTGTGTAGCAGTTGAGTGCACTATGTCCCTGGATACTGACATAAGGTTTGGGATGAGGCTAGGCAGAGAAAACAAGGTTGCTTCCTCCTCTRCTGGAGTTCTTGTTCGCTAAAAGATCACAGGATCGTCTCAAATGTGCTTTCGCTCATCAGAGACCATGTGGAAAAGAAGAGGAGGAATACCAGAACACTGACAGTGTTAGGTGGAGAGAAGTAGAAGGTTCTCATTCATGGTGGAAATTCATGTGGAAATTAAAGTGCAATGTAAATTTTAAGACCTTAGCTTAAGTCTAAAAAGTAAATCTATACTAAGAGAATAAAAGCAGGCCATCAGTTACCAATGAGCTTGGAAGCAGGTAGAATGAAGGAGGGGATTCGGCCTTCAAGCCAGGCAAGTCCTCAAACTTGTTAGCATCTGATGGTCACCGAGAAGCTTGCCCACTGTTGACTTAGATTACTCCACACTAGTTGAAAATATATCTCACCTATCTGCCCTGGGGCCATTTCATTCAGACCTCCCCAGAGTGTCCTCTTTAACCAGATTTTAGAAGCTGACTCCCAGGAAGCTGAATCCCAAGTGGCCTGTAATCCGCTCCTAAAAAATGCAGTGTCAGAGACCAGGCAGTTTGTGGACTTCCCGAGGGAGCAGAGCAGCAGTGAAAGCAGGAGCTGGGGCTGCTGCACAACACAGGGCAGCACTGCAGTGTGGGCAGAGATGCCTCCATGGGATCATCACCTCCATGGGCATCCTTTCCCATCTTCTTGGGCTGTGTCTGTGTCATTACAGGGACCACACCGTGTGGGAGTGAGACTCAGAGTAAACCTGGGTTTTCTGACTAGGGCCAGTGCTGTGGCAAGGAAGAGGCCATCTGGTCAGCCTTGTCATGGTCCTTTCAAGTCTTCTGCAAAGGCTCATAGTTACATTTGGGTTGGATTTAAATAACACATGAAAAGCCAAGTCTATGATCATGCATTTAAATACAGCAACTACTCTGCTTTTCTGGTTTAGTGAGGATTGTGTGAATCAAAAATACCTTATTCATCTGCAAAAAGGCTTAGTCCCAGCAAATCATGACTTTAATTACAGGAAATAATCATAAACTACTTTATATGCAATTAAAGATACTTTCTTTTGGAGATATTTTTGTAATTTGTATTTTTTCCTAAAACAAATTATCTAAAATATTATACTTTTTCATGCCTGCAGTGCAACTTTGTCTTGCATATAAATTGATTTTTTTAAATGAAAATTTCTTTATGTATAATTGAAACTTGAGACTGTTTTACCTTTATCTAGGTAATTGATTAATAGGTCAGATAACACCTGCTGATTAGTAGTAGCAGGTAACAGTTTTGTGCTACAGTTTGCTTGTTTAGATAATTGTATTGATTTAGAATGTAAATTGACACAATTACAGTGGTGTTTTTGAAAATGTCAATTTTATGGGGGTTTTTTAATGCTAATGTCTAATCAGCRTTTAATCAAATGCTGAAACTGTTTGAAACAGAAGATACCTTTCACACCGAAATTTAATGCAATGCTGGACCAGAGCTCATTAATTTCATGGAAAGCCAAATATTGGATTTGGACCATGGTCATAATTTTATCCATGTATTGAAACAGAATGACAACATTCAAATTCAGACTGAACAGTGGTGTGGCTTGGATCTTTCACAAACAGCTGCAAACAATCAGTGGAGTATTTCATGGCAATGGTAGACTTGCAGGCTAGGGAAAATGTGTCCTGAAGGTTATGTGCCCCTGTGGTAATTGCAACCCATGATGTGGGAAGAAGAAAAAGGTAGATATTTTGTCTTCTTGTGCTCAAAGTGACAGTTCAGGGAAGATCCTTATCCTGTAATGAATATCTGTGAGTCAGGGACAGAAATGTGATAATCCAGCAAAAGAAATTATGCCTGTGTGCTCTCTTGGCCTTTACAGGTGCCATGTGGCACTGTCCTGGTGCTGTCCTCCTTAGTAAATAGGTGACTGGATGATTGAGAGGATATGGCTGGATGAAGGGAAAACCATGAGTTTTCTAGAGGCTGCCTTGTCGTTCTTCTGCCTCAAAACCCAGTCTGCCTGTGAAATGAGTTCACAGGACCACATTGCCCTGTCAGCTGGTGACACCACCCAAGTGCTTGGCTTCAGCAGRGCAGGAGTTCACACACCTCCAGGAGTACTGCATGTTCTTTCGATCAGTCGTGATCTGAAATGTGATCTGGGGAATTTACAGAATTAAGCTGTCAAAACTATGCAAAATTAATTATAGGCTGGATTTGGCATAGAAGCTTAGATACCGTGTTTTCCCTCAGCATTTGTATTTGCTGTTGGAAACGCTTCAGCCCATCTGTGCAGATAATGCAGATAGTAGAAATCACAAAAWACTAACAGTTTTGTAGGTGGGTGTAGGTGAATTATCCATCAACTTTTTGTGCCTGTAACATAACATTATATTCTTTTCTCAGCTGTGAGTTTTCTTTACTTCTGCTGCACAGCATGAGGTACTGGACTTCCTTTTTCTTTATGATTTGCATCTGTCCTCCTTGTGCTTGTGCCTGGATAACACGCCGGGGTGCCGTGCAGTCCCCACATGGGGCCCAGAGGTAAAGATGCCCACAGTGAGGAGCAGAGCTCCTGCTGAGGCCAGGGTAGAGGCAGGCATGGGGGACCATGGCAAGCTGGAGACAGCAACTGGAAGAGCCGAGAGATGGGATGTGGCTCCCAGTGGCTCTGTCTGTACTTGGTATGGGGAATACCTTGAATGCCAGTGGTAATGACATTCTAGTTAAGGAAATGAGAGTTCTCCAGATTTTGCTTTCTTGAAAGCTATGAAAATGTATCTGTTGAAGGAGAAAGGCTCAGGTTTCACTGAACCATGTAAGTGCCAGTTGGAAGATGAAGGTATCCAGAGCCACTGGATTCCTCTTTCTCAAGCTTAGGCCAGCCATTTATCCAATAAGTATAAATAGGCCATTTCCATTAATTTTTACAGCAGTGTCAAGGATAACTTAGTGTAAAATTGCATGTTCTGTCTATATTGATCTAACAACCCACTATCCTTTTTTTTCTGTTCTCCCCCACACTTAAAGACTCTCAGAAACAGGACAAAATTAACCCTGGTGTTGGGAAATGAGAAGACAAATTGTTTCACCTTAAGAATAAGGAGGAAGATGGGAGTATGTGGTTAGGATGGGGGCTGGAGAACTGAGGAATTGCCYCCCCCCCCCCAGCTATGCTGAGCTGTTAGATCAGCTGAGCCATAGACATGTGTCTTCAGCCTTAGACTGGTTCAGGATGTAATCCTTCATTTTTGCCCTTCCCGAGGAATCACTGATGAAGCTCTTTTACTAATAGTAAAAATATTTGTTCAGACACAAGATAACCATTTGTTTCACTTGTGCCTCCAGAGACAGAGGAGTTATCCCATTTAAGTAAATGAGTATGCTGCAGACCTAATTAGAGACAGAGTTAAGTCCATGGTCCTGTGCCAAAGTGCTACAACATGAACTAACATTCATGGAAACTTAATACAGAGTCACCATTTATTTGCTATATTTAAATCGGACTTTAAACATTAAGTGAAAGCCAATACACCCAATAAAAGCTTGTAATCCAGGCTGTAATAGTAAATCTCATACTGGTATTCTAGAGCACATGAGGGTGAAATTGTAAGTGCGTTGACATTAATGTCATAGCACCTCTTGACTTCAATAGATCCAGGATATTTTTTGGTAATGTTCTTAAAAATCCTAATTTACTAGCAAAGTAAGTCGCTTAGGATTTCCTGTTTCCCCCACAGTCACCGATGTTGTGATCAGCTCCTGGGACAATACTAACATTTACTCAGCTGGATTTCTCTGTCAGCATCAGCCACCTCCTTTTTTTCATCTGCCTCCCAAAGCCACTTCCCTGTTTTCACTGCCCTGCCTGCAGTCCACAGGCTCGGCAGGTGCGCTGATGCATTTGGCTTTTAGACTCGTTTCCTAAGAGGAGACAGCTCACATGATTATGTATCTTTTTGTCTGCAAAATGGTCTTCAATAATTTTATTAAAGTTTGAAAGGAGAATAGCTATCCTAAAGGCTACTGGGCAGAGGAGGCAATCCCAAGTGAGCACCTTACACTGTCCCGAGGGTGCCTTGGGAGGGGAGCAGAGGCAGCACTGCTGGCAGCTCACTGCCTGTGGCACAAACGCTGCTCCAGACCAGCTGCAGCAGGGGCTGTCCTTCCTCAGCGGGATGCTGGAGGGGGCACAGGTGGGTCTCGCTCTGTCGTGGTGGGTAGGTGAGGAGGGGTTAGGGGACAAAGGACACAAATGAAAGGCAAAATAAGTTTCAGAGTTGAGTCCATCGCAGAACTCTTTTTTTTCTCCTGAACAGTTTGGTTTCATGTGACTTCAGCTCCTTCCGCTGAATGGCAGCAGCACAATGATCTTTGCCAAAGTGGCTGATTATATTTATTTAAGAGRCATCTGGTGGTAGAAAATCAGTAACAAAAATCGATTCGTGGCTTTTTCTGTGCTTTGCAAAAGGCATGCGAGTTTCACTTGCACTAGTGTGAAGCAAGTGAAGAAAAAATAGTTCATAAGTTAAGAAGTGTTTCTTAGTGTACAGCAATAAAACTTAAAAAACTTATTTCTTGAAGAAAATTAATTTATATTATTACATATTACATTGCCATAYGAAAATGGTAATTCATTTGATGTCCTTGGAGGTTTAAAACAATATGGAAACCTGCATAAATATTTCAAATATATAATTTTAACAGCTTTTGTGCTCAATTATTGTCATTAAATTGATGTGGAATATCTAGTGTTGTGTTGGTTTAGCTGTAGCTTAAAGCTGGGGCTTATGAACTGAGAAAAAGGTAAGGTGTTTGTTCTGTCTGTACCTTTTATTCCCTGTGTACCCATATTCTCATTGCCTTCAAAAGTATTTGTGGAGGTGCAAGAGGCATAAGATTGGCTACTAATGTGCTGACTACTCCCTTTTATTGTTTTAAAAGGTTTAGCAACTCCTTTATACAGACTTTTTCATTCATTCTACATCTTTTCCTGGTCTTACCTAAAGATTTCATTTTGCAGGCTTCTGTACTTGAGTTTCTCTTTAAAGGCACCAGTATTATAGTACTACAAATGTTAGGCAGGTTTCCTGAAGTTAAGCGTATGTGAGTTTCTGCGAAGTTTAAGGAGAGACAGGGAGACATTGAGCTGCCATCTGAATAAAAAATGCCTTCATTTTCAGTAGGTGTGAGAAATGAAATGTTTCTTAGAAGGTTGCAGACAGGTTTCATGCACCGGGGACTGATCTATGAGCACTCGTTGTCTGCTAGATCAGAGCATAAATATGTTTATTCTTATATATCACAGTACAAGGGCAGTGCAGTGGCAAGCAGACACCAGGCTGACCAGTAGGTTGAAGGAATGAGGAGAAAATTAATAGTTGTTCTGTTTTCTTGTAAACTATGCTTATGGTTCTAGCATGTCTGAAATTAGGGTAGGAAAGAAGGATGTACTGGGAATATTCAGAAATTAGATCACAATGGTATGTTACTGATGAAAAGAAGGATTCAGTTATAAAGGTTACTCCCTTATTATTTATTTTCTTTTCTGTAAGGGAGTCTTTTATTTCTGTTTGGTGGGTAGGATTCATCTGCAGCCCAGTCTGCTTACACTGTCCCACCCCTCCAATCTGTGTGTGTCAGGAGAAGGCTCCTATGTACAATTGTTCCCAGGAGAAGGGTTTGTTGCCTGCAAGCAGCAGTGGAGAGGGTCATTTAGTGCTTATATGGTGACTCCTCTAGAGAATAGTTCGTGCCTCTAAGATCTTCCTTCCTGTTCATTATTTAATACCTGTTTTATTTTGGGAACAAAAAAAACCCTAAAGAGAAATGAGCACTGTTCACATCAACTGTTTTTGCCCTGCAGATAGGAGGGGAATAGTTTCCTTTCCACAGGAAGAGTTGCCAGGAGCCTTTTAGCCAATTACCACAGCAGTTTGTGGACCACAGCAATAGAGGGATTACTGCTGCCTTCTGTAGAGAACATTAACCACTGCTGTGCTAAACAAATGAGCCTTTTATATTTTATCTACTTTGATATTTTAAGGAAATGAGAAGTCTTGAAATGACAAGACCCTGGTAATAATGAGGTGAGTTATCACCACATGGTTATTATCAAGAAAATTTTCTTTTTATACTAGTGTGTGTTAAAGAAGAGGCATGTTCCTTGTTTGCCTTGGAAGTAAAATCATTCAAGTTTACTCTTGTCAGGTTTCTGAGAAGAATAAAACATTGTTACTGTTTATGAAAGAGAAATGCCCTGGTGGAACCTGGCCCACCAGTTGTCTTCCGGGAAGCCACACGCGATCGTGGCTCGTGTCACGTCTGAGGGTTGTCAGATTCCACCTTCATCCGTTGTTGGGTTCAGCTGCTGGTGCTGGCAGTCAGTTCTCCAGCTGGCATTCATTACCTCCAGTGAAGTTACCTTATTTGTGATTAATCTAACAGTGTAAAAAAAACAGTTGGACTTGAGTATTTTGTGACCAGCATAGACATTACCTTAAGGCAGGAATTCTTTTGGCAGTGAACCACAGCACTTGTGTAGAAGCTGGTAAACCTGGAAGACACTACATCCCTAAGGTAAGGTTGTTTTAAAGTATGTCCCTGTTCATGTCCTGGTGTCCTTTGTGCCGTATTGGGAGCAGGCTGACCATAAAGGGAAGCTCATGTAAATATGGTTAACTGAAAATAGACCATATACTTATATTTTATATTATAACAGATTAAATCAGTAAATCACTTTTCACTGCGACTTCTGCATTAATCTAGTTTTCATGTCAAACCTGTAATCACGTTTTGTGCGTCAGTCAGTCAGTTTGCGCTGGAAACAGCCAGGTGCACAAGCACCTTTGTGGTAGTGCTGTGCTCTGGCGTCACTAGCACAAGCACAAAGCCGTCTGTTTGAAGACTCTTGCAACTTCTTTGTTGAGCTTCAAGCATGAAACTGCATTTCTGTCCAGTGCAACTGTGGAGCAAACCAAGAAGAGCCTTTGCAGTGTTACACTGTTGTGTACACTTAAAGTGTAGTGTTACATTACTACTTGGTGGTGTCAGCGTACTGCAGAAATAATCAGTGTAGAACTTAACATATGAGCTTTCCAGAATCGCATGTGGTGAGTTTTAGTTTAAATGTAGTTAACAACATGGATAAGGTGGCAAATCCCATTTAAATATCTATGTGCCTTTGTCCCTGTCTACTTTTAATGTAGGTGCTCTCAAATGGTTGTGGATGCCATTCTAAAGCTTTTGTGTAGTATAGAACTCGTAGTAAGCATCTCAGTATGCCCAGCAGCCTTTATAACAAGCAAGAAGAACCTAAGTGAAAATAAGAAACTTAATCTCTGATAAGGGATTGTTTGAAAAGTTTTTTCAGAGAAAAAAGACAAATTCATAACAAGCTTGTGCCACTTTTAAGCCTAGAAAAGTAACACATTTGGATTCTAAAGCTAATTGGAAAGATGATCTKGTAACTGTATGAGTGTCAAGAACAAAGGCACTTAAAAATCAACAAAAAAGAAGTGCAAATAACTTTATAAAGCTACAAAAGCTTTATAAAAGTAGACCAGATACTGCATAGCTGGGTATTCTACCATAATGGATCTGAAAGAACTACAGAAGTAGAAGCTCTGAGATTCTTCCAGACGTATGAAGTAATGCCTTGCATTATTATGTGGGCAAGGCTGTTTTTCTTGGCCATAATTTAGGAAGGCTTTTGTATGTTACCATCAGCAAATTAGAACTTCAATAACAAATCTTGGATATAATCATCATAATCTGTTCCTGTTGGGGAGGGACAGAAGGAGAAAAAAAGCTTATTGTAAAATAAGCTTTATTTTAAACATATTTGATGAAAAAAATACAGATAACTAATTTGCTTAGAATCATTTATTTATCATTTAGGTGGACTTTTTTGTTGAGTGATTCATAATCATAGGGTCTGCTTTAAGAGTTCCTAACTCAATCACACTGCAGAAGTGAGCTTTGTGAACTRCACTGCTTAGAATCTTGTATCTGCTTTGAGTTCCATACTGAAATGGAGTCATTGAACATGTCAGACTGTCCCATAAAACAAATGAGTAACGTAAAATTGACTGCAGCATGTTCTCCATATTGCATACCTGCCTTAAGAAATTGCTCTTAGTAGGCCTTTGGAACACAGTGTAACTGCATGATGTATGCTTATATTTATATATGCAAATATGTATATATGCTTATGTCCATTCATATATTATTTTTTGTATATGTCAGTAGGTATTAGAACTTGCCCTGTGGTTGTGACTATTCTCTGAAGATGTGTATGTGAGGGTGTCAGGTAGTAACACCTTGTTGAAACTTCAGGCAGTCATGCTAGATGGTATTTGTTAGTCTTCAATTTAGGAATCTGAAAGGTAGAGCCTTCTTCAACTAGAGAAGTGGATAAGATGGAGATTTTGAAGAAAAACAACTTTTGCCTTGTCTGGGTAAAAACTGAGAAGAAGGTAGATTTCTACTATGTGCGGATGAAAGAAATGAAAATTTGTGAGAGAGAGAGGTGCATGTATTCTTGGGTGCAATATATGGAATATCAAACGTAACAGTCATTACTTCTGTTTTGTTTGTTTTTTTCATTTTTTCTTTTTTTTTTAATGAAGGAAAAAAACACCATTTAAGTGAAAACCATTACATGAACTAGAATCTTTTCCTTTCTTTTATAATCCATCTATCCTTCTGCCCAAACAGACTCAAATTCCTCAGTTTTCCAATAGCTTGCAGTTTCTTACTGATGACCCCCACTTGTGTCCATTTTTTCCCAGTTACACCTAAACAGAAAATCTGCGTTCTGATTTGGTAGTATTTTCAAGAACTTAAAATACATGTTAATACATTTATTTGAGGGAATGAAGTGGCTTGTTGAAACTTCTTGTAAGTGGCTGACAATATAACACAGTCATTAGAAAGACATCCAGTGAATTTGTCTTTAGATGAGTTTCTTAATGAGTGAAGATTTTGTGGGGCCAGTGGTGTGGGGTCATTCCATAATTACCTTATTTCAGTTGGTTTTGGTCCACTGGGTTTCAGATTCAGAAGCATTTACTTTGTTCTGCTGTGAATCACAGTGCTTCATTATGACATTTGCACTGACAGTTATGGGAGAGATGTGCTGAAAGGCCCTAGGCTACATCATTTTCAAACTCCCACATGCTTCTCCCCATTTTTATTAGGATCTCCTCAAAGTCAGTTACACACCCTCTCTCAAAATGTTCTTTATAACTCAGGTCTGTCAGGTTGCCTGTACAGGACTGGGCAGCTGGTATGCTAATTGCTACCTTACTGAACCAACCATAATGGCATGTCTTTTTTTTGTTTGTTTTTGTAGCCTTTTTGTGTATTAAAATTTTGTCTTTGACCATACATTCTAATTCTTGTGGCTTTCAAGTGGATTTTGCTGCTCACTTCAAGCTTTTCAATGCCTGTGTACAGCACTGTGCACAATGAGACCTAATCCTCAGCTGGGGACCATCTCTAACAGTGCAGTACAAATACATTCTATTTCAACATTTTTTGTTTGATTTTGGCCTCATTCAAAAGGGGTTCTGTTGTTATTTCTCAATATCTACTTGACATACTAGTTTTACAGTGATTTTCTGGCTATTAAAGTAGATTTGRAGGAAACACAATTCAGTGTTTTATGAATCATCCACTGCACAACATAAGAAACAAATCCCTGCATATATGGACTGGGGGTTGATTTTTAGTGTGCCTCTAAACACAGTACATGCTAATGTACTTGAAAGGTAAGATGTGTGAATTGCTACAAATCTTTATCTTTGCAAAACATGGGATTGAAGAGCTAGGCTAGTCTGCTTGTTTGCTCTCCCATGCTGAAGTGGTAACTGTCATTACTGTGTGTTATGGCATTTTAAAAAAGCAGGGAGGAGGACATTTTTGCTGCTCCATATACCTTACAGAGCAGGAAAAGTAAGATATCATTTAAAGTGGCTATTGTGCAGGAGGTTTCTGGAATGTTTGGCATTGCATGTTCAACTTTGGCATTTTGTCATCAAAAACTGGAACAGAGCACAGGCTCTCAAATATGCAGTCAGGCCTCTTGAGCTCCTGTAAAAATAAGCTGGCAAACAAACCCCTCTAATAAAGTGCTGATGCTGGAAAAGATATACAGTCATCATTTCGTTATGCTACTTTTCTCAGCATGTCTCATCTATTTCCGAAAGTAAAAGAGAGAGATGATTACCAGAAAARCAAAAGTCTTGATGAGGTGAAATCCTGGCCTTGCTGAGGCAGGGGACAGCTCAATCACTGGGTCAACCTTTGAGCCATGAAATGTCCCAGTGGCCTGGCCGAGTCACTGGTTTCAGCGGCCATGAACTTGCTTTTTAGTCAAAGCAGTTGTTTCTTCCCTCCTATGGCTCTTATGATGTTCACTGTTTACCAGTGTAAATGGGGCTTATGATCTTTAGTTTGGACTTTTAATGACTCTGTAGCCATTTAAAATGCCCCCCCCGGAGCCTCCCAGGGGTTGAGTGCACTGGGAAGGCAGGAAGAGGCTTCTGACATTGGGAGTATTTGAGCTTTGGGCTGCTGTTGATAACCTGGGTGGTGAGGGTTGTGACAGTGCTGTCCTGGCTTTTTGTGCTTACTGGTACTGTTATTTTTCCTAGCATTTTTTCTCAGGATGGTTCATTTATCATTTTTAACTCAATGTATTTTTTCATTCAAAACCTGTATAGCTACTTACAACATTCTCTTAATTATCCTGCACTTCTTCCTTCAAAAGGCAATATATGTGTTTAATATGTACTGTGTTGGATGCTTGTGTAGGATAGTTGAAGGAAGAAACAGGAGTAATGACAGCCTAGAAAAGTATAGTGTCAGAATATTTAGTTATTTAATTAATAAATTACAGTTCTAGWTAAAAAAATGTATTCTCGGTGAGACTCTTCAAAGTCTATGTATCATCTGCTAATACTGACAGTATTCCTGAATACAAATAAAAAGTAAGGATAAAGAAACTTATTTTGAAACAAACATTTTAGAAGTGCTGAAAATGGTAACTCTAATGATGTTACAAAAATTGCAGTATCTTTCCTGTCATACCACACTGGCACATGGGAGGCTGAAATAAGAAAAATACTGACATGACAATCAAAATAATTTGGTTGAGAGGGAGTCTATGAAGAGACCATGTGTGTCAGTCCAGGTGCACTAACAAAGCTGCTTTCCAAATACTCTTCTGTGGGATAGTGATCAGGTAGGTTCGGAAGAAAGCAGGTTTTTTATGAGACTATGTATTCTGTTCTCTGTTTCCAAATGAAACACTTTAGTACTGCCCTCCCACTTCTCTGGCCAGCTCTACTGGGCACCTTGCTGCCTTGAAAGGCGCCCATGGGGGCATGGCAGGCTAAGTGCATTGAATGAAGGCAGGACCTGAAAAATAGTCTTCTTTCCTCATTCAGAGAGTAATACTTGTTAAAATGCACAACTTTGAATAAGGAGTAAACAGTACTTCTGATCATACGTAATGACAATCAATCAGTCTTATCTTCTTTTTTTGTGCTGTTTAATTACTGGGGAAATATTTAACTATAAGCAGCTTACATGTTTCTGAAACAACTCTCTGATCACATATTGTGCTGCCTCTTCAGTTTTGGAAAATCTAAAAGGAAAAGTGCACTATCAGGAAAATACTATTATTTGGTCTCCAACCAGTAATGTGTTTCAATAGTGTGGAGATGAACAGCATCGGTTATTTGTGGCTTCTTTCTTGCTAAATTCAGTAGCTGTTGAGTCCCATGGGACTGAACAGCATAGTCTGTATCTGGTCTCTGTTGCTCATATAAGCAGCTCCGGGGACTTTTTTTAAACTTGTGTCTTTTATAAGGTCCTCGAGCCTAGCTATCTATAGCTTACCAGAGAACAGCATGTCCTGTGTCCTGCACTCTGCTCATCACGTCTTGGAATTGTTCTGGGTGTGCATAAGCCACTCTACTGGGTGAGATGAAACACAGACATTTCTAACATTTTGACTCCCTTTATCCTCTCTGTAGGAGCTCAGCAGGCAGGATGTACATTGATTTGGAAATTTCTGCCTTGAGTTCCTAGAACAGCTGAGTCAGCTCCAAGGTTTCTCAGGGCTGTGTTTTCAGTTGTCTGTTACATACATAGTGATAGGACTGTGGACTGCCAGTGATGAAAAAAACAAATATATATTTGTAGCAATTAGACATTGATGTATCTGGAGCTAAGCTGTACTGTTGTTGGCAGGATTACAAGAGCTGTGTTGTTTGGAGATTTAATGTTCTCATTGTGGCTATTGTAGGGCAAAACAGAAAGCTCATAAAACTGAAGGCAGGTCGTATCAACAGACCAATTAAAGACTGTGTGCATCATGGATACAAATGTTTGTGAGCTATACTGCTTACACAGTAATCATTATTTTTGACCTTTCRGCATGAACTCTGTTGATTCCTCATCACTTTTTCATGCAGGATAGTCTTTTAGAGAAAATGCTATCAGACATGACTTCATACAGTCCCTGACTTTAGTCGGATTTCTGCAGTCCTGATTAAAACCAACTTGGTTTTACTGGAGTGATGTAGGGGACAGAACGAGCCAACTTTTCCTTTCTGTGGTTTTCACTGTGTAGGTCATCTGAAACAATGAAAATGGTTTTCCCAAAAAAAAATACCATTTCCCATAGGTTTCATTACTAAATTGGAACTTGAGTGGATGATTATTATGTGTGGTTGAGTGGCATTTGCTTTAATTGTGTATTTGCAGGTGGCACTGTCTTCTCTGCTAGGAGATAGGAGAATGTCTAAGGACTTTATCTATTAATGACACAGCCACTGGAATAGCAGCAAGGTAGCTCAGTTTGCAACCACAACACTGTTAAAACACAGATAACTTTAAACAACTACATTCAAAACAAACTTCTCTGTCTCATCAGAGCCTGAATGATTTCTAATAAAACCAAGCTTTAGCTCTTCTTTGTTCTGTTTGCATTGATGCTTGCTTGCATGATGCAGATGCAAAGGAAATATCTGCTTTGCTTCCCTTTGACATTTCCACTAAGATTACTCTCAGTATAATCTTGCATCAAAAAAATTGATTCAAACCTATGCAGGGCCTTATCTTGTGGTAGAAAGCTGCTGAGCCCAGCTGGTGAGGAGGATTCTTAGTTGCTGTGAATTGAAGAGAAAATGCATAGACTTGTAGCTTTTGTTGAATGCATTTCTCATGCGTCACTAGTTCTCGCTGAAACTAAATTCAGAAAGCTGGTGCCTTGATGCCAGTTGAGAAGGTTCATATGGTCCTACACGTGACTCATAATCACAGCAAAACCCAAATACTGGCCAACTGACAGCTGACCCTGCATCCTTCTTTATGATGTTTTTTCTCTCTTTGCTCAGCGGAATACACAACTCTTATGTTGCTGTTAGTCAGGTACCTTTAAACGGCATTAAACAATGGTCTTGAAAAACACGAATAATGTGTGGACTCTCATCTATTTCTTGCTAAACACCTTAGTTAAACTGTTGCAAGCCCCTATATCCTGCACCTTTTCCATTACGATTTTCTTTTTTTTAATACCATGATACCTAGAACTAGTAGTAAGTAAGAAAATAAAACATGATGAGCAAAATTCAGCTCTTAAAGCTCACTTTAGCAATATGAATGAAAACTAATCTTGTGCTTCTGATTTTTGTCCTGCTCGAGTCCCAGTTCTTTCCATCAATTAAAATCAGGGTTTCACCTCCAGAAATGTACCTTAATATTAGAAAATGCACATCTCTACATTTTAGGACCAAACTGATTGCTATAATAACTTTTTTGTTCCTGACTCACATACCTTTTCTTCTGTATTGAAGTGTACTCTTTTATCAGAAATTTCTCATAGGTACCCATATTACATGATCAAGTCACTTTTTCATATTCTTTTGAACAAAGCCGGAAGGGAGAACTTCTGGCATCATCCATAATTCAGAATTTTATAGCTCTTTTCTTAATGTGCTGAAGTTTTTCAACATTACTTTTGAAATACCCACACACTAGAACTAAGTTTGCATTATTTTATAGTCCTGTCAGAGCCACATAGAGGAGTAATGCTGCTTCCCCACTGTTACTTTGATTTCCTTCATATATTGTATTCATTGGCTGCAGCATAGCATTGGGAGTTCGTGGTTTGTTGTTGCTTCATGTTTTTGAAACCTTAAAGATTGTCGTTTGTTAGTGGCAGAACCAGCAAAGGTCTCAAAAATTTCCTGAACTTGGAAAAAGTGGAAAAAATTCAACTTACTTCTAAGCAAAATCTTTTAAGTGATAGCAAAACATATCAATAATCGTATAATAAGTAATGTAATTTATTATTTCCTTAAGGTTTTTGACAGTTGTCACATCCAATAAAGAATTGCAGTTTTACAATATCCCTATAGCCTGGGGAGGTAAGTTTTATTTTGAAGTGTGGAAACTGAGGCACAAATTTGTCACTGGCCAGAGTGTTCCTATACCTCTACAGAATCTGCTTTTACTGAGTCTATGACCTATTCATTCATCCTTCTTGGGCTGCTTAGGAGAATAAATGTTTTATACTTAATGTCACCGCATCATGATGTTATTCTGAAAGTACTTCCTTACACGTGGGTGTCGTACCTGTTTTTAGGACAGTCCTGTGCAGGTCAGTGGTCTCTTACCAGTGCATGAAATGCACCACGGCTGCATGAATTTAGTTGCTCAGCAAGTCTGCATTCCTTGGCACAGGGAGCAGGATAATACTGCTGGTGTCCAGACCTACTGTTTTCATAGTGCTGCATTTCCTCACTAATGGCTTATGAGGCAAATATTTAAGAGCTTATTTTTACATATTCTCCTTTTATCTCATTATTTATAGAGCAACTGTTAGGGTAGTGAAACTATAAATTTTTTTCCTTTTTTTAAAAAATAAGATCAAGCGGCAGAAGTTGAAGACTTTCAAGTGTGCACTTAGGAGTTTGTTCATGGTGACTGTTTTGTCTCCTGTGGTTCCCTCCTGGCACTCCTTCAACTCAGCATCCCCTCATCAGTAGAGCCTGCTGTGCTCCAGCGCCTGAGCTCCTACAACACCTCTGCATCCTCACTGGAACGAATTTGAGAGTTGTCAGACCCTGGCAGATAGATGGTCTTCGACCCTTAGAAGTCCTGTCAAATCTACTAAAGTATCTTTTATGGTAGAGAACAGACACTAAGTGCTTCAAAGGATCTGCTCAATCTTGCATCTTTTTTTCTCTGCTGTTAAAGATGTGGGACTCGGGTCAAGTTCAGCATGGAACCTTTTGCATCATGGAAACTTTTGTACTGGAAGGAAAAGCTCACCTAGTAGTTAAGCTAAAAGAATAACTATTTTAGGAACTTTGGGTACTTTTGTTGGGCCAGATACTGTGCATCTCTTGGGGAGCAGGTTGTCCTCTTTGCAGTATGTGTGTTTTACTCCTTTTTGTACCTGCAGAGGGTTTCTGCTTTGGTGTACTTGTTCCTTTTACCTTGCCCTGATCACCCAGTACTGCTGTAGAAAAGGACTCTGGGATGTTCCTTGTTCTGCTCAAGAGACCAGTTGTTCCTCTGATCACAGCTGTTTCTTGGAGCCCATTTAGACTGGAAGCCCTTGTCTCATCTGGAAGGTGATTGCCCCTCTCTCCCTTTCCCTGTCTCTTGATGACAGCCAGATGTACCTCGCAGTCTGGATTGGTCTTCTGTGCCTGCACTGTCTGGAGGTAAAGGCAGAAGCTGTTCAGGCAGCTGGAGCTGGAAAGATGCTGGTGCCAATCCAAGAGAAGCTGAAGGGATCCTGGTCTGAGATGTTTTCCTCTGAGCCAGTTTCAGCCCCTCTGCTTTCCTTTCTGGTGCTTCGACAGCGTAAGGCAGAATGAGGGGCTGCCCTGCTGCCTGCCCCCCACCTTCTGGCATGGCCTGCTCCTGCCCAAGGGCAGAGCCAATGCCTTTTTTTGGATCATGTGGGAGAATCCAACACAGTCTTCCAAGCCTGGCTGCCTGTCTTGTCTTTGCTACCCATGCCAGCCTGCCACTCCAGGGCAAGCCCTGCCATCTCATGAACCCCCAGACTGAATTGTCCAACATCCCATTTGCTAAGAGAAGGAAAGAGGCTTTTTAAATTATTACTTTGTGGCTGKTTTTTTTTTTTCCTTCAGAACATGCATCAGTCTCTAGAGATCTGGAAACCAGGATCCTGTTCAAAATTACTGCCCTGACCAAGCCCACATCCTCACCCAGTGGTCAGGCCCTTGGCTCAGAAGTTTGGTGTTAGATGCAGCTCCGGGTCAGGAGCCAGGTCAGGATTCTGTCTTCCGCTACCCAGAGGGCCAGGGATCCACCACTACTAGAGACAATCAAAGAAGATAGTCCCTAGCATTTTGTTTTGGGAGTGTTTGTTTACCCTGCCCTCCTGCCATATATTCATGATCATAAATTTTTTTAGTTTTTAAGTGTAATTATCAGAGGTGTTCTAAGTTGTCTTCTCTCTAGCCAGTGCCTGAGCACTTGCAGAGGGGAATGCCACTTGCTGTGTGGCCCTTTCATACTTGTAGTCACTGCCACACTGCAGTGTCATTACCCAGTGTTTGTTTTAAATGTCTGAAGTCCAGAGCTATGCTGGTATGTTAACCCACCACTTCTGTGTAGTCTGGAAATGTTAAAACTATAAATTATTATAAACAAAAGTGCCTTTGGGGGAGCTTATATGTTGTGGTTATTTAAGTAGTTCTATGGATTTCTGCCTTAGTTTAGTGCTCGTAGAATGTATACATGATCAGAGAAATATTCCACAGTTCACTGAAGAACAAAGGTATATTTAACAGAAGATGTATTTCTACTGAATATATGCTTTTTAAATTAGGATTTTAGCTTAAAAAAATAATTTCAGCTTTCTTCATCTGCTTTCCATATGTAACTGTTTCAGTTAAAATACATTGCTAAAGGTTTAATTGAATCAGTGCCATTGTATAAATACAGAATTTCTGTATATGTACATTTCTCATTCTGAAAGCTTCCAAAAGATAGCTAAGTGACCATTAGGATTATTTAACAAGAAAAGACTCTTGTTTTATGAGATGTAAGTTCTCCTACATAAAATACAACATGCTGGAACTAATTTTCATTGCATGGTTATGGTTAATGGTTAAAAATTTTCAGTCTGTGCAGAACCATTTCCACACCATTGACCCATCTGTTTTTAAAAGACCTTGTCTTGAATAATATGTGATATTTGGTCATTGAGGAGGAGCTCCCACAGTCCAGTGTGTTTCACATCCTTGAAATTTAGCCTTTCGTTTCGAAAGGTTCAGTATTTCAGTGTCTGGGCATCTCTAGCCCTCAATGAATATTTTGCCATAATAGATAAGGTGCATCCCAAGTAAACTGCTATAGTTTCCAAACACATCCAGGACAGACAAAGTGAGTTAAGGCAGGAGCCTAAAATTTCTAGGCAGAAGCAATAAAGCTTCTCTTTGTTGAGATTTTAGATGTTGCTTTGTTCTCAAATGCCCTGGTGAAAAAAATGCATCTTTAAAAAAAGTATTTTACAGACACTTAATCTTGGTTGTGTCTAATGCCTTTCAATATTTTTAAAAGAAATTCCAAGTGGATGAGTTATTTATGTGTTTAGCTTTTCTTTTCCATTATGTCTTTTAATAGATTCCAGATCTCATCCATATTGTAATGGCTTCTGTGTTACGGAGCAACAAAATTTAGTGGGTTAAATATCCATTTTTCTTGCCTCTCCGACATGAAAGTGCCATAGACCTATACAATAAATTGTTAACACATTTGTGAGCTTGAAAGTCCATGCTGTCACCCTCACTGTCTGCACGCAGGCTTCAGCAGACATGAGGAGGCCCCAGTGCACTCCAGCACACCTGGAAGCACCATGTTACTCCTAGCACTCAGGTGAACATGCTTGGAAGACATTATGATTAAAGGCTGTAAATGGAGAAGTGTTCAGGCTTGAATTCTTTGTAAATCGCTTCCCTCAACCAACATGTTGAAGCACATGTAGAGCATAATTTTATAGACTTGTCTGAGACCTGGGATATGCAGATGGAATATGTAAGGTGATGTCAAAAAAAAGAGATAACCCAAACTGCTGTGTTTGCCTTCCCCTCCCCATGCTCTCTTAACTGTGTGTTTATTTCTTTCTTTTCTCCCCCCCCCCCCCGCCCCGGATAGATTTATTTGAATTTCTGGGGAAAGCAGGTGTTTAGGGGGACAGAACAACACAGGGAGTGGGGCTGAGCTTTTAGCGTCTTGGAATTGCCACCATGAATCCCTGATTTATTTTTTTTTTTATGTTCTCTGAGAATATAAGCTCCAGGAATTGGAATATAGCATTCTGCACTCAAGAATTATTCCACAGAAAATGTGAGGGAGCCTATAATTAAACACTTGTGCACAGATAGCAGTATTGGAAGAAGGAATTTGGTGCCAGTCTCTCCAGAAGTGGTTGAAAACCGTAAATCATGAAGCGAATAGATAATCACAGATATGACAAACTGTAGCTGCATCTGCTGATTATTTTCTCCTCAACCTCTTGTGCACAATTAAGAATTCAGATTTAACAGCTGGGAATGATTTTCAAATGTTGATCTGAAGCAGAAAGTTCTATTCAGAAACTTTCAGCAGTTCTTTTATTTTCCCCATTTGTTATTTTTTCTGGAATAGGTTAAAAAAGATAGTACTTGACCTGCTCTGCATTGAGATAGAAAAGACATCATTATAAACTCAGATATGGATTTATGCTTAATGATCCATCTTCTAGTGTGACTGAGTTCAGCATCAAATGGACCGAATATCTGTCAACAGGCTAAACTTTCTTTGGTAAAGAAACTTTATCTGTTAATATTTTATTTTCCTAGTTCAGCAAAAAGACATCTTTCAAAGGTTTCTTGTTGATAGTTGTGGCAAAGAAACTAAGGTAAAAAGCTCAGAGTGAATGCTTGTCAAATTAGAGACAATACACAAGGGAAAACTACTAAAAACTGAGGGTAGTTACTAATGTAATCATACATCATTTTATACCCTGATTAGCATAGAGTTCTATATATAAATAAACTAATACACTGGACAGACAGATCTGTGTAGACCATGTCTACATATAAAATTCCTACAGAAAGATCTCACATCTGTCACTGTGCTCCATGTGCATCTGAGTTCAAAGCATTTGGCATTTAGGGTGTCAAAAGCAGCTGTTCAAGCTTTAGGACACAGTGTTTATATATTTATGTTCTGCAATTTTTTTTGTATTCTGCCAGTAAAACCTTTGGTTTTAAGGGTTCAACAAGCAGGTACGGGAGTTTTATCTGAATATGTATGCATGTGTATTTACACACTTCCTTTACGACAATAGATATTCAGAGTTCTTTCCTTACTCTAGTAAAGTGAACTGTGCATCTTTGCTGATCTGGTAGAGGATTATTGTGATTAATCTGATTAATTAATTAGTCTCTCTAGAAATAGATAAAAGAAAAATTGCATTTTTGGTAGGGGTATGTCCGGACAGGGGGCATTTAGGACAAGTTTAGTTATTCTCATTTGACACCAACAGTTGCGGTGTACACTTTACCTTCAAATATTTTCTCCTCTGTTACCTGTTCTTTTCGTTTGGGCATTTCCAGTTGCTTTGCAGTGAAACAATATATTTTTTTTTTTTATCAAACTTTCTCAAGTCTTAACCATATTGTTTGTGGATCAGCTCCAGGAAACATGTCTGAAGTCTGATCACCCTACACAGATGTGTCACGTTCTGCATTTTTGAAAGATAACCTGCATTATCAGCCGAAGGACCATTATTCTTTAGAGCCTATATTCTACTGCTTATCTTTCTCTTTATTTTTTTGTTTGTTTAGTTGTGTTGGTTTTTTTTAGTTTTATTTCATTTCCTTACAGCAGTATCCCCATACCTAAGCTTTTCATTTTTTTCTCCTTTTGTTCATTTTAATGGTACAGAATTATGCTCCCTTTTCTAACTTGGTCTTTTTCTCCCAGTATCTGCTCTGAGGAGTTTGCTTATATTGACTGCTGCTCAGGTTAAGAAGTTTTCTTGCTACAGCCTTAGTAGTTTGAGGGTTTTTTAATGATAGAGACATAACAAATTTTTTACATCATTTTACTAGCTGAACATTGAGAATAAACATTGTTTTAGACTATTTCAATATTAATTGAAACAACCAGTGTTCCAGAAAATATGCATAGAATGGAGGAGCTGTGATCCAACTCCACTTATTTTATTAGGCTGGTCACACTAATTTTCAGTGTATCCAGTAATTATGGAAAGTTTTGCTTATGATAGACTGTGGTATTTTCTGGGACTTCAGCTGGAAGAAAACAGTAATATCAGATAGTGGGATAAGTTAGCAGATGGTACAAGATAGGGAAATAGACAACAATGCTCTTAGTACAAAATTATCTGCATCAACTGATTAAGTCAAAGTGAAAATGCAGTTTTCAGTGCAGCCAGATGTCAAGACGTGTGCAGAAGCAAAGAACAAGACCCTGATGACTTGGGCATGTGAAGCACTGACTTCAGAAAAAATTGAGAGCTGTTGTTGGATATTCAACCAATCCTGACCTCTCAAGATGACTTGGAGTGCGAGGGCCTGCATGGCCTTGTAGGAGTTTGTAGAAGCAGGGAACTCTTGAGTAATGCTTGGAAGATGACACTGCTTACCGGACTGAAATTGAAGGAATTACTCCTAAAATTTTTTTTCTAGTTCTGCTTTCCCCAATTTGAAAAGAGCATTGATTTGTGAAGACCCAGAGAAGCCTTCTAGTTAGTAGCCTGAGATTATTTGTCAGAGTAAGCAGGATTTCCCAACTTTAGTCAAGATCCAAACAGCTCAAAATCAAGACAAGATGCACACCCTTTGGAGTCCGTGCTTTTGCATGAAGAAAACTATCCCCTTGAATAGATGTTGGTTAGCTTCTTTGGTTTGGTTTGATTTGTTGCTTTTTTTGTTGTTGCTGTTTTGTTGTTTGGGTTTTTTTTGTAATAAGTGCTTTATTCAAACAGGAATTAATTTGGATTAGCCTCATTGCCTGTGTTCAGACTAGTGGCTTCCTCCTAATTGAATCCTGTTTGTATGTTTTAATTTTCAAGAGGAATGCAAGCATTTCTAATTTTCACCACTTTAAACAATCAGAAAATTTAGAATAAGAGGTTGTGGGATACTAGCTTTTCTGCTTTCTTGTCACACTCGGAGATTTCTATCCAATAATAGGGGAGCAGACTAGAGAAATAGTCATATGAACAAAGAACTGTTGAACCCTTTGAATTAAAATAAAAGTAGTGCTATTCTCCATCTTAATCAATAGAAGGGGCTGTTTGGGCCATAGGGTTTTTATATTTCTTTTTTGTTTAGAGATTTACAAAGAGAATTTTCAAAAGTTGTCTTCAGGTCTTTCTTCAGAGCACAGTTGCCATGTAATTACAAGATGCATACTGGCGAAGAGGGAGCATGGAAAAAAAAAGCAGTGATGATGGTTTTCAAATAATGTATTTTATGCAGCAGGAAGAAAGTGATTACTAAAAGGTTAGCCCAGATTATTATTCATGAGTTTTCTGAGCTTTTAAACAAATGGTTGTGCAAATGTTCATAACCTCATCATTTTCTCCCTCTCAGAAGGTGTTCAGTTTTCCACATGTGCAATAGATCAAGTGTACTTCCAAAAATAGACATGTTGTTTGTGTTTGCAGTTCCAGATGATCTTGTTATGACAATGGAGCTTCTGCGAGGAGTTATCTGTGGGCTGTGTGGATCCTTTCTCACTTCAGTTCCTCTTACAGCTGGGAGCTGCTACTGTACTGCAGAAAAACCTTCTCCTTTTTGGGTACTGTGCTTTGGTTTCAAAGCCAAATGCAATTAAGTCATCCTGATTAGATCATTAGAGCCTTCAGTGAAATCTGCTCAGTAACATGTCTGAACTTTTGCTGTGGTTCCAAATGAATAATTTTTTGGTATTTGACTTTGCTTTGAAATGTGGAGTGCTCTTTGCCTGAAGGGGTATCTGGTTTTGCATAAACATGGCAGGTTTCAGACCATTTGAGGGACAGAGTGTAGAATAATTCAGCCGTGCTGAAGATCTGAAGTATTTCAGCAGTAATATTAACAGTGTACTCTGTATCTGCTTCATCTTGTTGAAAATTTTACAAATACACCTGGTAGAGCTCACCAGGCAGAACTAGCTGAGCCCTCTCCCTCCTGTGTAACTGCTGTATGTGACCCTGGGTACATTCAGCACCGACCATAAAGTTTCTAAGGGTATCTCCCTCCCCAGACACTTTGCTCCCATCGTACACCCTGTGCCTCCAGAGTGGTAACTGGGTTGCAAACTATGGAACATTGGATATTGAACATTCTCGATGCCAAAGCTGGCATGAGGGCATTATTTACCAGCAAAGGTGAATCCTTCCGGAAAATAGCAATTTGCTTTGAAAATTAGGGTCACTTTCACACGCCATGTGCTACTGAGCTACTTTCTGTGGCAAGCCTCACCCCTTATCACAGTGCTCTGTGGGAATGCACAGCCACCAGATGCATGTGACATGTTCACTTTGCATGTCTTCATGGTATTGTAGGGGTAAAACATGGCCATAAGAATCAGCAGTTGAAGAAAACAGAGGGAAAAGTATGAAGGTAATAATAAATGATGAAAATATAGATATAAAACTGGGAAGACAAAATACACAGAAGAAATCCCCTAAACATCTCACACCACCAGCTGTGCCTCCACCTACTTAAAAGCAGAGGTTTCTTGTGAGCACTCTGACTCTGTTTTTGTTTGTTTRTTTTCAATGCTAGAAATTCAGAGAGATTTACTGCAGGATTAATCACTGTTCATCATGACTTAGGCTAGCAAAATTTGACTGCTTGACAATATTTGAGAACCAAAACATGTCTCTCTTTGAGTTCAGGTGCATTGTTGTTAATACCTAGTCTCCGGTTTAGTAAACAGTAAGCAGTTGTTGTTTTCTTCTCTGAGCCCTGAATATTTATTGGCAGACTGGGGTTTTCTTCTTTGGTTCTGGTTAAGACAAGCAGTTACAGCTGAAGTGTAAATAGTATGATGGGATCTACATGCTTTATTTAGCAGGTAATTTAAGGTATACTAGTGTGAGACATTTTTATAAGAAACAAAGCAGCCACTGAAAATTCTAAGGCTGGTAATATAGAACACATTTTTTAATTCTTCATGGCATCAAACTAATAATTATTAGTTGGCACCATTTTGGTGACTCTTGTTTTAGAAGCCAGGCTATTAAAACTACTTATTTTCAGAGTTCCAAGCTTTTGTTTGCAGTTTATAGAAATACAACAGTAGTGCTTTAGACTTCACATCAGCTCTGTGCCAATGAATTTGACTATATGAATAGCTGACTTTCCTTCCAGCAAAATATGTTCTTCACAGTGAGCATTTTTGTGTGCTCCTCTGAACCACTCCAGTTAACATAAGAAAATCAAGAAAAGGAATGATAGCCTGAAACATAGTTGGCAAACATTTTATACTTTCATACTGAAATGTGTTTCTTTTGCCAGTAAGTTTACTAAAATTGAATTTTTTTTGAAAGTACAGTGCCTTGGGAAAGCTGTAGTACTTGCTAGGGAGGTCATATTTATTAACCAGAAAATAGTAATTGGAAAAGAGATGAAGCATGGTCTATTGCTTCAGAAATTCTTCTTTGAATTGGCCAATTTTCAACTGTAAGGAAGTCTAGAAGGATTTTATGCCGTTTCTGCCTCCTAAATCTTTTTTCTCAATAGGACACTGATAAAAGGTTTCATGTGAAGTTTCTATTTTTCCAATAGAAGAAGGAAATCTAAATTGCCTCTGGAGTTTTTCTTGGTTCTGATGAGTTAAGCCTAGTCTGGAAAGAGTATGCACAAAATGGAGATGCAATTTGGACATGTGTTTTGCTGTGAATACAGGATGTTGTGAAATAGCAGATTCAGGCATTAGGAATGCAGCACTTTTGAGGTGGTAGGTTGTGACTGTACTTGCAGCAATTTGCATAGCATTTTCTGCAGGTCTTTATCAGTTTACTTTTATTGCTATTTCACTTCCCATGATAAAGAAGTGGAAGACCCCCTTCTGGCAAAGAAACCTTTGCAAATTATGCTGACCAAAGGAAGAGTTGCCTTTCCTGATCCCACTATTCCATACCCTCCAAGAAGATTTTTCAGTTATCGGCTTTTGCTTCTGTGTGGTCTCATCAGTTTTGACTATGGCAGAGATGTGCTTTATGTTACCCCGAAAGATCAGATACTTAGAAGAATTTTTCAAGTGTTTTAATATCTTGTGGTGCACTTTTAAAATATTGCTTTATTATTGCTTTTAGGCAAAAAGGGAAATATTAAAAGCATTCAGGAAAGACCAGATAATTCATGACATATGTGAAGGCTAGGTATGGCCAGTCAGATGTGCCTAGCCCGTTCATGGTTTGTGGCAGTTTAGAGAGAGACCTGGCTCTTCACATGCGACTGACTTTTCTTCTCCTTGCATGTGAATGAAATGAAGCCTGATCTATTCCATATATTGCTGTATGGATTTTTTCACCTATAAGCCATTGATGCAGCAATGCATGCCAGTGCAACCGAGGTGCCGTCACAGGGCCCATGACTGGAAGAGCTGCCGTGCTGTGGGCCAGAGGTCCTTGTTTTGCTTGGTGATCTGCCCTGCACCAACATGAATCAAGTAGCTTGAGAACTAGCAAAAATTGCTGCTCGGGGATTTGCCCACGGATTTGAGCGTATGCAGCTCTACACATGACCTCCAGCAGGCAGGTGAAGGGTGCATGGCTGGAGCTCACTGTCCCACTGCTTGAAACTCCTTCAAACTGCCCAGTGTGGGGCAATGTCTGTAGCCAGCTTATCTGTTTTAACATGGCTTTTATGGCCTCTGCATCAAGGAGCAGAGGATGTTCAGAGTGGCTGATAGCAGCTCGTGTAGCCGAAATCAGGCGGTTCCCACCTGTTAGTGTGTGGCCTGGAGTTTGAGAGCCTGTCTTAAAATCGGTTTGTTCGCCCTGTGAAGGTTAACATTTGGTAGGGTTTTTTTGTTTGTTTGTTTGCTTGCTTGGAGTATACATTTGACAAAGTAACAGGAGTTTGCAAACTGTTTTACCTGTTACTGGGACCATGTTAACACCCCTTTCTTGGTCCTTGCACAACAAATACTGCAGCTGGAGTTTCAGACTTTAATAAGCTGGGATCTGTAATAGAACCTTAGAAGAAGGGTCTCAAAGGGTAAGTACTGTTTTGTTCCCTCTTCCCCCCTCCCCATTTTAAATGCTTTCTTATAAGGAGTCATTCTAGACTATATGTTATCATTATTTGTCTAGTATTTACTAAGCCACAAAAAGAGAGCTGCACACTTTCACAACAGTTTTTGGTCCAAGTTTCATTTTAGTATTTCATGCAAACAGGACATGCAGGCTCTGTTAACTAGACTGAAAGAATTCATGATGGCAGAGTATCTTTTCAAATTACAATTGTCTACAGAATGCTTTTAAAGACATCTGTGAGGTTTTTTGTACTCTTAGGCCACACAAACATATTTTTAAAAATTTCCATTTGCTTTTCAAGCAAGAAAAAATAAGAATATCTAGTTAATTTAGAAACATCCTTTTCTGGATGTTCTTCACTTATGTTTTTTTTCTTCATATTTTTCTACTGTCTGCCTTTCTCTCATTCCTCTTGGGAGAAGAATTTCTGTTTTCCTTCAGCACAGAAGCTATCTTTGTAAAGGTCAGCGTAAGCAATACTGTTGGGGAGCTCTATCTACCATTATTCATAAAACATTTGCTAAAGAAGGGTCTATCTTTTTAATGAAAAAAAAATTCGTAGCTTTTTAGACCGTTAAATTATAAATTACGTAATCTGATAATGAATTATCTCTATGTCCTATAAGTAACCATATTAAACATTTACGCATGTATTTAAACTTCAGACCTGTGAGTTCTGAAATTCAGCAAATGCTGTCCCAACAATTATTACCATTTAGTACCTAAAATTCTTCCCTGAGAAATCTCTTTAAAGATTTCAATTTTCCAGACAGGGAGCTTCAAATGAAAGTTATAAGAAAAAGTAATAGATATTGGGAAGGAATCTAAACAATTACTTATAAAATCAATGAACAGTCCCTCAGTTCACATCCCGAAGGGATCTGTGGAATCATCAATTTCTTGAATTGCACCAGTGAATCAGAAGAGACATCTAGGTATTGCTGCTACTGGGTTCTTTTGTTATGCCCTACTTTCTTCTGTTAGAGCTGGCAGAAAGATATATGACATAAAATTATTGATTAATAGCTCTGAAATAATCAAATTATTATTTCTTTTTAGAATTCACTGTTCCTTCAGAAAAATAAAGTATAAGCTTATTTCTTTCAGCAGTGTTGTACAACCTGGACTCTTGCCTTATTGGACACTATTGAAATTACTTGCCATTTATTCAGTTCCTGAGATAAACAGAACTGAAAGCTCAGTCAATGCATGTCAGGGCAGATATGATCATCCACTAGAGTTTTTTTTTCCAGTTGGCTTTCTTACACTACCTAACCTTCAGTGAACTCCCTGCAACATCTGCTTTCACAGAATTCTCCTTAATCCACCTTCATTGTCAGACTGGGTTTTCTGTTTGATTTTTAAAAATAGAGAAATAATGATACTTCTGGTAATTTCAATAACTAGAGAAAAGTTAGTAAGGATGGGAACTCGTTTAAGAGGGTTAAAGGGATAATAGTGTAACACAGTCAGTGTGAATAGAAGTCTTGAATATGTTCATGTCTTCATAAGAAGTTAGTATTTCCTTTTGAGTTAATCTCAGAGTATCTCTTCGGTTTTGAATTACTTTTGCCCAGAACCTTCAGGTTTAAAAAAAAAACAAAAAAGTTTCTCAGTCTCACTGGTGCAGCAACCTAATATAAGATCCTATGCTATGGAATATTTGTCGCACAAATATTATCTGCCACATACACCATCTTTGTCTCTCCTTTCTGAGTGGATGGGGATGAGAACTATGTTTTCTAGCTAGTCAGCTGGAGATTATTCCTGGGAACACAATGCCTGTCATCAGTTTATGTTGTGAACAGCATGTTGAATAGTGTAGCACTGCTAAGTATATSTCAGGGTCATGATTTCTCTCAATCAGAATTGATAAAAGTGCAAGCAAGAAGATAATCTCTTGCAGACACAGAAGGGAAAATACACACCTCTGCAATGCTCACTTAGATGCTGTAACCTCCTATCACAGTTTTCCTGGCTAACAGCTGCGTCAGAGAATAGAAGGCCTTGAAGTTTGGAAATAGACAATATACATTTCACTGGTCTTTGGAGAAAAAAGTTATCTCTCTACCCAAAAAAATAGGCAAGTGAAGGATGAGGAACAGAGACCAAAAAAAAGTAAGTATTGCTTCATGGCCAAAATAGGAATTATTTTCTAGTTTCCAAGATAGCACCAAGACAGAGCAGGCAAAAGCTACCACAGAATATCTGTAGAGTCTATGAACACATTTATTTTCATAAGATTAGGTATCTTCACCAGTGTTCAGACACATCTAAAAGGGCCACTGCCACTATGTTTTGCTTTATAAATCCTATAGAATCATCTGTTGGAAAGTGAATTATTCTCAGAAAATTCCTGCAGGAACCATACATTAGAGCCCATTCTTTCTTCACTTTGAATCTTTCAGATCTGTTTTGGAGGCTTAAAAGACACTTAAAGAAGGTAACCTGTAGGGATGCCTGTAGTAAAACATTCCATAAGCTTCTGTGGAGTCGAGATTCCTTTTGTGTGCATACCTATAACTCATGAGATGTGCTCTCAGTAGTATCAGTAACCAGGCAAATGGATAATCTCAAGTACAAACCTACATTATGTTCTGGCCACAATATTTATTGGCTAGTGGAGGCTGTGTCATGTAATTAGAAGAAACTGAGACCGTTTTTTCAAATATTGTTGTATACCTTTTTTTGTTTGAACAGATAACATTTTCTTTTGCTAAATTTAGGACAGGGAAAGCACTGAAGAAGGTGAGGTCATTGAATATTCACACAAAAGCAGAAAATGCTATGTACTGCTCATCTGGTTTTGTCTACTAAAGCTTACTTCATTTCAAAGTTTTAATATTTGATTTGGTAGATTTTCATCAGTTCTAATACTACTATGTGCTAAAACGTGCATATGTGCTAAAAGAAAAGTAAATCACGAAAGAGAAAATTCAAATGTACATACTCCTTTCACTGCACCTTCCTCCAATATGCAGAAAATATATYTATCGGCTCATATTAATCATAGAATGGTTTGGGTTGGAAGGGACCTTAAAGATCATCGAGTTCCAACCCCCCTGCCACAGGCAGGGATACCTTCCACTACATCAGGTTGCTCAGAACTCCAGCCAGCCTGTCCTTGAACACCTTCAGGGGTATTAGGCTTGTTTTCTCCTAATTTTTGATATTTTATCATTTAAGAGTGATGCTAGCACTGTAGCTAGAAAGGTTTTTGGTGACTGATGTAAAGATCCCAACTTGGGAAATGTTTAAGCATTTAAAGAGAAGTCATGCACAATACAGGTAAACTAGATTTTAGAAAGACATGTCTCTTTATAGTGCATAAAGATACAGAATTGGAGATTCCTTTCTGCGTGAATGTGTTATATCCCCTCCCCCAGGTTGTCCTTGGAAAAAACCCTAAACTCTATTGCAAATGATTATCCACTGGCATGGGGCCTGGCCCCTTACAAGTTGGAAACCATTTTATATGCTGTAGATTCTTTTCAGTTTTAAAGCCCTATGTTGGCTTGCAAACAATGATGACATCAACTCTTGAAATCCTGCTCTAGCTCTGTTCCCTGTTCTGTAAGGTTTATAAAGCCAGTAGCATTTGTTTTTGTTGCCAAATATTTAAACTGACATGTCTGATTAATGAGCTGATGTTATGGTTTGTTTATTATTGGTTTTACATTGTATGCCTGAAGTGTGAGTAGATAATTTTAAGAAGAAATTTTTGCAGTACATAGTAAAACATATTGCAGTAAGGACTTCTGAACAATATATAATATTTGACAATCTATATATAAATCTGAAAATGAAATTAATATGTAAATATCCTTATCAATGAAAACTTAGTGTGTTCTTTTGCAATAGTGATGTCACAATAATTTTCTACAGCCTAAAGTTGGCTGGAGTTAATTAGCCCCTGCTACCATAGCAGTGATATCTGATCGTATAAAAAAAAGGATTTACTTGAGACCTTGCAGAATTTCACTGTTTGTGTATAACATTATATGTACTTAATATTTATCTATCTTACTTATATGAGATAACTGATATTATGAGATAATAAGACTGACTTATTCAGCTGGATTCCACTCTAATTACTCTGTGACTATTCAAGTGTAAGCTGGTGTATGCTGCACAAAGGCATTTCTGAGCTCATGGCTCTCTTGTAATTGTGTAGATGACAAGTATGTGTTTAAGAAAGGATGGAAGGTAATAAATTTAGTTAATAATAAAACAGGTAGGCTTTTTATGTTTGATGTTGTAGTTCAAAGTTTTAGGTGTTCCACTGAAAACGTAGGAGACTGTGCTTAGCAAAATGTCCCTACTGTGCTAAGACTGATCCTTACAAGAGGTTAAGAGCAAACTTAATGTGATATATAAATGTAATACTTTTCTGTGGCAGTTTTCCTGCAGTGTGCTGAAAACTGTTCATGAGTTAATTATTGCAGAAGCCATTTAAGGCAAAAAGGTGCTGTGAGTTCTGTTGTAAGTGGTAGGCCAAGGACAGGAAAAGTGTTTTTTTGACTGAAATGGGAACCAAAGTTTGTTAACTCTCAGACAACAGAAAGCTACGATTGGACCAAATATATTCATTCACCCATTTCTCTGTGGTCAAGGGAATTCTGATTAAGTTTTCTAAGAATGCTTTCATATATTTAGTAATAGTTGGTAAGAGAACACTCGCCAAGGAATGAGGTTGCCACTACAGTTCTCCACTGATTTTTCTTAGCCAGGTTACACTCAATGAGTGTTCTCTAAATTTTTTCTGCTCTACAGCTTATTTTCTTAAAAGAAATTAGGAGCATTGAAGCAAAATTAAGACCAAAAGCAAGAACTTATGAAAGAAACATTACAATTAAATCTGAGCGGTGGAAGATGACAAGTCCGTGCATTTTTCTGCATTTCAGAGGATGTTGTTCTCAGTAGACCATCAGTTGTCATTGCATACTGTGCTTTTCAGCGATGGTTATTGTATGAATAACCAGGTCAGTCAGTTGTTTAAATAAAGCTGGGAGAAAAATACCACAGAAAAATGAGAGAGAGAAGCAGCTATATTCTTTAAACATCACATTTTCTCTATTATTCTTACTTTTCAAAATACTGGAGACAGCTCATGAAAATCTTTTCCTTCTTAGGTCATCATTGTTTCTTTATTCCTTTATAAAGATATATAATATTTTTTTGTTGTTTATCTTCAGCAATATATTATGATTCCAAGAAGAGATGATAATAATAGGAGGAAGGGAGTGAATAATAGGAGAGAGAGAATATTGGAAACAAAGATACTGCATTTATCTAATTGTCCAAATTTCTAACAGTTGGACAAATACAGAAAAATGGTAGACAATATTCTTGACACTTACTTAGTAAAGTTTAGTCTCTGAATCCATATTTAAATTGTGGGCTATCTCAGATATTACATGCCAGTGACTGAAAAGCCCCAATCGAACCATTAATTGAAATTGTTTTGTTTCATGCAAATMTTACCAGAATTAGTAGGAGGCACAGGAAGGTACCTCCTTGTAAACTTGTAAGCCTCATTAGGCAACCAACTTTGAAATCCTCAGCCAATGTTTTTTCAGTTTTCCATGTCTGTACAATGGAGGCTTTTCGCATACAGAATTTTGCCTCACAAAGGAGTGATTCAAGTTCAGATTCATGGATTCAAATCAGGTTCGGATTACCTTAGAGAAATTAGGACCAATCATCATATTTTCTTCAACCTGCACCAACCAGTCTGGGTTTGCACATTGCACTGCACAGTGATACTTAAGTTCTGTAGTGGGGGACAAGACAAATCATAAACACAGGAATAATTTCTTTTATGTATTTTCTTAGTTTCTTTTATGTGAAATGTGGAAAGAGAGGAGTCTGATAAGAGCTCACCCCAGTAGGTGCTAGGGCCCAAGAACAACCAAACAATTTGTTCATGCCTAACTTCATTAATGAAAATAGTCTCATGGACTTCTTATATGATTATTCCTTATTATGTGCTTAATTATATACTTTAAGCATAAAGCCAAGACTGAAATATACAATACCCTGCAGGTTCTTACTTAAAAACCCCTAGACTTATAAGTCATCTAAGGTGAACAAGAAGTTATATTTTCCTTTGATATTGCACATGAACTGGAGTACAGATACAATACTGTATTTATGTTGAGACCATGCAAAAATAGGGTGTTTCAAGACAGCATCTCCACGTGGGTGGAGAGACAGGAAAAGGGGGAAGGCTATGTGACCCTGGAGAACTTCTGAGCCTCTTGAATACCAGTCTATTTTTTACTTTAAAGATGTAACTATTTTATATCTCTTTAAAAGTATAATTTGGACTATGATCTGAATTCCCTTGAGATTTTTTTTGGTCAAGTTCTAGGTGTTTGCTTTTAATATTTGCTAAATATATTATATGAAATTATATAAAATAATAGCATTAATCCTCACTAAAATTAAATGAAACACAGGGTTTTCTCTGTTTTTTTACAAAAACTGTGAAAAAGATAAAAACAATGAAGACCCTTCTTCATTTCTTTTTTTTTGTTGTTTGGAAATCAAAAACCAAATAGTTTGCCTGGTTAACATATGTCATTTTCAGCTGTAATGTTCAGTGAGTTTGAGCCAAAGAACGTATGCAGTTTGAGGGATCTATAGAGTGTGCTGGAAAATGTAAATCTTGAAACGTACAAAGTCCTAATGTTTTGTGCAGACCTCTTGCTTTGCTATCTTTCTGAGTGCATTCCCGGTTTGCATTTTGCCGGTCTTTTTGTTTCCATGCTTCCTTTTGAACCATTTGTCATTGGCTATCACCACGTGTGTCGCCCCCCACCCCCGCAGTTGTTTAAGTGCTGTCTTGCAGATCGCCTGCAGCTGATCCTGTACATTGACTGTGTTTTCATGTGATAAAAGACTTCATCCTTTCCCTTCTTTGGCAGATACTTGTGTGCTTAACATTTCTGTTGGAAGAACCTCTTTGGCCTGATCCCGACTGAGTTACTATCCTGACTTTTTCCCATCCCGTCATTGTTGAGAAACACCATTTTCTTGCATCCTCCCCACAAAACCATTGCGCACAGGAAATAGGCAGTTGATCCTAATTTCCTTCCTTCAGTTTCAAGCTGTTTAAGAGGACTTATGAGTCAGCATCTCATTTAGTTGTATATCATCATCTACATACTCCTCTCTAGCCCTTTGTGTTCTCATTATCATTTCCCTGCAGCTTCAGCTGATTGCATGTCTCTGCAGGATTTCACCCAGAGACTGTAAACCTAAGGAACGCTAATTGTCATCGTAATGTCCTGGGGTCCTGGCTTAACCCCCCTTTGCTTCTTTCTGTACTCCTGCATTTCTCTGATTTTAGCCACTCTTCTCAACAACAGTGTCATCTTCGTAGGTGACCCATGATAAATGTAATGTGTTTAATGTATTCTGCATTTGTAAGGACTTCCCTTTTGAAATCCATCAGAAACATAAATCAAGGGTATATTACACAGACTGAAAAAAAGGGGAAAACTTAACATGCTTCTCTTTTGCAGTACTGCCAGTGAAAAGGCACTTCAGCTTGTATGTCACTGCCAGCCAGAACAGCAGTGCTGCATTCCTGCGGAGGGAGCACATTGTGCTCCTAACACCCTTCTGTGACATTATTTCAGACTGACTAAGGGGGACAGATGTCTCCTACTAAATCATCAACAGAAATGTCTCAAGCATCTGCGTTTTCCTCTGGAGACTTAGAATTTCAGTGTTCAACAGGCCTGATCCTGCTTAAGATGGGTAATACGTTCTTTTGATCTGCTTAGCAAGCAGATCCCACAAAGCAGACTTGCAGTTCATTCACGCTTGTTTGGAGGGCTCTGGCATAATGACTAATACAGTCACTCAGCCCCAAGGTATTAATCGCTGTCCTCCCTAAGTTGCTCTGTGCTGTTCCTTTGGGTACTACCTTACAAGTGGTATTCACCAGACTTTTCTTATGACTTTGATGACATTCAGCACATTCCTGGCAACTTTGCTTTCCTCCTATGACTCTTAGTTTTCTACACTTTTTTCCAGGACCACCGCTTGCTCCATTTAGGTTTAAAGTTCAAAAGCAACATGTATTGCAGCTGTTTCCTTTGTCTCTGGTACCTTTCTCATGACAATGATGTCTGGCTCCCAAAATTAGTTTTTCTCCCTGTGACACCCCTTCCTGGTCATAGCTACCATTAGTGACACTCTGCAACTGTTCCTCAGCTGCTGTGTCCCAGCCCCAGTTTCTACTCTCCTTGGCCTCTAGTATTTTCCACCTTTTTCCAGAGTAAACTACTTATACTCTTTTGTTGATTTTTAACATATTACCTTTATATGTCCACCTGCCTGTATTAATCTGTTTCTTTGCATGCCAGTCCAACATGTACAAGCATTGGTATCTCTTGTATTCTGACTATTTGCTTTCACAACTCATGAAAACTTAACACTAGTTTCAACAGGAGCCTCTGTGCTCTGAGGGTATTTGGAAACTGACAGTGGAAATCCCGGTCATTTTTCCATCTCATTGGGAGATGACAGGCCCACCTTTTATAGGTTCTACTTGCACTGTTCAAGCTGGTCAAGTGATATTCATTCAAGCCAGCTAAGGATCTGCACTCATAGATGAGAATGAAATCACAGGCTCTGTACAACTCAGGAGGAGGCATGGGATCCTATCTGCTGGCCAGCAGAGGTTGCTCAGAGCACGTTAGTTGAATGTTCTGCACTCTACAGTTCTTTATTCCTTAGTAAGTCAAGTCCAGTTTTTTAACCTTATGTGGGATTTGCTCCAACATGCTGTTTCTCCCCTCGTGCTGGGTATTTGTTTTGATGCCTGATCTCTCTGGAAAAATGACACAGTTGGTGAGGGAAGCAGAAGACAGGGGATTGTCCCAGGAACCTGTCCCTGGGGTGGGAGAGATTGCAGCCCTTACTGCATTTGGAAATTTCAAAGCTCTCCTTGAATTCATTCCCATCATTGTGGACTATACATATCCATATGCATGCCAACAGATGGAAAAAAATCATATTCCTCTACAATCTAGGAGTAAAGGAAGAAATAGAGCATTATTGTTTTCCCTCTTGAAATACCCCTGAGGTCAGTGGAGTGCTGATGAAGGCATCAGTGTGATGTTGAGTTTGGATAGAAATGCAGACAGTTAAGAAATATTTTGGAAAGTTCCAAAGGAAGCCATGCTTCAGGTTTGGATTCAGACCCAAATGTCTTCAAATTTCATTCATAATAAGGTCTTTACGTGGGCTGCAGTAATGGTCTTAATTATATTTCTCGAAACCATACTGGCCTGTCTGGATCTTCTTTAGGAGATCTGAAGTTTGCTACGTAACACCATGAAAGCCTTGTTTGTCTTCTTGTGCTACCTTATGCCGGAATTGAAGAAGCCTCCTGCTGCACTGCTGTTGTGGTTCTGGATTTGTGTGTGTTTCATTTTTCCCTGCGAGACTGTGTTTATTCAGAGAACACTAACTGTTAATCCGACAGCATATCCATATGATTTCAGATCAATTTYTGTAAGAGGAGGGAGAGACTTCTGGATCTAAGGTGGACTAATTTTATGTATTTTAACTGCAAATCTTTATGTATCTATTTGCTTTAAAATTAAAATAAACACTGTGTTATGATGAGAGGAGGGGGAGAGTTACAGATACAGGCAACATTTTCCCTGATTGGGGATTGAGGGTGGGAAGTGTTGCAGGTTTCCTCAAGCATCCTCATTTCCTTACCCGTTCTTAGGTCAGGATTGATGTTTCACTTCCTTTGGAGCTAGGAAAGTCCAGGGAAAAGTGACACAGTTGTAATTCTCCAAGAGGTTCCAAGGTTTGATGAAACTAAGTAGCTCAAGTTGATCCTATGCAATAGCTTTAGGAAGGGTGATGGCTGCACACTCTGCCCACTGCAGCATTCATGCTGCCAGTGGGCAGAGTAATGTCCCTTCTGAAGTGTGGTCTTGTTGTGTAATGATGCCTGAATGTCAAGCAAACATGCAGCATGATTTTTTCTCTTGGAAGTCTTATGTATTTGGATTGAGAACGGACTTGGTCCTTACAGAATATATAATTTTTTTTTCTTTTTAAACACAATAGTTTCATAAAGGCCGAGGAGGACTTCTCAGGTTTGCATGTGTGAGGTGGTAACATTATAAAAACATGAAAAACCTTAACACAGTTTCAGTATTACTGAGACATTAGCAACAGACTATTTTGTCTTTGTGGTTTGGAACTGGAACTTTTCCAGTTGTTGCCGGAAGGCTACATTTAATTTGTACTGTGTTTGCATAAATAGCTTATTTGTAAAAATCACATTTTACTTGAACAATTCTAAATGATGGAGTTATCATACGGAGAAAAATGATCTATTGTTCTCTTTAAATAAAATGGTACTGCCCTTCCAAAGTATCCAATGGACAAAAGCATGAAAAATCACAGCATACTTGAATGATGCTTATCTCGTCCCCAGAATCAGCTCTCACATGCTCATATCCTCTGGGTTTGTAAAATTGAAAAGATTTTTTGAATTACTCTCTTAATTGTGATGTGGGCATTATAATTACTTGCTAAATAAGATTCTTTAACAATGACGTCCTTGTTGTCAAAGAAGTTGCATTTCTTTGCCTGGTATGAATAGCTGCATGTTCTGAACTGGGAAGCAGCATTTGTCGTGGGAGCCCAGCTCTGTTGAAGGAGGAATCGATTGCTTCGAGAAGGTTTTTCAGAGCACTCTACAAAAATCTCTCTTACCCCCACCTCCACCCACAGGCAAATGAAGATTAAGGAAAATACAGGACCTCCAACTCTGCAAACTCAAACAGCAGTAGGCAATTTCCCCTCCAATTAGCATCTCATTCATGTGTTGGAGGAGAAAAATGGTTGAGTTTTTTTGGCCCTTAAACTCCTTTTAGCAAATTCTCACATTCTGTGGGGTTTAAGATCAGATGTAGAATAGTAAAGAGAGATGTGATTGGAGAAGACTTTTTAATCATGCCATAGTTTCTTTTACTCTTTTTTAAGTTGTGGTGAATCATGCGTTACATAGTATTTCTCAGTTCTGCTTGAAGGATTCCATGTCTCTGTACAAAGTGTGAAACAAACACAGAAGTGTAAGGACTGCTGCTAACTCCAGCCAAGAGTTGTATCATTTCTCAGGAAGAATGTTTTGTTATTTCTTGTCAGTTATGATTGAGATATATATAGATATAGATATATATTTATGGTTTTTTTATATATATATTTATGGATCTGTACGGCTCAACTTTCAGCCATTAACGTTGTATTAGATGAACATTCTCTGTTTCTTTGACATACAACCACATGTAGCACATTTGAACTGAGTTCAGCAAGAGTTCTGAGAATATTGCATATCAAGTACTGATGGAGCATATTGTTCCCTGCCACACGTGTGTTTCCTTCATTATTTTTCAGTGTCTCTTCTCTTCCTTTATTCAGTATACTTTCAGTGTGTACAGGTTATTCTTTTTTAATTTCTATTGTTCTCCTTTTTCTTTTCCTGTTAACAATTATCTCTCCCCCTCCCCTTCTTTTTTCTCTTTGATCCACAGGTTTTGCAGTGCATGTTGGTCTCCCTTCATTCAGAACTTGACATTCAAAGGTACATGATGAAAATTGAATCCTCTCAGAGAGTTAGTACTGTACTTTCTTTTTTCTGCACTCTGCTGTGAATTGAGTTTGTTACCTTTTAATTGTGTGTCTTGCTTCACAACTAGAGTTCTCAAATAAACATGAATCTGCATGCTTTTGTCTCTCTGTATTTCACAGCAATGAAGTATCATTCGTATAGATTAATTGCATATGGGAGTGTGATGCATGTGCATCCTTTGAGAATTTTTTTAATTCTGACTTCCTTTAATGGCATGATAGACATAAGACTTATATTAGATGCTCTGAAATCCACCAAAATCCAGTGGGAGATCCTAGATAAATAAGTGATCCCTAAACGCTGTCCCAGTTCTAGCTTTGTGTTTGTATTTATACATATTTGGAACTGGCTTAGGTGGTAAACGTCTTGCTGCAAAGTTAAGGACGCTTTGGGCACAGCAGTTAATATTTTTGTATTGAACATGCAAAAAAGCGTAGTTCTGCAACTTAACGAATTATCTTCTGTGTACACTGTGCACCTGTGAAGTCTCCCCTTTCATCCTGCTGAGCTTCTCTTCCATTGCTGGATGGCTTCTAACGCCACAGAGGATGGATGGCTACCACAGCTGCCCTTTCCCCCGGGGAGGCAGCGAATGCGTACATGCCTTGTAGATACACACATGAAAGGTGCCTCTGCATGGTTCCTGCTGCAGTCAACAGCACAACCATAAAAGCACCGAGATAAGGCGTGCTGCGAGCAAGGGGTGAGGCCGCGGAGCACGCAGAGTGCGCTCGGCTCATTTGCGTCTCATTTGTGTTTCCACTCTCAGGATTTAAGTAGGCCAATAAACAGGCCGACCACAGGGCTTGGTGGGAGAGGCGGAGGTGTGGAGAGCAGTAAGGCTCTCCGTCCCTTGCCAAGGAGATGGCCTCGAGGGAGTGAAAAGAAGCAAAAGAGCAGGGTGACAAGTTGGGAGAGAGGAGCAGCAGAAGCTTCTGCAGCATCTCTCCTGCAGCAGCCCCCTAACTCTCCCAGGTGCCAGAGCAACAAGCTCTAGTAAGTGCTTCATCGCATGTTTAGTTCCACGAGTAGAGGCTAAAAATTAGTCCGTGTCGTGCGTGTGCTGCCGCCGGAGGCAGCGCTGCCTCTGCCGGGCCATTGTTCTGTGGGCCTGGCAGCCCCCGCAGCTGCGGGGCCGCGGTCGGGCAGCTCCGCCCTGCCCGCAGGCCTCGCTACCACTCAGCGGCCCTCATGTCGAGGGCTCTTTTTCTCCGTTATTTTTAAAACAGCATGTTAATTGAGAGCTCCTTCTTAGCTTGCAGAAACACAGAAAAACCGGTTTTTCCAGGACGGCTGCACTGTGTTCCTTTGCTTTGGGAAACAGACACCACAAAACAGACCCTCCTCCTGTTTTCCTTAGGGACGTGTGTGGGAGAACAGGGATGGGTAAATAATCCTCTTGAATCAGAACTCACTATCCCCTAGGTACATTTAGGCATCTGGTATATATTCTTTTCTCCCCCCCCCCCCCCCCCCTTAGTTTTTGCATGTGGTTTTAAGCATGTAAAGATCTTTCCCCTTTAATCAGCATAATGACAGTTTTTGTTTAAATCATCCCTTTTAATCTTCACAGTTCTCATGGCGATTTTGGGGATTGTGTAGGTAGGAGTTACCTCACCCGCTGCTGATGAAATGCAGCCATCTCCTGGATGGAACAAAGGGTCACGCTGGCTTGTGAATACTTCACAGTAGAGTTTTTCAGGAGGGGAAAGAAAAATAGCTTCCAACTGAAACTGCCATAAGATTTTAATTAAGACAAATGTTGATGTCCGGGCTGGAATTTATGGATAACTTATTGAAACAAAGTAATAATAAACTGAAGCTGTGATGCAAGAATATGACAGAGACTGTGAAAGACAAAATTTTGCTGTGAGCAAAATTGATGGAGCCATAGAAGCCTCTGCAGGGAAAAATAGTGAGGTGATCAGTGACTTTTTAAATTTAACTCTTACTTATAAATAAATCCTTCACATCACAAAGAATTAGAATAAAGCAGAGATATAAATTATTTTATTTTGAAATTAAAGATTTCTTTCATTCAGTATGACTTTTGCTTTTTACCACTGTTGGCTTATAGTTTTCTCTATTGTTTTACTTTAATTTCTACCCTAAAATGTAAGGCAGGCATTTGTAGAAAGAGAAAACCTTGGATTTGGACAGAAATATACTGTGAAATATTTTTACACTTTAATGTGGATGGCTTGGGGTTTTCTGATATTACACATATTCCAAAGAGATGCCACAGCATGTTGCATACTTCAGTCTGGACTTGTCTGGACCAATTAAGCTGCTCTTAGACGGGCTGTTGAGATCCTTAGGGCAGCATTTTCAAATGCAAGTTCCTGCAATTAAACATCTGAATAAGAGGTCTGGCAGCGTAAGTGCTGAGCACCTACAGCTTTTATTGCTCCTAATGAATATCTTTAGTATAAACACACAGCTTTCCTAAAAAACAGGTTTCAATTCATCTAGGTGCTTACAGTTAAAAAAAAAAGTTTGAAAATGTTTCTTCGTGTCAGTCATTTATAACAGAGTTTCATGAAAAACTTTTTCTGCTAACTGGGGTTCAAGCACTCGAAGAGCAAGCCATGGTCCTGCCAAGGGGGAGCAGCCTGCGGATGTCCTGCTTGGTGATTCACAGTACTCAGGATTAAAAGAAATGGGTTTTGGCAGCTTGCCACAGCAGGGAGCGTGCAGCTGGCCACCAACAGGAGCTAGCAAGGCTCATGGGAAAACGTGCAGATTTTTAGGATGATTTGAATATCATTCCAGCCTAAAAATATGGCAGATAAACTGGCACATCATTAAACAAGGTTTTTGTCCTCTACGTGGAAGAAACTGGAGGCAGCATCAGTGAATATAGAGTGGCAATAAAGATCCTGTCTTAAGCAGAGAGGAGTTTTGCCTTAAGATAAATGAATAAAATTGAGTAAAATGGCCACTCAGCAGAGCATCCTGACCCTGCCACAGTGACGGGCTCCGGTAGTGCATGGCTGTGACTGAGCGTCCCTGGTGCTGATGACTGAGTTATCTTCCCTCCTCGTTCACGAGGGGAGGGAAGAGGAATGCGTTCTTTTACCTTACTTGGGAAAGTTCTTCTGGCTCTGTTTCCTCCCTTTCTTCGAGCATGAAAAGGTCTGCACTGGGGCAGTACCTCATGTTCACAGTACACTGAATTCACTGCTTTGCTCAATGACCGCACAGCAGGTGGCCAGGGGAGGGCTCTGTGACTCGTGCTCTGCTGGCATCACTCCTGTGGTGAGTATGGCGAGCTCAGGCTTCCCTCGGGATCGCCAGCGGCAGGAGGAGGCCGGTAGTGCTGCAGGAAAGGGGGAGCTCGGGCAGCATCCAGCGCAGAACATGCCTCAAAGCCAAGGAGCCTGCAGGCAAGTGGGGTACCTTGGTTCAGTGCTAGGGGTGGTGGGCAACCATGGCTCAGGCATTGTCTCTCTGCTTATCAAAGAGGAAAGAATTCTGGCCATTCATACCATAGAAATCAATATTGCCACCAAACTGAGCTGCTTGTGAGAAAGAACTGGCTTTGTAACTCATTGTTCTTGATTCAACAGAAAATAGTGAAAAGTTTGAGTTTGAAATAGAGAAATGAAAGCCAGAGATGTATGCTAGTCCACGAGCAGGCATCAAGACTATAACTAACACCTACAGAATGTGCACACTGCCAAGTGGGCAGTTGCCTTCTCACTCCCTTCAGCTCTGGAGAACACGGATGCTGGCGTGTGCCTGCTCCTGGCATGGTACCATTTCCAGCTGATGATGTCTGAAAGAAAGATGCCGTATATTTTTATATCTCGTAATGGTGAAATAGCACACAGAGAAAAGTGAGCTTGTCATGAGAGATGGTTTAATGTTGCATTCAGCTGCTGAATCATCTCCCCACCCCCCATTCCCCCAGTGAGAGAGAGTATCCAAATACATCAATTGCACAGATGTAATATGAACTTTAGTTTATACAGACATGTATAAGCATTTAACTTTTCTGAGAAAGTGCTATGGAAAAAATATGGAAAATGCTTAAAAACAAGATAATASGGGTAGTATTAATTTTCTCTTCAACAGTAATGTGTCACTAATAGCATGTCCAGACAAGTAAAGCCCTGTTGTTGCGTTAATATGGAAACCCTAAAACTCTGTATCTGTGGAAAAAGCAGATCCATCCTTCAGACAATGGTAATTTGGATCTGACACAAATGTGATGAAGAAGTGTTACTGTTGCAGTAGTAAGAACTGATGTCCTATGGCAATACTTTAGAGTTAATAAACTGATCATACATGAAACACAGCCTGTTTATGTGCATATTTGCAGTCTCTCACATATCCTGTATCGATCTTTGGCACGAATCACAGGACAAATAGTTTACTTGAAGGTCAAGGAGAGTAGGCTTCCATTTTTCTACTAATTTTTCTTCTGTATTTGAAATGTCAAAAATACTCTTAAATGCGGGGGCGGGGGGGGTGCCTATGTTGTATTCTTTAGAGCACATGATTGGAAAGAGATATTTTACTAGCTCTGTATTGTTTTTTGATATCTTTGTTTACCATTTGTACACTGCCAGGATTGCTATCAACTTCCAAGATATTTAAGATTCTTCTCCTGAACAGATAAGTTTCTGTCAAGATAAAGGCTAAGGAAGTTCCTGAAGACAGGAAATAAAAAGTGTGAATTGATCAAGAGATGAAATTGAATCTTCAGGTTATGGGATTTTTTTTTTCTTAGTTCTGTTTCGTCTGTGGAAATGTGTGAAGCAAATTTGCAGGAGAGATTTTTAAAAAGGAAAGAAGGAAAAAAGGTTTCTGTTATATGGATTAGTATGGCAAATAACTGGAAATGAGCATAGAAGAACACTATGAAGAGCAGAAACATAAAACCAGGTAGAACAAAAGGGTGAGAGAATTAGTGTGGACAAATGTGAGCAGAAGACCAGAGGCAGAAGCATGCAGAGAACTTGATGAAAATCTCTGGTGCTCCATGACTGCCATTGGCAGATGCCATTGGCATCTCTGCAGTATTTCACTTTTCCTTACTCAGATACCTTCAGATTTCATTCCTAATTATTTACACTTTTACTGCATTTAAAGAGCCTTCCACTTTTTAAGTTTTTTTTCTGAGTCAGTGAAAGAACTAAAGCAGATATGTTGAAAGTGCATTCTTCTGACAAGCTGTAACAGACAGATATCAGTCATGGGGCATGATTAACCACAGTTTTAATTCTTCATCAAATCTCAGGAGTAATTGAAAGATACTGGATCTTCTGTAATTGCTACCCCCACATGCTGTACTTAAATATATATCCTGAAAAGGTTACAAGGATCTATATCCTTGTAAATAAAGTAGTATATCCTAAGTAAAAGAGTCATCCACAAAGCACTGTGTAATTATATACAAGTTTTCACTAGAATTGTCCATCCTTATTTTGGCCTTTCCTTTCTGATGAGCTTCTAATCTAGAACTAGCACAGGCAACCTCTTTTATCAGMGAAGTCCTTAAGGAGGGTCAGCTCTACTCAGCTGGCTGAAAGATGAAGCCTATTGCACAAAGAAAGATGCAGGGGGGTGTCTCCTAACATAGCTCGGGGGGAAAGAGCATGGCTGACTGAGGAAATGTAACCTAACTGGTCTTGGCAGAGGGGGAAGAGAGAGACCTGCTGCCTAGTTCTGAACATTCTTCTGTATTCTGGCATTTACCCCAGAGGTGCCTTAGAAAGTGCCGGTGTTTCCTTGGGTTTGTCTGCCTCTGTGGAGTATCTGTTTACACTTTTTAATTTTGGATAATGCTATTCCTTAGTGGGCATGTCTTGAGTTTTCTTTTTTGTTACATATTATCGGTTTTGTTGTTACAGCACCATCCTGACTCTCATAGCAGCAGTCTACACTATGACTCTAGTTAGGTACTGTTGGGTCCTGAAACATGGACTATTGGGGTGAATATTTATTTTGTGAATGCTTGTACTGTGTGCTAGTTCCTGAAAAGTCCTTACAAGGACACTTCCTGAAGTATTATTTTAAGCATTTTAGTATTAGTGAGCTTTCTGTGAAAAAAAAATATATATGGCATTACTTATTAAGTATTTATTTTCCATTTATCTTATTTATCTTATTTGATACTAGAATCAACATCCTGAATAATTGTTACAAGAGTTGGGTAGTGCTGAAGGTTTCTCCACTGCTTTCTTCAACAATCTTTACAAGTCCTTGTCGTTACAGCTCCGTAAATGTTGCTGGTTCCCTCCCCATTTCATGGGTTGGTTTTCCTAAGAACTGATATCTAGGAATCCACTGGATTATTAAGTAGCATCAAGCCTAGTGTTCGTTATCAATAATAAAAATGCTTTTCTATCATATATGCACTCATCTTTCTCGGTTACTTGAATAGCCACTCTTGTTGCTGAGTTTAAGAATTGTTTTAGAATCTGTTTAAAATTCAGAATCACTCCTGAAATGCGATGTTTGTGAGAGTTGAGCATGACAAACAGCTTGAAGCCTTTCATAAACAATATGTGTATATTTGGTAGATCTCATTTATAGCTTGCATTGGCTTTATGTTTATGTCACTCCATGAAATTCCTATGGATTTGAACTGGTGGATTAAGAGGAAGACTGGGCTTTGTATCTGAGCAGAATCCATGATGTGTCTCTGCCTTGCATTGATGGTTAGGAATGAGGGTTGCCAAAAGGAGTCTTTGTTAGTATGGTGGGCTGACCCTATCTGGACACCAGCTGCCCATCAAGCTACTCTATCTCYGCTCCACCACTGCAGGAGAGCAGGGGAGAAAATAAGATGGAAAAAAAGTGATGGGTTCAGATAAAGGCAGTTTAATAAAGAAAAAGCAAAGGCCACATGCAGAAGGAAAAGAAAAAAAAGGGTTTATTCTCTCTTTCCCATCAACAGGTGATATCCAGCCACTTCCCAGCAAGTAGAGTTTCAGGCTCTAGTACATGTAGCAGTTGGTCCACAGGACGAATGTAGTAACAAATGCTCCCTTTCCTCCTCCTTTTTCTYAGCTTTTATTGCTGAGCAGTCATCAAATGGTATGGAATATCCCTTTGGTCAGTTTGGGTGAGCCCTTCTGGCTATGTCCTCTCCCAAGATCTTGGCCACCCACAGCCTGCTGGGTGAGTGGGGGAATGTTGAAGAGCCTTTATGCTGTGGATGCCCTGCTCAGCAGTAGCTGAAATACTGCTGTGTTATCAACACCTTTCTAGACACCAGTGCAAAAGTACAGCACTATGAAGATTGCTATGGAAAAAATGATCTCAGCTAGACACAATAGATTTAGTTACAGTAATGATGTCGTCAGCTGTGGGGATCTGGGATGCTGTGTCTTAGGTCTTACAGCGTTTCGCCGGGGACAACCAAAGAAACACAACATGGCTGAGGTTGGCTCCATCTGTGCATTGACAGGACACGCTGGGCAACTGCTCAGCTAAAGCTGTGTCTATTGATTCTGGTAATTAAGTGTCCCCTCACTGCTCAAACATGCATCTGCTCATATGTGTCAATGAATGCTAGACATGCAGCTGCATGTCTCAAGTGACATTTGGGGATTATCATATTATAAATTAAAGAGAGAAAAATAAGCAAAAGCGAAACAAAATAAGCTTGGTTCATATTATCAGTATATATTTTCTTAAAGAAACAAAAGCAATCCGCTTCTCAACAAACTCGCAAATTAAGGACCTTTTGCAGGTTGATTTTGTTGCTTTTTTAAAATATTTTTTTATCTCGTTTTACTTCTAGTCATGGTCATCTAGAAAGGGAGAATTATGTGCCTTCCAGCTCCCTAGTTAATGCATATGTAGAGATAAGTTTTTAATCAGTGCAAGGAACTACAGAGTTCTAATATCTTGGCTTGGTAGTACTTCCGTAATATGCCTGTGTAAACAAAATACTTCAGCAGTGATGGTTCCCAAGCCATTTTGGAAAGTTGAGTTAAGAAGTACTGACTTATCAAATTCTTTTCCTGTGTTTGCAGGTCACTTGTCACTTCCGTAACTTTTCCAGCACAAGTCCCTGTGTTTACAACCTGCAGACTAGTGCTGACCGTGTCAGTGGCACTTCAAAGTGTACTTTAGAACAAGTGKTGTTAGCTTTAAATCCTACATAAAATTCAATGCTCTTGAACAATTTCATTGCGGGACATGGGTTAATACCTACTATTTTAATATTAGCATTTTAAAAGTGAAAAATTCTAGAGGATTTATTTTCTTGCGAGGTATTTCTAATCATTTTAGTTTGTGAGCAACTGCTCAACTTGGCAACAACAGCTCTCTATAGCCAGCTAATGAAAATGTAATAAAAGTTTAAGTTCTTCATACAGTTCAAAGTCACATAAGGAATGTTACGTGATGCGTGCTATTGCTGAAATGAGCTCTCTTAATTTCACTTGAAAAACCACTGAAAGAAACAGATGGCAGCAAGATAAGTTATCTTAGCTTTCCAGAAAGAAGGACCATCTTTTCTGGATCTTGACAGCATCTTCAAACCTAGAATTGAAGTTGATTTTGATACAGGGGATTTTTAACATAATAGCATCTGACCTTAAATGATGGGGGAGAGAAAAACATGTAAGTTTAATGATATCTTGTGCCTGGTGCTGATTATAGACTTCGGTAAAGTTCATATTTACATACTGATTTGGAACCAARTAAACTTGCTTTGCTTTGAATTTCTGCTTGTAGAGTGTCTGTTCCCATTTGTTGTGATATGGTTTGATTGAGAGAGACTGGGAAATTAGTCTTCCAAAGTAACAGTACATGTGGTTGTGAGGGGGTTTCACTACACAATATTGAGTATGCTTCTTAAAGCAACCCCTTTATGTAGAAAGTGCTTATAATGTCACTTACAGTTTGCAAAAAATGTTCAGGACATTTTATTTCCTATTGAGTGTGTTTTTATTAGGCAGATCCTACAGTGAAGAGTTGGTAGAAGTGCATAAATGAAACTGTATCTCTCCCCTGCTGGAAGAGTTGTGTTTTTTCCCAGCAACTGTGTTTAGCAAGTTACTAGTATGATTTCCCAGTAAAAGTCATAGTTAATTTGCTCATTTAATGAAGACAGTTCTGATTTATGCTGCTGCAACAAAAAATAAAGTAATTGTTTGTGATTTCAGCTAGAAATGTTGGATGGCTGTTTTGGCTTTGCTGCATGACCTGGACCTTGCATAAATGGCACAGTGGAAGATACTGAAATTGATAGCTTTACAACTCCATTACAGTATTGCTTTTCAGAGGATTTTTCTTAGCAGACTTGTCAACATTAGAGTGTATGTGGGTGCCTGTGGGGGTGGGTGTGTGTGGACGAGGAGAATGGCATTACTGCACATCTCCCAGCACCCATCCTATCCTCAGAGCCTTGTTAGCAACAAAATTTGCAATGTGGATATACAACCGTAAAAACTGTGACAGAATATCCAAGGACACTATTTTCCTAAATAATCTCCACGGAAGTGACCTTCAGCATACCAGTATTTGAAGAAATTTGGACTCCTTCCTTCTTCTCTTTGATTTTTTTTCCTCGCAAACTCTGGTTTCAGTAGACTAATAATGAATACTCTGTTTTGCAGACAAGAAGTCCGAAGCTGTCCCAGAGCCCACAGCCCAATTTGGGTGACCAGACAGAACACCTCTCTGAAGCATCTGCTGATTCCTTAGAGGCCATGTCCGAGGGTGATTCTCCAACCCCCTTTTCCAGGGGCAGCCGCACACGGGCAAGTCTTCCTGTTGTGCGGTCAGCAAACCAAACGAAGGAAAGATCGCTGGGTAAGAGCTCGCTTCAGTCCTTCTCCACTCTGCTCTTAGTCTGTGTTTTCCATTTGTGGACTTTAAACAGTTTTTAAAGAGTTTGGGTTAAAAAAGTAAAGACTTTGGTAGCACATTATTTTTCACGTCAGGTTGTTCTTGGGAAATGAACTCAGAACGGGATACTGAGTAACTTGGGGGAACAGTGAAATTATTTTTATAAGATCTGAAAGTCTGCTGGGAGCATAGTAGGCATTCAGGGAGAGACATGCAGACCCTGACATGAAAGGCTGAGTAACAGTTAAAACCCAATATTGCAAATACACTTTCTGCCAAGCCTGCACAACATGTGGCAATGAACTTAACACAAGATTGCACCCTCATTTTCAGACAAGAGACACAGACTTTTTCACTTTATCATCTCTTCAAAACTGGACTTAGTTGAAAGAAACTTAGAGATATTATCGCCTTAATAATCCATCTTAGTGAAAAGGTTTGGTATTTGCGTGGTGGTGGCTTTCCAGGCAGGGGATTTGAATGGATATGCTGATGGAGATGCCCTTTCCTTTGGGGCAGTGCCCTTCCGTCTGCACAGTGACACGAGTGATGTGTCAGCACAGGTGGACAGCTCTGCTTCCCGCATTCTTCACGTATCTCAGGGTTGAATTAAGTCCAGCTGTGAAGCAGAGCTCCTTTTATGATGGTGAATTTTGTCTCAGAGAGTCTGTGCTCAGCTGATGGATGGTAGGAGTAAAGGCTGTTCTTTTGAGGGAAGACACCAGAGGGCAGTTAAAGCGTTGTGGGAAGGTGAGTAACTCATGTGCGGATTGCTGAGGCAGGCAGGTTTTGCTCATAGGTAATAAACTGAAATGCTGCTTTCCTCTAGACTCATCTCCCAATACAGAGAGTGACATAAATCGAAGACTGGACTGTAAATCATACCATGCTTGCAAGCTTGTCATGGTGGTTTACTTGTCCCTCAATAATCTAAGACAGTTTCTGTCAAGAATATTATGATATCTGACAAACACAACAAATGTGAAGAAAAGAAGGCTGGAAGGGGTCCCTGCTGTGCCCAGAGCTGGAAAGAGCAGAGCAGTGGGGCTGGAAACAAGGGGCTGATCCCTGTCCATGTCAGCTCATGGAGTGGCTGCCATCCCACAGCCTGCTGGGCCACGAATACATTCGGCTTTTTGGGCAGAAATTTGGAAGACTTCAACCTGGACAAGACTTTTTGGTTTAGAGGTGTTTTTAAGAGCACATGTATGTTTTCTAAACATGCAGAGACTTCGTCTCTCATAAATCGCTGCTGGCTAGGGCATCCTCAGTATGGCTTGCTTCACCCCAGGGTTTTCTGGAAAACTTGTACTTGCTTCAGTGTGATGTTAAGTAGTTGAGCCTTCGCAGGTCCCTGTGCAGTTCACAGTCCAGCCCCACTGTGTGGATTTTGTCTGGTGTTCAGTGATTACCCCGGGTCCTGTAAGGTATCTGAGCTTTGAAATTCTTTTTCAGATATGAGCTAAGAATTGATAAACAARTTTTGGGAAGCTTTTGGTTGGCATCAAAGGGGGTCATCTGCCATGCACCAATGCTTTGTGCAGTGTTTTCTCCCCCAAAAGCTGAGCTAGACACGACTTTCTCCTTATCAGTGTGTACATCTGAAGAGAATACAACAGTCCTGTTTCTGAAAAAGACTGAATTGCTAATCACTATGAATAAACCTGGTGACAGGATCGTAGGAAGGGCCTTACTGATTAGATCAAGAGTCCACCTGGTTCTGTATTTTGTCTCCAAGAGGGACCCTAGCTGCTAGTCTAGGCAAGATGGAGAACAAGAGTAAGCATGTCATAGAATCATAGAATCATAAAATGATCTGGGTTGGAAGGGACCTTAAAGATCATGTATTTCTACCTGCTCTGCTATGGATAGGGACACCTAATAGACCAAGTTGCTCAGAGCCCCATCCAGCCTGGCCCTAAACACTTCTAGGGGATGGGACATCCACAGCTTCTCTGGGCAACCTGTTCCAGTGCCTCACCAGCCTCATAGTAAAGAACTTCCTCCCAACATCTAACCTAAACCTACTCTCTTTCAGTTTTAATCCATTCCCCCTTGTCCTGTCACTACATGCTCTTCTAAAAAGTCCCTCTCTGTCATTCTTGTAGGCTTCCTTCAGGTACTGGAAGGCCACAATTAGGTCACCCTGAAGCCTTTTCTTTTCCAGTCTGAACAATCCCCATTCTCTCAGCCTTTCCATGTACAAGAGGTGCTCCACCCCTCTGATCATTCTGATGGCCTCCTCTGGACTTGGTCCAGCAGATCTGTGTCTTTCTTGTGCTGAGGACCCCAGAGCTGCATGCAGCACTGAAAGTGGAGTCTTATGAGAGCAGAGGAGCAGAATCACCTCCCTCGACCAGCTAGCTACCCACACTGCTTTTGGTGCAGCCCAAGAGATGTTTGGCTTTCCGGGCTGTGAGTGCACATTGCTGGGTCATGTCCAGCCTCACATCCACCAGCACCCCCAAGTCCTTCTCAGCAGGACTGCTCTTGATGTGTTCATCCCCCAGCCTGTGTTGGTACTGGAGGTTGCCCCGACTCGGGGGACCTTGCACTTAGTCTTGTTAAACCACAAGATTACGATGTGCCCACTTCTCAGACTTGTCCAGATCCCTCTGGACAGCATCCTGCTCCGCAGGCATGTCAATCGCAGCACTCAGTTTGGTGTCATCTGCAAATTTTCTGAGGATGCACTCAATCCCTTCATCTATGTCATTAATGAAGATATTAAATAACACTGGTCCCAATACAGACCGCTGATGGACGCCATTTGTCAGTGATGTCCACTGGGACCCAGAGCCATTGACCACAACCCTCTGGATGTGATTGTTCAACCACTTTCTTATCCATCCAACAGTCCACTCATCAAATCCATCTCTCTCCAATTTAGAGAGAAGGATGTTGTGGGGGACTGTGTCACAGGCTTTACAGAAGTCCATATAAATGAGATCTGTAGCCCTTCCCTTGTCCACRWTGTAGTCACCCCATCGCAGGAAGCCACTGGGTTGGTGAGACAGGACTTGCCCTTGGTGAGGCTGTGCTGGCTGTCCTGAATCATTTCCATGTCCTCTATGTGCCACACACATGTGTATGATCCTTCCCCCGAAGTGTTCTTAGCCTCAAGGTATCCTCAGCCTGGGGATTTCCTGGTTATAGTTTCTGCCTGCATAATAACAATCAAGAGATGTCTCCTCCTGGTATTTGTTCAGTCCACCTTTGATCCGATGTAGATTTTTCACATCCGCAACAGTGCATCTGTGACTTTGGCAGCAAGTTTCAGTTGGTTTACTGCCCAACCATCGCTTTCCTGTTGCTTTCTTTTGTATTTGTTTATCAGCTCTAAGTTAATGCCCCTAGTCTTTGTGTTGGAAGTGACAGCAAACATCAGATCTCTATCTGCTTCCCCCAGGCCATATCTGATTTGTTTGGCCTGTCATTTCCCTCAGGTAATCTCTTCTCCAGGCTTAGAAGTGCTGCAATAACCACTTGTTCCTTATCCAGAAACCATCCTGGACATTTGATTGTCATTGTTACCCTTCTTTGCAGTTTTTGAAGTTCGATAGTATCTTCGTTAAGATGAGAGGACCATAAGTTCACAGTAAAGTAGTTTGTTCTTAACCCCTCTTTCGGCATCTCTTGCGTGTACTGAAATGTGTTGTCCAGGTCCTCATGGAGGACAGTCACATGAAGATGGACTATTTTATGTAATGGCCAGGATTTCAGACCCTGCAAGACACCTTGTCTTTCATGTACCAGAGACAAGGCCCTGGCTTATCCCATCATGAACAGGCAAAATGCAGGAGGAAGAAAAGAAACCCAAACAGGGAAGCAATGTAATATGAAGCATTTCAGTTGAGAGTTTTTAGATTTGAAACTAACAAAATAAGCCTTTTCTCTCTGTATCCCAGGAGGGGTTACAGATACGTGTGTGGCTTAAGGGATCATCTTACTAGCCAAATACAAGGTAATATATTGTCATCATCCCACAATCTGTCTTTTTCAAGTTGTTCCAGGAACTAATTGATAACAAATAATTTCTTTTAAGAGGCAGTCTAAAAATTATTCCAAAATAGTTCAGTTTGATGTTACTATTACTGTTACTATTATGTGCATTTCTTTTATTATAATGTCCTTTTCAATCTTTTCAGACAGTGTGTTCTAGCAACACCATCATCAATGTTCTGAAATTTTACTTTTGAGATGTTTTGCACRCTGTGGTCTTGTTAGAATTGGTTTTACTTCCATCTGCAAAAGGGGAATGTTTATTTTTAAAAAACAGGAAACTGTATAACATCAATTTTTAAAGTGTCTTTAAGGTATTTCTGTTCACATGATTTTAAATAAGCCGTGTATAATCACCTCCCTTTCCATATCTATTAATTTTTTAATTTAATATAATTTAAATACAAATTGTGTTTTGATCCTTAGCTGTCATAATTTCAGTGATGAAAAGAATCAATTTCTGCAAATTTTTATTAATTTTACATTGTATATCTCAATGCCATTTTAAAAAACTGATGTTTTCTTTTTGAGATTCTAATTGTTCTGTGGGTTTCTATTTTACTAGCTATATATGAGTCAGTTTGTTTTTAAATTGTGGTTTGGATTAACATGGAGCCTGAGAAAGAATAGCAGAAATGCATTTTGGCTACCTCCCTATCATGGGTTTGTCAGTCAGGAGTAATCTAACAAGACATGGTATTCATGTGGAGTTGACCCAGAAAGTAGTATTCCAGTTGTGGGCCCATTTAAAATTTCATCCACAGCTTTTGAAATGAAGGTCTTTCTTGGCTAAGAGGTCCTGCAGAAATCAACACTTGTCTCATCATTGTGCAGCCTGGAGACAAAGCAAGATATTAAAATAAATGAATTCACCGTGCAAGAGAAAATTAAATGTATTTTAAAATATCTATTTGAAAGCTGGGAGTTTTTCCAGTGAGATAACTGTGGGAAAAAAATTATCTAGCAAAACTGTCAGAGTGAGAATCAGCTGAAACCTGGAAAGTGCTCAAAAGCTTTCAGCAAACTTCACTTGCAATTTGCCTGGAGGACGCAGAACCTGACAAGCATCCAGCAAGGTTACGCCAGCAGCCGCCTGTGCCCACGCTGCAGCTCGCTGTTGGCTCTGGTACYTCCACAACGAAATGAAGACTGACAAATATGTTCACTTGTAGTCCCTCTTGTGGTACATCTGTCCAAGCGATGGACAGGATCCTTTGTAAGGGCAGGCCTGGCATTCTCTGTGGTGACGGAGTGACCAGGGCAGTTGATGCGATGGGTCACAGCCCTGAAGGGCAGGGTGTGATCACAACCTCCCATTGCAGCAACAGCTGTTGGTGCTCCTGCAGGTTCAGGCTGTACGTGCAGAGTTGGATTAAGGAAGAATATGGTACAGGGAGAGATTTCCATAAATGCACAAAGATTTGGGTTTGAGAAGCGACTGAGGAGGATGAAGCTTTATGGTTCAAGGGTTGCAGTCATCTCTCTTCCCCAGCCAGGGTGCCTGGCCACTCCAGTCTGGACAAATGAGGAGCAGAGGATGACCAGGCTCCCTGCTGGTAAACCTGTGCCTAAAGTTAGGTGGTATGGAAAGGCCTCTTCAGAAATGTCTGAGCCTGCCAACATTTGCATTTTATTTGCCTTTGGAGGGATTACATAAAGGAGTAAAATTATACAAACGCTTAAGGATTGGCATGGGGAGGGTCTTAAGCAATCATGGAGTATTATTTATTAGCCCCCAAACCCAAGTTTTGGCAGGCACAGATTTTAGTGTCTGATTAACTAGTTTGCTGCCACCTTATATGGAAATGCCATTACTGATTATAATCATAACGCCTCGATCTTTTGTAGCATTTCTTGCAGATGTTTCTCAAAGCCTGTTAAAAAAGAAAGTTGGGGCAATAGTAACAATTTAACACATAGCAAAACCTTTGCAGAGAGACAGATCATTGCTTTTCAGCTGGTGTTAGAAATAACTCTCTATTCATGTGTATACAATATACTGTAAGACTTACACAGAAAATATAAATGCTAAAGGTAGACTTATATATTATTGGAGCTAATTAATTGTTACTTACTATTTATGCGGTAGAAATTAAAATAGGTGTGTTAAATCAGACAGAAAATGTGTGAATGGCCATAGACTTTATATGAGAAGCCTGTGATTTGCTAGCAGTGGCACTGCCCTCTCCTATTCCTTAGGGCATGATTTAAGCCTAATGAAGTCAGCAAGAGCTTCAGTTTACTTCATGGGAGAGGAACTCCCTGGGAACTGCATTTCAAGTTAAGGCTAAGTATAACTTTAATGTATTCAGTCATCTTAAAGAATTTTTCCCTATCTTGTCTTTTTACAGTGTATGCAAAGCAGCCAACATGCAAAAAGGTCATGTGAATATTGCCTGTCATGGTCAGCATAACAGGGACTGACAGGTCTATAGGAAAAACAGCCTGAAACAACTAGTTCCAATTAATTAATTGAAACACAGACCTTAGGAAATTACAATACTCTAATGTAGCACAAGTTTTCCTTCCAGCTTTCCTAGACTTTATCTTTTTCCCATTTCTTCAAATTATAGCTAAAGCTTTTGGATTTGGAAAGAAAAAAACAGCTCATACCCAAAATACTTCATATCAAAAGAGCAAAAGAAGGTAAACAATGATATTGACATATCAGAGTTTTTTCTGTTTCATTTATTGTCCCTACCTGCTATGTGAAAGGCAGGTGTATGAAAGAGTGAAATATATGCCTTCCCAGACTAGCACTTGAGCCCACAGTTACTGTTTAGTTAACAGATTCTTCCTCCTATAATAAAATGTCTTGTGTGTACCTGAAAAAAATGCTTCCAAGAAGCAAAGTCCTGTGTAGTTCATACTGTCTCAACAGAAGCACATTCTGTCTGCCACCAAAAAGCTGATATGCAGGATATTTTAGATGCTGCATCGTACTGGAGCTGAATTTTGCTCTGTTGCAACAGGCTGTATCAGCATGGACCTAATGGGTTCATTGGAGTGATACCGGAGTAGAAGATGTACAGTGTGCTAAACAAAACCAGTAGCTATGCAAGTCTGTGTCTGTCACTGCTATCTCTGTTAAATGACTTTCGAATTCAACCTTTATTATTTATTTGCACCACAGTAATACTAGAGGACCTTTACTAAAAACGGTGCTTTACTATGTTGGGTAATACACATAGTGACCAAATACTCCTACTTCAGAACCTTGCAACACGAATCAATCAGAATGAACAGTGGTGAAGATAGTAGGAGAGGTAGAGTAATGAGTGTACAACCTGGATAAACTGAATAAAGCTATGTCAGGGTGGCAGTGGCTTTTCTCTTTACCCCAAATCATGCCGTTACAGAAGGTCTAATGTCTTCATTCAGCTCTACCATCACTTCTTATTCCGATTTAGCAGCAGCAAGTTGAGCCTTCAGCATCTGGTGTCTGCTGGAAGAGGGATTTGCCAGGTGGAGTATCTTACACGGGCCAAACTACCCTTCAGAGGAAAGGTAGGAGGCTAGATGGAGCTGTCCCATGGGTCATACCTAGCACAGGAGCTATCACTCAGACAAATCTGATCTAATTTTTGTGTTAGGTAAAATTTGTAAGTCTACCTGTAATACAGTAAGTCACACAAACACCAGAGCCTTCCATTTGCACATGGGCATGCAGAGAAAGAATGTGTATTGGAATTCCATACATTGTAAGAAGTGTAATACTTTGGCCAAGCAGAGAAGCATAGCCTGTCTCTCAGCACAGTATATTTAGGATTTGCCGCCAGGGCTGACAGCAAGTCCCTGAACAAGGACAGCTCTTGGATTTTATCATTGCTCTCTATACTGTTTTTAAATTTAGATAGTGATTCTAATGCATCGTTACTATGCTGGGCCTATTTTCAGGTTTGTGTTCCCAAAGGGAAATACTGCCATCTCTCTGGTATCATATAAGACTCTCTCTTGTTTTTGTTCTTATTCCTTATCTCCTTTCTGCATTTCTGACTATAGAGTAGACCAATTCAAACAGGATAAGAGGATAATCACTGCATCAGAAGCTTGTTAATAGCCTGCTGATTAGGGTGCTCTCTTGGAAAATAGGGGCAATGGTCTGAGCAACTCTCAAGATGGGAGCCCTTCTGGATAATGTTTTTAGTACTCCACTGTTTCATAGGAGACAGGCACTTGGTATCATTGCTTTGCCCAATTACCTTCTGTGATGAATAGACCATTTGTAGGTATGAGGGCAGAGCAGTGGGTGTTGTTTGTCTTGGCTTTAACAAGGCCTTCCATATGTCTCTCGTAGTCTCCTTGTAGCCGCGTGGGGGAGGTAGGGGTGGCCTTTGGGGTGTGTAACTGACAGCTGTTTTTCAGCTGTGTTCCTCAGGGCTGGACTCAGGGGCCAGTGATTTTTAACATTGGAAATCTGGTTGTTGGGATGGAATGAACCATCAGTAGGGTCAAGTCTGACACTAAGTTTGGGGGAGCATTTAATATGCTGGATGGTCAGATGGCCACTTCACTGGGACCCAGTGAGCCAGAGGAATGGACTAGCAGGAACTTCATGAAACTCAGAGAGGCAAATGCAGCCTTTTATCAGGGACAGAATAGCCCTTCAACAACGCCGCCAGGGACTGGCTGGCTTGGTAGCAGCTTTGCAGAAAGGACTTAGGGTCTGAGAACAACGTGAGTGTGTGTTAGTATTTCCTTGCAGCAGTGAAAACTGCATAACTGGTTATAGGAAAAATTTAGCCAGCAGGTCGAAGGAAGTGATTATTCCCCTCTTCTCACCGTTTGGGAGACTGCACTATGTCCAGTTTTGGTTCTCCAGTGTCAGAGATAATGACAAACTGGAGTGAGTCTAGGAAATGGCCTCTTGGCATTCTTCTTCTTAATCATGCAAACTAAGGTGGGAGGTCCAAGATCCTGTCTAAAGTAGCTCGTGACAACTTCGCACAAAGTCAGGCTGCTTGTTAGAGCCCACAGAGGTGAATTTCTGGTGTGGTGCTGTAACCAGCTGTGCTCTTACACGCTGATGGCTCAACCCCTAAATTTGCTACTGACAGTAGTGAACTTTTTAGAAATGAAATAACTTCAGAAGTACTGGAGAGAATTCCTGCTRTAAATGCAGAATATTTGGTAAATGGAGCAAAACTACAAAGGCATGCATGGCCTACATTACTTTAATGCTTCATGGCTATGGATTATTAAAGTGGTCACATTCTGCCCTTGAACACATCAATTCTACCTGGTTTAGTACTAAAAAACAGGGTTTATAAAAATAGTCATTACTCAAATAATGTGTTTGATACAGCTGATTTATACAGAAAGGAAATATAACTGGATAGGATCTCTCTTTCTTTGTTTTTATCCAAGAGGTAGAGTATTCCAAGAAATTTAATTGATATTTTCTTGTCTTTTTCGCTTTTGCCCATTTAAAAATTACTAACAAAAATGCCCCTATGAAAAATGCTTTATTACGGTGGCCTTAAATGCTTCACATATCTGCATGACACATCCTCAGAAACTGAACTAGTCAGCTTGGCACCTTTGGCTGGGAGCTAGCCATGGCTTACTGGCTTCTTCAGAGGTCAGAGGCCCAGCTTCTGGTGGACTAAAGCAAAGGCTGCATAGGCATGTCCTGTGCCTGCATGTGTGTAGTTCTCTGATTTTACTATGCTAAACTGGTGAACATGAACTGGAGTAAATGCAGCATGGCAGAGCCTATGGGCCCTTGAAAAATAGCTCTRGTACACATGAAATTTCTGGTTCATCCCACTGATTTGTTCGCTTGCAATTTTTTGAATATTTTTTTCGCTAAGTATCATAGGGATTCTGTGTTCTTCCAAGTTTGCTGGCATTGTTTTGTCAGTTAGGGGTATAAAAAAGTCAGTTGGGCTATTCTGTGCAATGGAATGCAATTGTTGTCCAAAAGTCATCCTGCCAGAACATTGATTTCCACCTGGGGAACTGGGTTAAACTGAAATTTTCTCTCAGAATCTCTAGATGATAGAAGTAACTGCTTACATTAGATGGACTTGCTGACATAGGTATATGGACAAAGTTGCCTTTTGGCAATAGGCTATTTCACAGGTTTTTTCGGGAATCAGATGGGGAAAATACTGGGTTTTCTTTAGATAAAAAAATTTGCCAATTTTCTTTTTGGTTTTTACTTACTCTTCTTAGCCAGCTAAATGTATCTGTTTGTAGAAAAGTGCTAGTATTTGAATAACAGTTAAAAATCTTTATTTTTTGTAACACCTTGACAGGAAATTTGTGACTATTGAGTTTTCCATCTGTCTTTTTCACTAAGTAAGAAATTATTGCAAGTCACTGTAAATAGCAGAGAAGAATGAAATAGCAGTGAAAAATTGTACTGGACTAAATTAAACAGTTCCTGTTTTTATTGAAATTGTTATCAAACAATACCTTGAACAAATCTCTTCAGACTATTCTGTAAGAAAAAATAAATTAAGTAATTGCTGTTATTCAATAAAAGATCTACTTTTTTATTCTCTTAGTACTTGAAGACAGCTAAGTATATTTATAGATGTTTTTTGAATGTGGAGAACAGGAGGGAGTACTAACAGAAGTTGTTATGAGAGCTTCAGGCTAGAAATACCACAAGAATCATGGCAATGACCTCAGACTAGTTGAAACTGTGTGTGGTGAAATAGGAGAGTTAAGTCTTGAGGGTATGGAAAGTAAGAACTGCATATTGAGGAATTTCTTCCACACTGCAAGACTTGTTACTGTAATAAACTTGTCTCTGCATAACTTTGGTAGAACTTGGTGATATATGTTTGCTCTGTTTATTAGATATCTGGAGGGAAGGAGGGGTAGGGAGCAGAGAACAATATGGGCCTACACCATCCCTACAGTCTTATATATGAAAATTTTGTCAAATAAAGATCAAAGAAAAATTGGAAATACCTTAGAAGTTTAGTAAATGAAAATTAAATATTGTAAACTGGACTTCTGAGGAAAGGCCTGGCAGTTTTTATTGTGATCCCTTCTGGATTGTGCTGAAGTGTCCCAACAAAAATAGTTACCATTGAGATTTTAAAGGTTATCCTTAGCTTTTAAAACTGATGCAAGTCTCATGTAATGATTTGACGTAAATAAAAGGAAGAAACAGGGGTGCTTTTTCTCACTTTTGCCTGTTACCATTGCTGCTGACTTCATCATGAGGGAATGTTCAGACAGAGACAGTGACTCAATGAATTTTTGGTGGAAGATCGAGCTAAACCACCATGAAAAGACAAAGATTGCCCATCATCTCAAAAAGGTATGGCTAACTGATGGTTAGGTAAAGAGTGAAACTAATCTAATGGCATTTTCCCCATTTTAGCTATGCCTGGCTTTGCACCTTGGATTTCAAAAAGCTCCAGAGCTCCCAATGCATCCAGTTTTTGATTGCTGTAGTCCAACCAGCTTTACTCATTACTAGAAATTTTCAAATTGGACACAGAATTTCCAGAGGACACATACAATAGCTGTGTAAGAGAGTAGGAGTGCCTTGTTCATGCCAGTGGTTTTTGGTTCTGTGGGAAGGTTTCAATGCTCCAGCACCCAAGCATCCCACACCAGCCAAATGCAGATGTTATCATCAGTTAATACTTCTCTTCAGCTGGATTAAGGTGTTGCCAAATGCCAGCAAGATATTTCAGTGCAGAAATTTACAAGACATCTTGCCTACACGTAGGGAGTCCTCTAGCTTTACAGAAAAGAAACTCATGAACTCAAAGATAAGCTTTAACCGTATTTTATTTCATAACACTGAGGAGTTATTTAACTCTTCTGCCACAGTTTTCTTCATTAGAAGAGAATTATGTGAGCACCATTATTTTTCCTTTTAAAATCTGTCATTTTAGAGAATTAACAGATGTTTGTAAAGGTCACAGAAGAGGACACAATCTTGTTTGTTTACTTATTCTTGCTTTATCAGGTGTTTAACTTTTCTCTCTTAAATAATGAATTTCCAAAGATAGTTTTTGCTCTTTAAACAAAAGCAAGTTGTGATTAAAGCTCTTCTAAGTATGTAAGCTGCCCTGCACCGAGATCACTGTTAGCAATACAACCATGATAATGTGGTGCTTAGTCAGGGTTAGGTCAGCACCGTGTATGGGACAGAGGTGCTGAGAGATGTGAACTGGGTGGTTTCCTGACATTTGCATGACATTAGCTCTTGCCATAAGGAGTAAACCTTTGCCAGTTGTAACTCAGGAGTTACGGTCTTATCAGTATGGGTGCTATGCCAGGCCTGTTGTGGTTATACAGCTCCTTGCTCTAAAGCCAGCCTAGACCCCGTGAGTTCAGGTGAGGTTCACCATTCCACTGTGAGGGCATGTCCTCAGCTCCCAAGTGGGTTTTGCAGCCCAGTGGCGGCATCTGAGCTGAACACCTTCCGTGAATGTGGTGTGTGTGCCTGAGCTCGGAGCCACGCTGGGCTAAAGGCACAGGATGGCTGCGCTGGTACCCCCAACCCAGCAYTGATGGGCTCAGCCCCCCAAGTCGGGTTAACTGTGCATCTGACATTGCACTGCGTTATGTTTTATGTAGATCATCCCCGAGAGAAAGGATGAAATATTTTGCACGTCTGGCCGCTGACCCTTGGTAAAGGAATCGCAAAAAGTATTGTGTTTTGAAAGAGCTCTGTATGTAGGGAAGGAAAAGGCAGTCATGTGGTGTGTTCACAGGATCATCATCAGATCTGGGTTTGATGCTTGTAAACCTTTCTTTGAACATGTCCTTTCGCCTCTCGGGTGTTTAATTTCCCCTTCTATAAAACATACCTCTTTGTTGACAGGAATGTTGTGAAGCAATTTGTAACAAGGTTTGTGTTACTAAGGGCTACATGTAAATGTTTTCTGCTGTGGCCTGTGTTTAAGTCTGTGGTCTGTTTCTTGTAGGATGAAGAACGATCAGAAATTCCAGAGGTATTTCTGCGACTCAGTTACGCTGACATGACAAAGGGGATGGCTTAACATTATAGTTTGTGTTGTAGCTGTCGGACAGCGCAGGGCTGGCAGTACCTTGGAGCTCCTGGAAGTGGGAGCCACAGCATTGTCTGACATGCACTTTCAAAACTGTTACATGGTGTCATTTTCTCATTCATATGTGTTGTCCTAGAGTAGCAGGGATTTCGTAGTCCTCTTTGGTTTGTGTTTTATAAAACTGAGCATGGTCTTCATGTTTTAGGTAAATTCATTGTAACAGAAGCGTAAGTGCAAGACAGACTTGAGGGTACGTGAAGACAGGAACATCCCTTGTCTTCAACTGCCTTTCCAGCAGCTTTGCTGACATATATGCTGTGTCCTAACAAAAACTGTTGCCTGAGTTATATTCTATTTCTTCTCACTTTAATCTCCATGGGAGTGATTTTTTAGCAGAAGGTAAAACACACCTCAGAGGTCCAGCAGCTTCCATGAAGTGGGGCCTGTGGGTATTGCCGGCATTCAGAATTTCAGCTGGGCAATGTGGGAAAGAAAAATAATGTGAGTGACTTTAACTAATGGATTTTGAGTCTCTTTATTTTGTCATGCTCAAAAGGGATTTTTAGAAGTGAGCAGTTAGTTCTGTCAAATAGGAAATACCCTAAAGCATTGCTATATCATGATACAGATCAGACAACTCAAGAGGAAAGGCAGTAGGGTTTTTTTTTAAGGGCATGTGATTTAAGGGAGAATAAAGAAAAAAATAATTTATTATGCCTTTGAAAATACATTTTCCCTCTACAGTGAGATTGGGGCCGAAACATTTCTCCAAGTTGTATATTTGAACTGTCTGTTTTAAGGCATAACATACATATTTGCTTTGAAAATTCAAGACTCAAGGACAACTGTAATTTTGCTTTGGATCAATATTTTGTGGGAGCACTGAAGCACAGGTGGGGTCAAGACTGTTCTGAAATTATTCAGACTTGTGTATAAGGAAAATTTTTCAACTCTACCATTTATCTTGTGTTAATGGTTTCAGTAGCTCAGTATTCAGTGTGGTTTTAATGGTCTGAAGTTCAAAACTAGCATTTCTACATTTTGCACTAACTTTTAAACTGGACAGAAAAGAGAGTCACACCCAACTGCAAAGCTGATATGCAAAGCCTATCTTTTTAGCCAAAAAATCTTTTCTTTTGCCACTAAATCCAAGACAGTTTGAATGCCAAAACATAGAAGGTTCTTTATGTTCTTCACAAGAACTGAAAGCTATCATCAAAAATGAATATGTTTTTGCATATCATGGAAGAGTGAAATAAATGCAATCATTAACTTGCTTAAATTTTTTATAGTTAGTTTCTGAATTCTAAGTAGTGTTTAGCTGCATAGAATATTTGAATGAGCACTAAAAAGACAATTTTACCTAGAACATAAAGAAAAAAATGATGTCTGAAATTATAATAAAAAAGAGAAAAATAGTTTAATAGCTCATTAAATATTGGCATTAGAAATAAAATTCATAGGAAAACTCTTCTCAGTCTTTGAAAGAAAACTAGTTAGATTTCAGTCTGAAAAGGTTTTTCCAGAAAAAGGAAAATGGAAATTTGTAGTAGGATTCATACAGGGTTTGATTGCAAAATTAATGAAAGAAGTATCAGCTCTTGATAATACTAGGAAAATGAAGTTAACAGCTCTATTTTATAAAAGCAGCCTAATATTAAATAATGGTTAGGTAATGTTGAGTAGTCTGTTTAGTATTCAGGAAAGTCAACGTCTTCCTTCCCTAAGTGCAAGCACAATTATCTACCCACTGATTGTAAGAATGTCTGACTGTGTTTGTTTCTTACTCTATTGCAATTATAGGCAACACAGAGACAAAAATACTAAAGGCTAAGGAGAGAGAGGGTTCATCTTCGCTTGAAATGCCTTCTCTTCTTTTCATTAATTGCCCTTGTATTCTAGGACCTCAGGTTTTCCCATTGCTTTTCCTCACTGTTTCTCAGCACCATAAACTGCCCATCCTGTTCCTGATGACTTTCAAGTGTGAATCAATGCCTTGCCATCTAAATTTTGTGATTTGCTGAGAATTGCTGATGACCCATGGTAACTGCACTGAGGGCCTTGTGTTCCCAACCCTTCTGTTTGTATTGGTCATTGGAGAACAACATTACAGTACATCTACACTGCAATTGCTGTGGTGAATTCAGGTTGTGTAAAATGCTCTGCCAGGCTGTAGCTCACCTGTGTTAATTATTGGTAGAGGCAAAGGCATGGCAGCACAGAATCTTACCAAGACTGGAGAGAATCCAATAGAAGGTCACAAGGATTATTAACTTGGTTGGAGCCTCTTTGCTCTGACAGGTTGAGAGAGCTGGGACTGTTCAGTCTGGAGAAGAGAAGGCTCAAGGAGACTAATGTCATCAATGTACAAAAGAACCTGAAGGGAGGGGGCAAAGACAGAGCCAGGCTCTTTTCATTCATGCCCAGTGAGAAGACCAGAGACAACAGTCACCAAATGAAACAGATGAGGTTCCCTTCTAACATCAGGAAACCCTTCTTCACTGTGAGGTTGACCAAGCACTGACACAAGTTTCCCAAAAAGGCTGCAGAATCTCTGTCCTAGAAGATATACAAAAACTGTCTGTACACGGTCCTGTGCAAGTAGCTGTAGCTGTCCCTGTTTGAGTGGGGTGGGGAGTGGACCAGATGACCTCCAGAGGTGCCTTTCAACCTTGGCCATTCTGTGATTCTGTGATCTGCCATCTTTTTGCACCACTGCAGAAGCTGTACTTGCTCCATCTTGTACGGACAGCAGGAGAGTAAAGGTGTTTCCTCCTGGCACAATGCAGTGTTGTTCAGAGACACCTGAGATTGCTCAGGAAGAGCACAGTGTGCTCAGCTGGACTTACCAGTCCCTATTTCCTTGTATCCAAAGTAGTTCAGCTGAACACTTGCTTCTGAATCTATTCCCTATAGTGCTGTACATCCCAGGAAATTGCTTAGTTTAGTTGCAGTCCTGTGGCAGCTTGTTTCCTGGTGTGCAAGTCCTAAGAAACCTTCCCACATTGGAGATGCTCATGAGAAGACCTTTACGTTTTCTTTAGCAGCCAGGCCCATCGTGGTTAGAACTAATCAGCTCCATCAAGTCCAGACAGATTTCTTGTGTTGATTGAGATGGCTCAATCAACAATCGCTTGATGGCTCAATCGCTTTAGTACTTGGAGGGCTTTGGCGCTAGAGATGGCAAGGGACTCAGCTGTAGCAATGCTTATGAGTCACTCTCATGCAGTCCTGGCCAGTGGAGTACAGGCACCTGCTGGTTACGTGGGAGTCAGCATAGCCCTGGCAGCGCCAACACAGGCATCATGGAAGAGGTCCTTTGTATCCCTTCACTCAGTCCCTGGTCTGTATTATTCATGTTTCTTTCCATTATTGCGCATGTCACAGCCTCCCATTCCTGAAAATAGCTGTATCAGAAACTTGTTCTTTCTTGAGTGAATAAGAATGTCCATATTTTGCAATTCAGCATCTAAGATTACTTATGTTTCTCCCTGAGTGCTAAGTATGATTATTAACAGTGCTGGGAAACTGAAAGGATTCAAAATGGCTTGGTTTTGTGTGGGACCTCAGTTTTACTCCTGCCAGAAGTTGCACCTGAGGCTTTATACTATATAATGCCAGCAAATTGAACTGTGAAAATAAAATTCCTAGTGCTAAAATGAAAATCTGGATTTTATTGATAAGTGTGAGGTTAAAATGCAAAATTTATGTATAAGGAAAGCTGGATGCTGTAAAAGGATAAATTTCTTCCTCAGCTACTTTTTTTAAAAGTACGTTGTGATTTACCAACAACTTCCAATGCAGAGCAAACTTAGTGTGTTTGAGAGTTTCCATTAGGATTCCTAAGGTAAACTTCTGATTTATCTAACTGAAGTAAGAGGCTTCTCAGTACTGTGACTAGCACATTTATCAAGGCAGAACCATAATATTGTTTTATGCTCGATTCCAGTAGTCTGTTGGAAAGGAAAATAGCATATGTGCTGAATTTTTTAGAGTGTGAGTTGATTTTTCTCTTCTCATCATGGGCTTGGTCTGTGTTCCACATAGACTTTGAAACCAGATAATTACTGTACACTTAAGAATACATAACTTCCTATTATATTTGTTTGTAGGTGTATTATATCTTCAGTATGGAGATGAAACAAAGCAGTTGAGGATGCCGAATGAAATCACAAGCACAGACACAATTCGTGCCCTTTTCGTAAGTGCCTTCCCCCAGCAGCTAACAATGAAAATGCTGGAATCGCCCAGTGTCGCCATTTACATCAAGGATGAGAGCAGAAACATATACTATGAATTGTGTGATGTGAGGTAAGTAGACATGGAATTATAGCTGCTGGTTTCGTTGGTTTGCGAGTTTTTTGGGTTTTTTTTTGGTTTGTAGTGCACTTACAGAATAGAAAGGAGTGGGGTTGATGAGTATCTGACAGAGAGTGGCCTGACAAGTAAAGCCATGGTCAGTGGTATCTGAGTAATACAGGAGGTCTGGTCTGACAATACCTTCAGCTGTGGGTGCAATATCCATTGCACAAGACACTAGTAAATGGCATACCTTGTTGAAATATTCATATATTACACAAAAGTTCACATATTTAATATGTTTCTTGAATTTTAACTGAGACAAGATTATTTAAGATACAGAATACAGAATAAACATTTACAGAAAAGCTGGTTTTTTTCTTTGCTGGTAGTGCAAAGCCTGATCTCATGAGCCTGGAGTAACAAACATGAATGTCACTGATGTCCTCACAATGCCAGTTGTGCCATCTAACACAGCCAGAGCTCTGTGGCACTGGTGACCGCTGCTGTCACAGCCCCACCACCTTCCTGTTATGTCAGGATGCAGCAACTAATGCGGTCACTTCCCTTCACTAATTCCGAGCTTGGCCAATAAATGGTTCACCTCTCTATCCTTTATTTTGTGGGAGTGCAGCTTCTTAATTAGCTATGTTCCTTCAACACAAGGACCAGGGTCTCAGGGTGCCTAAAAAGTCTCAAATCATGCATAGATAAAGCTCTCAGGTACACCTCAGACGTTACACTTTGTACAACTGTGATAAAAATGGACAAAGGATCATAGGAAGATGAAGGAGAAAGCAGAAAAGGTGTTTGCTCTCTGCTAGTCTGCCACTAATGCAGGAAATTATGTGGAAGTAAGAGAACTGTACTGTCCACTGCTGTCTTGTTTCTTCTGGAGATCTTGTGGCTAAGGTGTTTCTCCATATCATGTAGTTAAAAGAGCAAGTTGGAGCTTTTCTAGCCTTTCCACATCCAATTCCCCCATTCCTGTTCTTAGTCTTTGAACAGTACCACACTCCATTTTCTCACCTCTGTCTTGCTTTCCTCAGGCTGTCTATCCAGTGTCTTGTCATTAGCCAGTCTCTTGGATTTCAGTTTCTTTTAATCTTATTTGGTTTGCAGACTCCCACACCCCTGTTTGGCCACTTCAATGCCTGTGTGAAGACCCGTCTGATTTTTTGCATCAACATCATCATCTTTTAACATGTACCCAAGTTTCTTATACATCAAACAGTTTACTCACAAGATCAGATCAACTGATTGAATCAAGATAGCGTTACTACATCTCCATTGCCAAGTGCATTATTGCCAACTATCATCTGGCCCACTGGCTCCTTCTCTCTCACTTTATCCCTCCATCTTCCCTTGAGTTTCAGACTAACAGTTTACGACTTCATCTCCTCCCTGCCCCCAAGAATGTGGTTGTTGATTATCTTAATGCCGCTCCACCTTTTTTTTGCCTTGCTCCCATTGCAGGCGTCACTCTGCCAGCCTCAGGCCTGGCTCAATCCCAACATCTGTTTCCTCTGTTCCTATGCCTGTATTGTAGAGCATTTCTAGAGGAAATCTCACAACCCAGCTGACTTCCTCCGTAACAAAATTCCCTCCTTCAGTTCTGCCACCCTTCTCACTTAGGAAACCTCAGCAATTCCAGCTCAATGGAGTCTMTATCATGCTCTACCAGCTGCATTTTCACCACCTTCAAATAGTTTCTACAACCATGTTTCCATTTCTGTTCCTTACTCTTCAGTGTCTACCCTCAGAGAACAGACAAAATGAAGCATCAGTTTTCTCTCGTTTGCTTGCCATGCCTTCCTTAAATTCTCTTCTTTCTTCTTTATGTTAAACACAAGAGAGTCAACCCTTTAAGTTCTCCACCTCTCTCAGAGGCTTCTCCATGTTCTGTGCCTTACGTTAGGCCATCATACTCGTTCCCTTTTCTTTCTTTTTCTTCTTCTTTTTTTTCCTTCTTTTTTTTCCTTCTTTTTTTCTTTTTTTTTCTTTTTTTTTTTCCTTATTGCTGGGAGCAAAGCATTCTCTTTCTGCTTAAGTCCAGTCTTTTTCTTAAAGTGGTTCAGGGCTGTGCATCCAGGGTAGTTTTCAACTTTTTTCTCCAGAACATCCCTATTGTACAGCCTTTCCTTTCCCGTCACATGGAGAAAACACACTCATGTTATTCTTCAATTTTTTAATAGCAACTGCTATAATCATCTTCTCTTGGCAGTTGACACAGGTAATAGGTAATCTTGTTCGCTCTTAGCCATTCAAATGAAGCAACAAAGATCAATCTCCTAGTTTGACAAGCAGACTGTTTCGCATGCATTTTTTTTCACTTGTCCTCTGGCTCTATCTTCTCCATCTCATTAAACTACTTGTCTTCATTATGAGGGCTCCTCCAAGCCCACTTCAATGCTACTTTTCATTTCTTGTTCAGTACCAAGTGCCATCTGCTTCCACTTGGTGAATAATGCCAGCCTGAATTCTACGTCTTTAATTTTCAAACAAGTGCCTTCCCGCTCTCTCTCAGGCAGCCCTCTAGCATGCTTGGAAGGTGTCCTCCACAGACACCTGCAAAGCCACTGCATTGGTCTCCTTCCCACTCTCTGTTGCACTGCCTACTTAGAGCATGCCTGTGGTCCCAGGATTTGTTTATTACTCCTCTGGCTGGAGAGACTATGATCTTCTGAGTTCTTTTCRTTCCTTTATCTTCCTGCAGCTATCCTGTTGTCTTTTGTGACTTCTGTTCACCTTGTAAGCTGGTGAAGAGGTGGTATTCCTGGGGTGTTTACACAGCACACACAGATCAGTGAGGCTTTTGAACATGCCAAGGGCATCTGGGAGCTACAGTAATGCAAATTATAGTAATAATGAAAGTACAGTAATATATACCTGTTATCAGTAATGTTTATCTTAGAATAGCAACATGAGGTGAAATACAATTCACATCAGAGATCAAATGCCTTGTATTTTGGTGCTTTGCCTTGCAGCAATGTCTTACTTTAAAGTGTCATGTTTCTACAAGAAATATTTATGGAAAATGCTTTTAAAACAACCTCCAGTTATTGAGGTACCATCTCGTAGCCATCAGACAGAAAAGACAGCAGATAAAATGTATTTAAATGAATAATGTACCATTGCTTGAACTGAAGATGAGAGAGCTTGCTTTGTATCAAGAAGAATATAGTCCCAAGTCTGAGGCAGAAAATGGTAACTGAGACTCCCAGTGCAGGTCTCAAAGCGAAAGGGTCACATTTGCAGGATGGAAAACAGTTTATGTTACCATAAATAATTGAAGAACTTGAACTTGCCGCAAGGTAGCTATTTTCCTATGCAGTCTACAAGTAAACACTCATAAATACTAAACTTCTCATCAGCCCTCCAGTTCTTAAACACGAGACACTGATCTGTCTCTTCAACTGCGGAGTTTCTTTAATAACTACTTGACATCTACAACAGTAGCACAAGTTCTGACTAGCTACCCATTCAAAGCAATCACTGATTGTAATATGACATCGTAAGAAAGAAATTGGACCTGCCCAACAATCCTTCCCTTAATTTTTAAATTATAATCCAAGTGATTAAGATCAGTTCGCTAGACTTGTAGCTGCACCTGGAGGAAAGGAATTCAGTCACATGTGTACGTAAATTCTCTAGAGATCACTACAGGGAAATGAAAGGAATCACAGCTTTGAAAGGTTGTAAGTGAGCATAGATTGGAGGCTTTGCTACTGATTAAATGTGAACCAGAAATCAGCAGAACTCAGGGCAAGTGTCAAAGCCATAAAATTATTGGAAGGTAGGTCTTGAAACAAAATAGAAAACTACTGTCATCTCTTTCCTAAATGTAGTAGTTAAAAAATGAACTAATCAATGACAAAGTGTAGAGTCCTAACAAAACAAAAGTCTTCTCTTAGGGCTTTTCATCTAAACCATTTCTGTGTGAGCTTTCATCAAAATTTTTGCGAATGTATTTGTTTCTGTAATACTTACTTTTTCCCTTAAAAAACTGTCTTTATTATAGATAAAGTTTAGAGGAGGAATTTATCTACTGCTGAATTTTTAGCTTTTGTGGATTTCTTTTCAGCTTTGTGAACAAGATGATAATTAAAATTTCCTCAAGAATAATCACTGTTAGAAAGGCTGCTTTTCTTTTGATATTCTTGCTTCTTATAGTAGCAAAAATTCATGTGGGCTGAGCGCACAATAAAACATGTAAATATTAACTAAATCCTTTTGAGTGCTGTGTAAATGTTGAAGTTCTATTGTCTTCAAAGTGTTTTCACTCTGTGGCAGGATCTTGAAAGAAACTTAACACTATCTAATTTTTATGGGTGTGGAGTTGTAGTGAAAGAATGATACTTCCCATGGGAAAGAGAATCAAAGTAGGCTTTTGTTTGTTTGTGTGTGTCTAAGTTATGGCATTTACGTTTTTCTTATAGATCAGCTGCAGACCTACTGTGTTTGTCTGTTACCTGAAACTTTCAGGCAACAAAGTAAATAAAACTGCTTTCATCTGTTGTCATTGCTGATTCTTTTAATTCCAGGAATATTCAAGACCGATCTTTCCTTAAAGTTTACAACAAAGATCCTGCACACGCATTTAATCACACTTCCAGAGCTGTAAATGGAGATATAAGGGTAAGTACTAGTGCTGTATTTATACTCCTTTTTCCTCCAGCTTTTATGCTAAATGTTTGAATTCTTAAATGCAAAATGTACACGACAATTCATAAAATCAGGGGTATATGTATGACACATATACAGAAGAGGGAATAAATAGGGCTTGTTGTAATGTTTCTTAACTGCTTTGCTTTTTCCGATTATTTGCCCTGGGCATTAACTGTTTCTTTGATCTTGTTTAGATGCATTAAAGCATGTGAAGCAAAATGTAGCCTTTAATTATGTATTTTGTGACACAGACGATATTCAGAGTTTTTACAGCTTCRTATTCTGTGTTTCCAAACTCTTTACAGTGAAGTACGGCATGCTGTTAGTACACTCCAGAAAGGTTTCAGCAGGGATTGTTTTCCAGTGGCTGAGCAGATGTACCTCACTTGAAGTCTGCTGAAACTCTTTGTAAATGCCGACTTTGAATAGGCAATTCTGATAAATACCCATTGTGGTGTAAATGGTTTTGTCCTTTTTTGAAATTTTCTACCTGTAGTGAACAAGAATGAGTATATTTGCATTTTCAAGTGAACATTTTGTATTAGGAAACTATAGAGAATGCATTTGAAACATGGGGTTTCTCTCTCTCACTGTGTCTGTCTTTTGCTGGACTGTTATCTCCCACCTTGATGCTGAGAAGGCAGGAGGTGCAGCTGTGTGGCACCTCTTCCACCCTGTTCCCTGCAGCTGGTGTTGCAGTAGAGGGTGGTGGTGGTGAGATTACACAATCTCATCTCCTCCCCACGCATCCTAGGTCTGTCCACAGGAAACGGTACAACCGAATGAGCTCGATGGGGCCAGAAGAGAATGCCACTACTGTCCTACCTGCTTTGTGGCTTTTATGTGTGTTCCAAAGCTGATTCAGCTTTGCAGAAAATTTCCTGTGAAGTGATTTGCTTAATTGTACGTTTGCTACTTGGTTTCATTATCAATTCTGAGCATGTCTCACTGCTTTATTACTAATATTTCATGTAAGTACTTCCTCTGTTTCAACCGTTTAAGGCCACAATATTTTAGAAAGATTGCAATAGTTTATTTACAGGCACTATTCTCAACCACCTCTCATTTATGCACTTCAATTATAAAATGGTCCTTTGGATAGGTCAGAAATCTAATTACTTGATTTTTCACACTGCTGCACAGACAGTATGAGAAAGGAAATGGATGTGCTTCAAGGGGAAAAAGATCGTTTTTAGTGTGTTCTGTAACATCCTGAATTTCTTCAGTTCTAGTTATATTTCTGTGGCAGTAATTGGATGTATCTGATATTTCTCATTCATATTCAAAGGTATGACATACTATCATTATGCATTATGACATTAACGCTTGTAACTGTGGCTTTATAAAGTTATTTTATACTGTTCTTGTTCCGTGTACATGGATGCTGAAGGTATATACTGTGGCTTTATTTGTGTGTTCTGGGCCTGTTTTAAGGTACTGCTGTAGTTAACTACACATATTCAAAAGTAAAAACTACTTCCTTGGCACTCTTCCAGGCATTTGCTGCCTAACAGAGTTGTTTTGAACTTCTGTGCAAAAACTGCAATTATTTGAGTTGCTTATTTTAAAATTGCATGTTGTACAACAGATAGCACACTCAACATCTGATTATATGTCTCAGCTTCTTTTGGCCATAACTAAAAAATAATGGTGACACAGTGATGACCTTTGCAGAAGTGGTATTTTCATGGCAGAATATTGTATTTTACTTTGCAGAAATGCAAAGATGCCATTTTGAAATTCTGTGCACCCAGCAAAAGAGCTAACTTCTCATTTGACTTTTCCTTTGCATTGGCAAATTTCTTGTCTTTCTGGTCTGAGAGGTGAAGTCACAGCCAGGATTGTTCACAGGGGCTTTGTGGATAAACATGCAAAAAGTCTTCGCTTTGAAGTATGTGAACTTCTGCACTTCAAAGTTATAAGCATGGAAACAAGCGATTTCTTGAGCTCCAGAAATAATGAAACCTGTTTGTCTAAGGATGTGTGTCTTTTGGTTGGGTTCTTCTTACGCAGCAGCACTCAGGTCCTAACTGAGGCTTTTCCCAAAGTAGTAATGCTCGCCAGTGTTCATCCTCTGGAGTCTAAAAAGCTGGAGAACACACTGCAACTTCTCCTCTCTTTGGCAGAAGTACAGTAGGATCTTCTCTCAAATCTCTAATTTGGCAAAATTTATAGGGACCTAGTAGTCTTATGGTTTCTACTCTAGTTAAGTGTGGTTGAAATTTGCCTGGAGATTCACAGGTTATTAGTTCGGCAGAAAAAAACACCGATAAACAGATGGATTATCTATCCCTCTTTCCTTAGCAAATCAGAGTAAAGGGAGTGGAAATGTGAGGTTTCCAAGTGAAAATCTCATACATTGTATGTACTGGTGTTGCACAGTACCCATAAGATTGTAGAAAAACCTTTGCTTCTTCTCTCTCCTTTTATGTTTGCGTATATCTTTGCATTGGGCAAATCGATGTTCATCAATTTTGTATGATATATGAATGCTAAATTCACTACAGTGAGAAGCAGGGAGTGTGTGCTTGGCATCATGTTTAACTGTTTCAAAATACCTACAAAAAAGCAGCTTATTGTCAGACCAGTTGGAAAACAGTATTTAGAACATCATGAATTAGTCATTGTAAGTATATTTTTCCATGGTGTTACTCTGAGTGTGATTGTATCTCCTGCCATATGTGAGTTAAAGCTTTATTTTCTTGAGGTTTGGGAAAGTTTTGCCTTTACAGATTTTTCTACTGTTTGCCTTCTTGTCCCTTTGGAATGTTTATCCCTGTGTTTGATGACATTCAGGCTTCTATTCATGTGATTTATAATAATTTCCATTTAACTGGCCCAAAATAATCTCAGAAAATAATGTTTGCTGCCAGCTTGAACACCTGTTTTAACTACCAAACAGATGTGAGACCTGTATAAGAATTGGCAGTAACACTTGAAATATTAAGTATTATCCATATGGACAAGAAGATTCAGAATGTGCAAGAAGAATGTGAGATCTGTAACTTTCAGATCTTCTATTGAACCATTCTGCTTTCATGTCCATTGATTCTAATTTTCCTTCTCTTCTTTGTTTCATGCATTTTTCTGAGTGGATTGTGTTTGAGTAAAGAGAATTGGCTGAGGGTCCATGCAAGCTCTGAAGGAAAGCTTTTCTTGAATTCCTTCTGACTGCCTCACTTGCTTACTGATGTTGGCCATTTACATCTCAAAGAGCGTGGTCTGTTGGACAGGTCCGCCATGTTGAATGCTGCTTAAGCAAGAAGTAGCCATATAGTGCTGTCTCCATGAATGTTTGTGTTTGTGCTCTTCCTTTTTTTTTTTTCCTTTCCCAAAATGAAAATCTGCAATAGCTGGGGTTTTTTGAAAAGTGTGTCTTCACATTGCTGCATTTCATGCATTTATTCCTTCACGTGAGCTTGTATCATTTATGAGCACTTTCTAGCTCTCTGTGCAACAATACTTTCTTCTGACAAAATACTGTCTTATGAACAAATGTTTAGATGGTCTATTTTTTCCCCAGCATTGTTCTGAATTCCAGTGTAAATGCACGTACACAGCCATGCTGGTCTCTGCCCTTGGAATTGACATTTGTGATTTGCATAGGTTGGATGGGGAGGGGCCCAGGTTGCCTCTCCTCCATTCACGAGGGAGAATAGATTGAGGTCAGGAGATGACAGTAAAGAACTGACAGTGGGATTGGATATGTTGCTGAGTGAATTGAGTTTCTTTACGAATGTCACACCACTGCTTTTATCCTGGGCTGTTGAGCTGGAGTGATTCCCCCACTGAATTTGCACAGCATATTTTCTGTCCTCATTCCCTATACCCTCCTTTTCTGGAGTGGAGAAAGGCTAAAGAAACCTAAATTATAATCTCTGCCTTCTGTTACAGAAACTAGTCTGTGTTTCTGGTGACACGGTTGGATACTAATGGTGTTGGCTTATGCAGTCGTTTGTTTTGGGCTTCACCTACCAGCCAATTTTGAGAACAGGGAGGGAATTTTTACTTCGTAAGAAACCAGTGGCTGTTTTGCTTGGCAGTCTTTCTCTTCCCATCCACCTGCCCTAAAGTCTGTGGGGTATGCTTTATTTTAAAATGTCCTAGACCTACTCTGGTTTTGCTTAATTCCCTGACTTGTATAAGATCTCTGCTGGGTGGGTGAGGCCAGAATATCCAAAGAACGCTTGTTGTGGCTGCTGTTGTATTGAGGTATGCTTTGAGGTGTTTTGGATTTTTTTTTTAGAGACTATTTCTCCAAGAAAGAACAATTAGGGCAAGTTGAGTCAGAGCCGAGTTGGGGAAGTGCAGGGTACCTGGAAACTCCACATTTTCTGGGAGTTAGAGTGGCAAAAAGATGATCGTGTTCCTGACAGCAGTGGGAGTTTGGGCTGTCAGGGTGAGAGGAGTTAAAATTAGTTGTATAGTAAAATGAGACACACATTTGGTAAGTTGGGTAAACTTGTGCTGAATAGCTTGTATTATTGAAATTGCACACCACCAGTTTTTCATTTTTCCCCTGAAAGTGACCGGTTAGTAGGTTGATAACATTTTAACTCTCTAGAGCTAGATACAATTTGATTTGTGAACCTAAAAATACCCTACAAGTGCTAAAAACCCTCAGACAACTCATCAAGAATTTAAGACTTCCAAGGATGCTAAAATTCAGTGCTGGTTTGCAGAAAAGATAGAGAAATAATAAAAGCAGGATCATCCTCCTGTGTTCTTAAGGTACSTGTAAACATACATCCAGCTCCTTTGAAATGTTTAACTTCTTTCCATTGGATTGTTTATGATCTTAACATCAATAAACATAAAAGTTTGGCAAATGCTGCCAAAATTATATTTTTACATTGCAAACTACAGCTAAAAAAAAAGAGCTCCTTGTGCTACATAGAGGTATTTAGAACAAAAGTATTTCTTGGAAAATAATTCAAGCAATAAATTGGTTGAATGCATTTTAGTGGTAGGATGCCTATAGGACAGCATTTATATAAGTTGCCATGTGTTTACCTTACTGATCCTATTACTGTAAAGCTTTGTTTCCTTTTGGGAGGAAAAAAAACCCCGAACGAAAAGGCAAATGCTAATACCTCTATTATCTGATAGAGACCTTCCAAATGATACAAATCTCATCTCTCCTGCTGCTTTGCTGTCTGCTTTTTCTAGTGCTCTTTTTGTCATTGAGAGGTTATGACAACATGAGCCATATTGTATTTATAAACATCACGTGTTTCCTTGATATGACTTGCGGTGTCTGCCAAACAGAACACATGGAAGAAACATTTCTCATTAGCTCAGCATTGGTTTTGGTTATACTGATTTCCGGGACAGGAAAAATGCCTTCCTTACTCAGATTGAACTTTCATACAGTAGAAAGAAAGCCTCTGAGTGTCCATGAAATCTCTTGAACAGAGACGCTGCAGCTCTTTTAGGCCACATACTTCGTCTGACGAAAAAAGCGGATTATTTTAAAGAGCAGACATAATGGCATGTATTGCTGAAACTAATTCTGAATTAAAATACCTGCCAAAGTCATCTAGAAACAAAACTTACCAAGAGATGTAAGGTAAGATGATGCTTATAAATAATGAAGGATATGTAATTGCTTTTTTCTTTTTTTTTTACCAAATGAAAAGATATTTTCAGATTAACTGGGAATTTAAATCAGAACAATGAAAACTTTCTTCTTCCTTCAGCTGTATGAGAAAATAAGTGTTTTGTTGCTCTCTAAAGCATCGAACTCTACTTTTAGATTTTATGTCTAGTTTCAAACTTACATATTGAACTTGAACAGTTATTTTCCAATTTGCCATTAAAAATCTTGCTGAGATCTGAACAAAATATATAAAAGAAGTGTCTGATGTTCTGGATTTTTTTTTACTGATATGGATTTTACTACTTTCACTTTGAATGGGTTTTCAGTAGTTACCAATTATTTATGCATCTACAGATCTGCAGACACTGAGGAGTACCTGCATCAAATCAGACTGTGATGAAAGACTGTAAATGTACCTGTTCTCTTTCATTCATGTGTCCTTTGATATACAATACCTACTGCTGTGCAAAGCCTGTTAGTGAGAAAGTGGATAGAATAATAAAGAAAAAAATATTATTTGTATTTTAGCTACACATAAAACAATATATTAATCCGAAATGTTTTCTAGCCAAAAGTTGTTTTGTTTAAAGATATAGATCCTGTGTTACAGTTGGACAGATGCTGCACTGTGGCTTTTTTAATATGCTGGCTACGTGCTTTGGTGTATTTTATTTATTTCACAAACATTAGGAATATTATTATATATATGTATAAGGAGTATATGTATGCATAAGGAATATAACCTTGTAGATCATATTACTATACCAACATTTTAAAATATACTTTTGGCGTTTTTTTTAATTTTCAGATAATGAGGATGGATTTTAAGTTTATATGAAGCTGCCTGTTGAAAGAAAGTGTCATGTCCTTGATATTAAAGTGCTCAAGGAACATGAGCTGGCCGCACCCATGCAGTAATCTCCCAATTAGTCTAAGAGGAGTGTCATATGGTAGATATCACAAACCAGTTACCTGGAAACTCCCAGTGAGTGGAATTTTTAGGGAGAGGGTTCTTTTATTTCCCTAATAACTAACAGGCCTGTATTCAATCTGGTCTGCCTTTCAGGTTGAGGTTTGCTTAGAGTTTACCTTCTTACTGACAACACATTATCTGTTTTGGGTGAAGGTCTTTTCAGCCCTTCATTAGAACTAGAAATCTTATCTCTCACGTACATCTGAGGTTCTCAGGCAAAGATTTTGCTGCCTTCAGTGAGAGCTTGCCCTGAATAAAAGCATAAGGATTGGATTTAAGTCCATTTTTTATTGTCTACTAGTTTCTGGTTTTATTCTTACTCCACCTCTTTTTGCATAATGTTTCCTTTTGCCAATTCTTTACAAGTTTTGCTCTTTCTTCTTTTTTTTTTCTGCTGCCCTTGCTTTTAGTAGAACAGTTTGCACTAATTTGACTGCTTACTTGAAATTCCTAAATAGCTGACAGAGTCAGATGTTGCCAGAGCTCCCTAAACACATTGACAGATGGTAAAAATGCTCGTGGCTGTGACCTTCCTTACGAGGAGGGGAGTTCTTCCTTTACCTTCTTTGTAAACCAGGTAGCTTATCTGAATTGCAGGAGTCCCACAAATCAAAGTCCAATCAATTTTTATGACTTCAGGTAGCTTTCAAATGAGCTGTTATTCGAACAGGGGTTAAAAATCACTTTTTGAAGGTGGGAATTTTACTACCACAGTTCCTAGAACTGAGTGAAGTTAGAAACAATGTTTATTCTCCTTCAAACAAGCCATTCTTTTTGTCATGCAGGATCTTACCTTTCCCAATAAGTTTTTCACAAATCCAGAATGTGTTAGTTCATGATCATGTCCCAGATTCTCTGCTTTCCGCTGAGTCTTCACTTCAGTATGTTGTTAGTTACCTACCTCTAGATGAACATGCCTCTATTTTATGAATACCAGAGAGAATTAATTCTGTCCTTATCTTCATTTTAACAAAAAGGAGTTAACCATGACCTGGTGTTTAAGAGAGCACAGTTATATATCCGAGGATCTTGATTCTTCTCCTTGTTGGATTGTACTTTTTCTAATAAGGACTCTGGAAAACTAATCAGACTTCTGAAAATATGAGCAGTAAAAATATCTTTTCTTGGATACATGTTAAGATCTGGGTTAAAAAAAGCCTCAGCTGGCAAAAGCAAGACAGTTGCAAATATCAGCACGCAATAGGACTCCATGAGAAATGATGTGATGCTGAAATTATTTTTTGTCTGAATATATGAATTTCTTACATCATTGCAAACTTGAACTGCATGTGACTACATGAAAAGACTGAACGGGTGTGTTGGGTAAAGGGCTAGTCTCTCAATCACTTAATATTTACTATAGATAGCTTGACCTTTGGGTAAACTAGAGTGTTTACTTCAGCCATGCTGACCAATTGGTATATTTTTGGGACAGAAGGAAGTAAAATGGAAAGAAAATACAGGATTCAAACAGTATAGGAAGAAGTTTGTGATCTAAGATGACTCTTAGTTGATGCACTGATAGCACTTCTCACATTTCAAAAGACATACAACTGCAAATGCTGTTTGACCTTAGAGCTATGAGATGTGCTGTGGCTTGGGCACTTGCATTCCAAAATCCAGTTGAACGTAAGACTTTTAATGACCATTTCTCCTGCCAATAGTGCTGACTCCAGAACTCAGCACAGCAACTTATTTCATCTGACTTTCTGTGTCCTTATATTGGAAAAAACAGGTGTAAACATGCTGCTTATGTCTTTTGACTATCAGCTCTGTTTTATAATATTTTTATWTTATTTACATACTAACCCATTTTGTATATCTGTAATAGGAATCGTATTTTGACTCCGTTGTTTGGTAATGTCAGATGAGACCAAGGRTTATGCTTTCCTGTATATTCATTTAACTATATCAACTTGCTCAGTTTTATTTCTCTTCAGTGAAAAGAGATACAAATATGGAACAAAAATAAGAGCTGAGTCGTTAGTGCAGGGAGTCAGAAAGACATGCATTTATTTTGATTTATAAGTGCAGTTACTAAAAGTTTTGGGGTTTTTTAAGAGCAGAAATCTGATATACAGCATATTCAAACCAAATAAAAATGCTGATCTGTACATGTTTGAAACTATTCCTTTTTTGGAAAAAAAAGAGATGACCCCAACAGTTCTGTGGTGCCCTGAGGAAGTGCTCAAATTGAGATTGGTCTGAAGGGTTTGGCTCCCTGCATTGGTGGTGGCTGTCTATGTTATGTACATGGTGTCCTTCATCTCTTCAAAGAGAATGGGGAGGGAGGAGGAAATGCTTCCTGCGTTTTGAGGAATTACGTGACTCTGTTCTCAGAAAATTCTACCATAAAAAGCATCAGTGGAAAAGCAAAAGAAAGAAACTGTTGGTTTGAAAGCAAAAGCAACAGTTGGTTTGAATGCAGCACTAGTTATGAGGGTTGTCATAATGTTAACTTTAGAAAAATAGATCAGTAACAGCTTTTATATGTTCAATCCAAACAATCTAATAGCTTATGGGATGGGTGGGCCATGCTATACTGATGAGATAAATGTGGATATTGGCAAACCCATGATGTAATTATGTAAATCTGGCCTTTTTAGGATTGAAATGTGTTATGTTTTAGTGTGTTTATATTTTTGTCATTTRTGATAACACCCTGAAAAATCTTGGCTGCAATGCCAAGAGGTTTCTTAGTGCATTTACCATACTATTCTGTCTGCATAGTACACTAAGGAAGCATAGGAAAATAAAGCATGAGAAATTTATTAACTTCTCTCTGCTTAATTGGATAATCTAAACATTTTTTTTGACTCTCACATTTCATTTATTCATAGGAAATTAAATACATAACTAGGCATAAATGAGTGCCTGTTAACTGATCTGGATGTTTGTCTTGCCAATCAGGAGTAAAGTAATGCAGACTGGTAGCAGGGAGATAGCTCAAATGATGAAATGTTGCTGGGGAAATAAACTTCCACACAGAGGCACAGTGTTTTCAGACAGGCCAATGCAAAACGTGCTGCATCTCATCCATCTTTTTGCTCACTTTACCTAAACCTAAAGTGTGGCTAGACTGGAAGCTCTCTTGGAATGGCTCTGGGTCAGGCTCCAAGTGGCCTTGTGCTCCCTTCCCTTCCAAGCAGAGTTCAGCCAGTGTCTTGCCAAAGTTGTCTCATTGACAGCTAGTCTGTGACAACAAGTTCAGTACAGGTATAACCAAACTAGTCCAGATACAGAGCCCATTCCTTGAGCTATATTGATGATAACGCATGTTGTAAGCTCACCATTTTATGCGTAGGAGGGTGATGTTGCTTTCCTCTTATTTTTTTGTTTACTTCTTGTTTTACAACTGAAAAAAAGGTGGTGTTAGTCTGGGAATGAGAAGGGCCATTGAATATTATGATGGCCAAAGAGCTCTTGATGTGCAGGTGTACTTGGAGTCATAAGTCTGTGTGGTCAGGGCGATGATAACATGATGGAATTGATAAGGGAAAAAGTCTTCTGAGAAGCAAGGGTTGCATGCACATGTGCATGTGCACACACATGACATGCCTCATCACTTGTCAGAGCTTGGTGACGATTTCATCAAACCAGAATTTCTCTTGTCCCCCACTAGTGACCAGCCATGTACACAGGGCAGCAGCCCACGTTACCTCTCAGCACACAGCCCCACTGCACAGGGCGTCTCAGAGGTGCTGCAGTAAGGCCTCACTTTTAGAGAGCTGTTATTTCCTGCAGTGTCTGAGGGAGATGCAGCTGTTTTGAACCTTAGTGAACATCTTCAGTGGTAATGGCTGAACTAAGTGCTAGGCTTCAATAGCCATTTGTAGCTTTAAAGTGCATCTCAAATATCTTTGTTTTGAATATGAGAGCATATAGCAAAGGCAAGTGATGATCTTAGCTTGTTTGCCCATGTCCTCAAGCACTCGTGGGTCACCCCAGGTGGCATTTACCTGAAGTGCTCTGGTCACTTCTTTCCTAAAAACCACCCTTGTGTTCTGACCACATCTGCCAAAAAACCCACAAAGTTTCAGAATAGTAGACCAAACTAAAGAAGTTTATATTGTATGTTCTTCTTTCTCATCCGTCTTCTCCTTCCTTCCTTGCTCTCTCCCTCTCACTCCCATACCTGCTATGCTATGCTCCAGCATTGTAATAACAAGAACTAATGCAAAATCTTCTAGCCTTGAAGAAAATTTGGATTAGTTCATTTTTTTTCCACTTCATTCTGTTTTTTCCTTTCTTTCATTGAATTTTTTGTTGACTTTCCCTTCATACACTACAGTCTGTTTAACTTGTTTTTTTCTCATCAATTCCACTCTTCCCAACTTAAGTAAATATCTTAGTTTTGTTTCTTTTTTATTTGTTATCCCTTTCTTGTTTCCCTATTAATTTCTCAGCACTCCATCTCCAGTATTACTCTCTTTCATCTTTGGTCTCTTTCACAAACTCCTATTTACTATCCTTCATACTGTCTTATTCCCTTTCTGTTTGGTTTCTTCTGTAGTTCTGCACTTAAAATTCCCTGTTACCTTTCCACATAATTCTTCTTTACTTCCTGTCTCTCTTCCCAGTTTCATGGAATAATAGAGGCATTTAGGTTGGAAAAGACCTTTAAGGTCATCAGTCCAAGTCATGAGTTAAGTATTAGTTAAATATATGCACCCTATGACTTGCTACTTTTTATAATATTTCTGTATTACCTATGAACTAAGAAGGAAAAAATTCATGCCACAGACTCAATTCTCTATATTTACAATGTTAAAAAATTTAGGCATAAGTAAGTGTGCCAATGGTAGGACAGAGGAAGAAGAGAATGAATGTGCTTCTATATTGGTCTGCTGATATATAAATAATGTTTATTGCCAGCTTCAGGAGGAAGATGCTTAATTCTTAGTTCAATAAAACAGGAACCACAGGTCAAGTTGGATTCTCCAAGGTGGATCACAGCAATGCCCATTGCATGGACCAGCAAGTAGCAGCTGGAATGAAGATGTCATTGTCCTTTCTAGTTATAGGATCTCAGCTTTCTCATAAAGAAGGGGAAGGAAAAAAAAAACCTAAAAAAGTAGGATGGGAAACAGAGCAGAAAGTGAGCTAAATGAAAAGACACATGGGCAGGCTCACTATAAAGGATTAGAAAAAAAATTCTAATCCTTATAAGCTCCATGTAGAAATTGCCGCCCACTGCAGTTAGTGGCAAGAGGTTGGGAATGCAAAAGGGCAGCTTGTCCCACCCAGCTCTAGGGGAATGAGCTGACTCTGGAGAATGTCTGGCTGACTTTCTTTTAATGCAACATTAGGTGAGACAAATCCTCAATACAGAGCAATTAATATTGCTTCTTGACTTTTTGAGAGGTGCTTAATGCATATATGTCTGTGATACATGCTGTGATACTTTCCTATAGCTAGGAAAATGTCCTTGTTTAAATCAGTACAGAAACAAGGGGGAAGCATGAGGTTTAAATTACAGGGTATAGAGACAGACTGCAGACCTGACGTAATAGTTCAGTTTTGCAGAACCTTCTTCACGCAACTCCAGTGAGAGTTGGCTATGTTTGCTCTAGTAAACTCAAAAAAAATTTTGAGAGGCTTATAGAGTTTCCAGTAGAGGATTTCCCGCTTGTACTTTGCCTTTAATTTTTTATTCCATAAAAATGAAAAATTTTGGATTGCACTGGTCTGCCATCAGCAAAGGATAGACCAAAAATCTACTGCTGGTATGCAAAGCATGGATGTTTGTACGTATACGTAATGTGAATACGCAGGTTACAAGACAACGCTGTTCTCTTGGGAGCTCAGATGCTCGTTTGTGGGCTGGTTCAAAGGCTTTGTATACAGGTTGCTCCACACTGCAAGCTCCAGCTGTTCTACTTTGAGCGTGCTACTTTGCCAGCAGTGAGGCTGTACAGCTGCCTGTCACCTTTATAGTGGTGCATTCTAGCTAGTGGTAATGTGCTCTGTGGTGTGAGAGGGCTTTTTGTTTGCTTGTTTGCATTTATGTTTTAAGAACTAGGGAGTTTGAAATAAGAGAACTTTATGGTACTTGTGTTTACCCGAAGGCATATCTGTTTCACTGCATGCCTTTGGAATCAGTAAACAGAGGGAATATAAAACAATATGCATTTTTAGRAGGAGATAGTGTGGTCTGCACATAATCTCAAATCCAGTATGTGTTAGGCAGCCAGAACTGTTCTGTTCCCTCCCTGTTTGTTTAGCTTGGCCTCTCAAGTTCAAAGAGCTTCTGTAGGATTTCAGTCTTCAAGGAAACACCACACACGTCTTTGRGGGTATAAAAAGGGGCAGTGGGCTGGAGAACTGATGTGAGAAAGTCCAGGCCAATGTGAGAGTTTTTCAGGGTCATGGAGAGCAGCGTGGAGTGCAGAATGGCAGCAGCACAGCCTGGCTGGGTGCCGGGGTGTGTCACCTCGGTGACTTTGTAAAAGGCAGCGACTTGGGGGGCTATATTCTGCTCCCTCATTTCTGCCACGGGGAAGCAACTGAGACTGAAATCAGGATGAGATAAGAACACCTTTTTCTTCTCTGCTGAGTGTTTGGAGGCAAAGCTAAGGGTGAATCACTCTCCTTTCATAGAAGAAATTGAATGTCATGTCATGGTGCCAAGCTAAGCAGACAGAAGAAAGGTGCTGATGTCAGTTCTCCAGCTGCCTTCATAAGTCTTGCGTATCAGAGCCAGCAGATTTAGGAGATCCTGCAGACAACTCCATAGATTGGTCTTTGTTGTCTCAAACTGTTGGTTTCTTTGATCAAAATTAGAAGCTGGGTGGGCAATAGATTGGTGAGATGGCATGAGACCTTCCTTGGCAGGAAAAACCCAAGTCCCAAAACCTAAATCGACACCCAAAATCCTGAACTCAAAACCCCTAAACACAGGAGAAAATATGCTTGCTTTGTAATACAGCTGTAAAAGCTGTCTTCAGCAAACTGTCTTTCCACTTGGATTCTGTTGGACTGAACTAACTTGTTGAATTTAAGCAAAACCCCACTGACTCCATCTCAAACTTTTTTCCAGAGTACTGAGAACAAAACCAAGTCCTGAGTTAGTGACCAGTAACCAGTGTGTGTGCTTCCCTGTTTTCTGTCAAGGAAATAGTTATTTACAGCAGTATAAGGCATTAACTACTTAATTATTTCCATCCGTGAAAGTATTATTAAAGGAATAGAAACCAAAAGAGCTGTTATCTGGAACAGAAAGAACTTTGATCAGCAGTCAAGCAGTAAGCTATGTCTATTCCACGTCCGTATATCCCACAGTATACTTCAGTATATTCTCTGGCTTTATAATTGTGTGTTTTATTGATGCTTGCTTTCTAACGTTTTTTTTGCTTCAGAAAGAGGGAAACAAGCAGAAAATAAATTGATGTGATGAACAAATTGATTGAAGGGTCCAACAGACCAATATTGTTAATAATGTAGAAGAAAGGAGAATGACTGGCATTACAGGTCTGTGGTAACTTGAGCCTATCATTAATATAGACATTAACATTGGTTTTAAGGTCCTAAATAAACCTAAACTTCCAGACTTGATCTCAATGAAGCATAGGCTGTTGTGCCTCTCAGGGGCATGCCCTTCGTTTATACAGGGGCATGAATTGAAAAGGGGCTCTTGTTCTGTACAGTACTCTATAAACAAATATAGGGCAAGTAATTATACATGGGATACTACATGGCAAGCTAGATAATGCTTGAGGGCTCTGATAAAGTAATTCGAAATGGAAAGTGATGCTTGAATTGTTTGTATGCATTGTTAGAACCTACAAATTAAATTACAGCCTCGGTAATGATATAATAGTGCAATATTTATGATGTGCCTGATAGATGTTAAAATTAAAAGCAGATTAATTCCTCTACTGAAAAACTTTTTGTATGCATCAGACATACACAAAGACTCTTGCATATCATGTCCTATGTATGGAGAACTAGTTAGAGTATGTCTGATATTCTGAGATATACTTTATCATGCTAGAGTCCAATTACTGAAAATGTGCAGCCTACCAGCTTGCAATTCATTGCAGGGAAACTGTAGCAAAATATAGTCATCTCTTTTATCCTGCATATTAGCATAATAATGTTATTTCTCACTGCAGGTTTGTTAGCCTGTAAAGAAGAGCATGGGTGGAAGAATATACTCTGCCACTGCTGGGAAGCACATGTGGCATTAAAGTGTTCTAGGATAATTTGCTTGTATTTTTTGCTCTTGATGTTTTTGAGTCTGGTTGGTCTGCCAACCTAAGCAGCTTTTTAACTAGGTCAAGTATATACATCCATTCATTAAAAGGGGATGCTTGACTGGTTAGTTAAACCTGCCAAATTTAAACCAGATGCTTRAATGGTAAATACTGCTTTACCCCTACACTGCAAAAAACAAGCCTTGACTGATTAAATTTGAAATAAAAATAAATAGGTTTAACATTTTTTCTGTTCCATAATACTACTTTATTATAGTGCTAGTGCAAATATTTAATAAGAATAATATTTTAAAATATTTTACACTGAAACAGAAAAGTAAGCCTTTAAGACAAAATTATTTTTTTGACATTTCTGAAAAAACCTGTTTATATTACACTACATATAAATTTTGTATAATTCTAGTAAAGATCAATAATGGCATACAAATTTACAGTGTACATTACAAATCAGAATCCACAGCAGCTGTCTAGAAAGCTGGAGGACCTCTCTGATGCTGGGCTGGGTGTAATAAGGGGTGGAATACCTGGATTTTTAGTTTTGGCTGGCAGATCTGCTTTCATCTTTGTCCTATTACTTAAATGCTTAGTGTCAAATTGCCCTTTCATAGCAGAAACGAATGATGCCTCCTTCAATAATGGCTGAGACTGAGAGCAGTACTGTGATACAGAAATGCTACTCCAATAAGGTCCCGTTAGAACTGATTCTGTACAGCAATATTAGCTCATGATCGTGTGCTTAAATTGTATTTTTATTCCTTTGAATGCCAGTTATGATGATATATGCGACTTTTTACTTGCAGAAAAATGAAATCAGACAAAAATCCAAACCAAGAGCAAAAGAACCAACCCCCCAAAGCAGACGATAACTACAGTACTGGGAACGGTTTGTGTAATGAGATTTGCCCTTATGTTATTTAAATGTCATCTCTTGTAGGCTGTAAATACTGTCTTTTTAAGGAGACAATTTCCATATTCTATGGTCTTTTGATGTGAGGGGATAGATGAGAGCGAAGCTTCCTTTCTGTTCTAATTTTTGAAAATATATTTGCCTTCTCTGTTGTCCCCTCTTTAAAAAAAAAAAAACACCACCAAACTCCAAGAACTAATCATAATGGCTAATGTGGTGTGCTGCAGAGATAATAATGAGATTGATTTATGGGGACCCCGAAGTTCAGGTTAGCCAAGCGGCTCAGGTGCCTGGTTAATGAGTAGACAGCTCCTCCATGGGAGGGGCTCGTGCTTCCTTCTACAGTGTCACTACCAATCTGAGAAGGTGAAAAGCTTCTAAGGTTTATAACTGCTGAATTTTTTTTCTAGAATTCTACGTACTGAGTTTGCTAAATAGTTGGAGATCTTCACCTGCTGGGGAATTAATATGTGTATGTCTCATAGTGTTGCCTTTGAAATGCACTCTTGTTACTGAAACAGAGATTACTCACTATTTTATTTATGGCATTCCCCTTTGTGAGTCTCTTTTGTGGTTCAGTCCATAACGTTAGTCTCTTTCTATGCATCTTATAGACACACATTAAAAAATGATTGAGTGATTGAATCACATAATGTTGCACGGTTTGTGACTGGGTGACACGCCAAGGAGGTTATTTAGTGACTAATTTCAAAGGGGAGGAGAAATCGCAGGCTTGTCATGTGGAAAAGTACTTCAGTCTATTGAAACAGCACTACTTAGGTGACCGGATAAAGCAAGATGGCCTGTTGTGAGCAAAGGGAACAAGGAACATTTTTACTGTTTCAAAACCTTTTCGCAGAAGACATGGATATACAAAATATTATACCATAGACTGAGGATTGAGATTCAAGACTGAAAACAAAAAGGGCTTTATTAGAAGAAGTGGAACCAAATGTTCGTCTCACTGCTGTAGCCATACAAGTGATTTCCTTAAGTAACAGTAAGTGGCTTTAATTATTTCAGAGCAAAACTCTTATCAAAGATTGTTTTATTGGTCCGTAGGTAACAATATTGTCTAAGAGTGCTAGTGTTGTAAATTGGGAAAACAAATACTCAGGGTAACATCAGGATAGCTGAAGAAATTATGCCCAAAAGAGCAGACTGTGTAGGATTTGGTTTGAAAACTCTCCTCTCTGCTTGTTTGCATGATCCATCTTCAGCATGCACATTGACTTAAAGGCAAGGTGAAGCAATCAAACATTATTTTTGATATTACCATTACATTTGTTTTGTGGTTAGCTTAGAATTTTATGGATCTGTTTTACATTCAGTAAAAAGTGAACTAGGTATTCTTTGTTTTCCCCATGGGAGCTCTAGGATATGGTATGAATTAATGTTATATGTAGTCAGGGATATAAAAGGACGTACTGAGACGTGTAAAATACCTTGAGGTAAAACATTTGGATYGCTGTAGGGACTGGATTAATACACAAGTGTGCCTTAAGCATATATGTATAAAATAAGGGACAATAATGTTAAGAACGTGTTTGATTTTCTATGGCATGGCAAGGGAAGTGATGCTGTATCTGAGCTTCAGGTCAATGTATTGGTAATTACAAGATGGTATCCTAAAAATTCTGCTTTTGAGGATCAAATAGTGCTTTTGCCATAACCTCTGTGCACACCTGCACTCCTTTCACCATAATAGAGATTTTACAGTTGGGCATATACTAAAACTGTGCAAAAGGACCTAAAGAACTGAAACCTAGGTGCATGCTAATATTGGAAAGTTAATTATAATAAATGTTGAGATTTCTCAGGGGGTTCTGCAAGTCCTTGTCTGGAAAATTATCCAGGAAAAACAAATGGAAATATGTGGAACATGTTAAGAACAGCTAACTGGGTCTTGGACTTCCCCATTCATTGGAAGTTTGAACATTTGAAATCAGTTTTATTTTACCAGCATGTGGTTTCCACAATGAAAAGCAATTGTGAACTCTGGCAGCTCCTAGAACCTTGTGCTGTGGGGCCAGATTCAGCTGGGGCCAGGTTCCTTCTTAGGCAAGGTCAGCTGTTTCGTGGTCTGAAGTCTCTCTTTTGGGCATCAGAGGTCACATTCTTAGCCAGAATTTCCAAGTAAACTTCTAGTCTGGAAGCATTGCTGAGGAGTGATGGACACTGAAACTTGGAATGTCTCACTACTTGGTAACCCCAAACTACCAAGCACCCGCTCTGCTGAGGCCATGGAAGAGTTGGGGTCCCTGCCCCAGATCAGACTCTGACAGAGTTGACCCAGGTCTGTGAATCTGGAAAGCCAAAGCTCTAGAGCACTCCAGGAATGTCTGGTAAGAAATAACATCACTGTTGACTGAAATCTGCTGGGTGTTTTTTTTCCAACTTTTGTCTTTAGTGATGTTTTTACCAAATGTTTTTAGTGATGTTTTTACCAAAAGAGAGTTGTCTTTTGGCTTAGCATTGTGTGCTGAAAGTGCATGCCATTGGAAAGTTTCTGACCAGAAATAGCTAAAAATTATGCTAATGTGTTTGCCGTTTTCCCACTCCTCAGGCAATGGGAGGAACCCACAACTACTATCAGCATGTTTTTTTCTGTAATGACAGAAAAAATTTCCCCAATAGATTAGGGAAATTTACAGGAATTAGAAGGCATTCTGTGAAAAGGCAAGAACAGACAAGTGTGACAACCTCTCAGTGATGTCTGATTTGGCTTCCTACTGATAACTGTGGTACAAATACTTAAAATTTTCATGTAAGTGTTCACCAATTCTATAATTTTCAAGTGCACTCTTTCTTATTGTAAATTGTCTTAGTTTAGAAATATTAAAACTGTATAAAACTGTTTTGAGTTTTTTTCAAAAGTGGATTTGTGCTTTCAGCTGCCCAAATCCAACCTGAATGAAAGATCAGTCATGACAGAAGTGTTACCATGTAGTGCAACTAATGGTGAAGCTGAGGGTTTTGGACAACTAGTACAGTAAAGCTGTCAAATTGTTTTTGTGAAGAAAGAACAAACTAATGGATTGTATTGTTTTTGGATTGAGGGTTCTTTAATTAAGTCTTTCTGCATTAGAAAAGTGAAGGATTGCCTTACTTTTTTGCGGATTTTCTTACGTTGAACAATTTCCATAAAAGATCTCTTTACAAACAGAGTAATTTATCAGTATTGTATTGATACTTAGTGTTTCTGTAGCTTTTTGATCATAGACACCAATGTCTCAGTAAAATTCTTAGCAGGTGTCCTCTGTTTGCTGTTGGGTGAGCCAGCTTGAGGAGCATAGGTGCAGTTTCCTCAGGGAAATGCAGGGTGTCAAAGGGAGAGTGAGAAAAGTAATAGCTTTGTATGGCTGAGAGGTGATTAATGGAGTCTGTTGGGAACTCCCCAGTGTCTCCAAGAGGGTGCACGGACAACCTCCATCTACGGAACATGCTCTGTATATGTATTTTGGCAGTCTGAAATCCTTGGGGCAAAGCCAGTTGCTGTGTTCTATGGTGATGTAGAGGCAGCCTAGGAGAGCAATGGGAAGGGCTGCCAGGTCAGAAACTCTGGCCTACTTTTCCCTTTGCCCGAGTTTCGCTATGAGACCTTAGCAGATAATGGCGGGAGTCAGGCTGTACGCTTAGTGTCCAGCTGCACGGTGAGCTGAGGGGTTGGTGTGGTGCCGGTGAGTCAGTGGCAGGCTTGGTGCCAGGTGCTGGCTGGCACTGCCCTGGTGTGCGTGCCGGCATGGCTCCGTGTGCCCTCTCTGCTGGATGCAGAGAGACTGGCTCTGCATGCCCTCTGTGTGAGCCACCAGGAGCAAGACTCCTTGTACCCACTTGGGTGGATGGATAACTGCTTTGTTGACTTTGTGTGTATAGACGTTTTCAAAGCATAGCAAGTTATTGAGTGTGCCAACAAGCTTTGAAATAAAAAACATAACTGGGTTTAAATAACATTGACTCTTTAGTATATAGAGACTGCATTTAAAAAAAAAATCAAAATCTGTATCTTATAGACTTAAGTCGTATTAGACTGACCAAAAACCTCCACAGGGGATGTTTAAACATGCTGTAATCTTTTTTACTACAGAAAGTGAAAGATTCTCAGTGATGTAATTTTCCCTCAAATGTTTTATACAGAAATTGTTGCTAGCTGTTTGCCATATTTTAACCTAAGGATTGACAAGACGAGTTTCCATTTCAAGAATATAAGGTCTCTAGGCAGTAAGAACAAGGAAGAGCCATGTGTTGAAGAAAACCACACCCTCAGGCAAACGTATTACATGGCTGCAGTCGAAAAGCACATGATCCTTTGCTTGCCTGAAAAAATCTTCCTTTTGCCCTCAAAGCAATTTTGTTGACAGAACCCAGTATTTAGAGACTCAGATAAGCCAGATATCCTCTTTTTCTGTCCCTGAGTCATGCAAAGTCCAAGAACATGTGGTTCAACACAGCCTATGCAGTAAGAGTATGGGGTTTTATTAAGCAACATGAGGGTTTTGTGGTGGAGCTCAGAAGACAAAGAACAGCACAGAAAATGGGATATATTTGAGAGAGAGTAGTGTGCCTAGACTACCACTCCAAAGATGTCCAGATGAGAAGCAAGAAGAAACCATCCTTCACATTTTTAAACTTATCATTAGCAAAGAATCTGAAGATTCTGGAGAAGAGAGAAAAGTGGAAAGAGAGGAAATACCAACCAGGCAGCAGGAGACACTGTAATCCACCCAGTAAAGCTGCCTGGCTCCTGGTGACCATCTCGGCTCCCTGCCCAGCCCACATGTCCCAGTGCACCTGCCCTGGGCACCCTGGACTCTGTGGCTCCAATGGCTCTCCCCTTTGGCACACTCCACCCAGGGCCTGAGTCCTGGCTTAAAATAGAAGGTGAACTTTTCAGAATGGGGTTGAGTGCTCAGGTGTTTGTGCCCTGCCCAGTCCAAGGGAGTCTTGATTGAGGCTGTCTACTCCCAAGTGCTATTTTAAAGCAAAAGTAAACAATGTTATATACATCAGTACTCAGACACAGGATTTTGAGCAATAACTCAGCCCTGTATTCAAATTCTTCTCCATCCTAAACTACTCCATGTAAATGATGTTAAGGTGGAAAGTAAGAATTTTTCTTTGACAGATTGCTTTGACTTAGGAGAAGTGAATGAGCATATACAGGAATATGACATCCAAAAGGTAGGGGAAATTAAATCTGTTTCTTTCAAGTCTTCTCATGGAAATTTTCTCCTCTCTGCAAGGTAACATTGGAATTTTCCTCTCACTGCAACCCAGCATATCCTAGTGTCTATAGTTTTTGTGACAGATACTATTCCATCTGTTGTAGCTTTATCTGAAGCAACTAAACAGGGCATGGTGTAGCATGTACAGTAGAAATCTAGGAGGATTTTCTTTCTCCARGTTCTTCTCTCGGTATAAAACATCTGCAGCTGCCTGTCCCAGAAGACATGATCCCAAAGATGTTCAAGTCAGTAGGAGTGTTTTGTTCTACTGGCCCAGGGCCAGAGTCAGTACACACAATATAGCTTAGTATGTTGCAGTGTTTCTTCAAGCCAATAGAAAACTATCTTGAGTTCCCTCTCATAAAGTGATTAATGCTGTTTAGTTATATTTTAATGATCTTATTTTAAATTACAGACTAGACTTACTCTCTGTGCAAATGAAAAAATTATCCCATGTTCCCGTTTGGCTTCATAATTTTTGTCTGGCTCATTTATGACCCATCCCAGTGCACTCCTTTGTTCTGTTGCATTTATTTATTATTGCTGCTGCCACAATCAGGTTATCTCCTTTCTTCTTCCTGATACTTGATACTCCAAACTGTTGATCTCTGGCCCTGGGGAACGTCATTTCTAATTCCTGAGTGCAGAACCTGCTGTGATAAGAACAGCTATTGTTTATATACTGACATTGTAATTCCCTTACCAGTGGAAAAACCTGTGGTGGGGCAGGAATAATTTCTTGCTTCATCTGCCATGGATCACTGTAACTGCAATGAATCCAGTCACATTATCAAAGCAAGGAGTGAGAGGGGAGAAAAATTGTGTAGATTTCAGATCAGCAACATCCACTGTACATTAGGGTGTGCTCTGTAACTTTAGGAATGTGGAGTCAGGCTTGGTGATGCACAGTTTTCTACAATCCCTTGGAAGTGATGAAGAGGGAAGCTGAAATTGTCAGCATGAATTTTAGAAACTGTAATTAATTTTTTTTATGTAGTTGGTGACCTAGCTGACTTTTTCGTCTCCCTGTTCATCCACCTTACCCTAACAGCACCAGAGAAGGCACATGGTGCTTGCTAGAGGGAGAATTTCTCCTGTCTGTCATTGACAGTGTTCAGCCATCTAGAGAGGTGATTGCTGGGCAGAGTGAGATTCTACACTCTCAAAAGCACACGTATCCATTGCAGATTTTTGCCAAGTCCTCTCTTAACAAAGTACTAATACATTTGGTATGGAAGTTTGCCCTTTCTTTTCTTTGCTTGCTCATTCCTTACTGCTGCTGCTTACAAAACGATGATAAAATGTTCAGTGGCTTTCTGAGTGTGTGCTCCACAAACCGTCTGAATCACTCTTATCTTTGCAATGGCACATGTTGTGTAGGGTCAAACTGTTTTCATATAAGTTGACTGTGTTATAGTCAATAAATGTGTGTGCTTTTCTCCTACGCTTTGTGTATCCTTTGTGTAATAAAGACCACATCAAGTTATTAGCAAAAACCTAAATCCTGCACTGAAGAAAATGGCCAATTAGTCGTAATATTTATTTTTCTTGTCTAAGGACTTCAGGTATGTTTTGTGRTGCCAGAGCATCAGCATTTTTTTCCTGCTTTGGAATCAGTGACCTCTAGCCTGTGTGTCTGATTGATAAACTGTTTGTCTGTCACTGGCTACATGTACTTGGAACATCTGGCACCGAAACCCCCAATTTCAGCTTCAGTAGCTGTGAATGTCAGATTAGGGTAAGGTGGTATTTGCATAAGTAAAAGCATTTTTAAACCTCTCAAATTCCTGTAASATACAGCCCATTTTATTGCTCTTTATAGTTATTTTCTTTAGGCACTGAGGTCCCAAAGTGCTGTATTTATACAGATATAAAATTATTTTGTCTTGAGGGTTTGTTTTTATTTCCTTATTTTCTGTAGACAACCCACATCATGTTTTGCTCATTCAGTAATTTTATATCTTATGTGTTTTTCCTTTTCTTTCCAGATGCAAAGGGAAATTGCTTATACGGGACGAGACGGCCCAAGTGGTTCCCGCCCTGGATCTGCCACACATCCTCTGCACGCGATGCCCAGCTCTCCACCCTCCACCCCGGTGCCCCACTCCATGCCTCCCTCTCCGTCCAGGATTCCCTATGGTGGGGGCCGGCCCATGGGTGTGCCAGGCAATGCCACCATCCCCAGAGACCGGCTCTCCAGCGTGCCAGCCTCACGCTCGATATCGCCCAGCCCAAGCGCCATTTTGGAGAGACGGGACGTGAAGCCGGATGAGGACATGAGTAACAAAAACCTGACCCTGATCCGAAATGAAAGTCTGTACGGTGACCCCTACTTTCATGAGGGGAGGATGAGTGTGGCCGCCCCCCACTCCGGACACCCCCTCGATGTCCCAGATCACATTGTAGCCTACCATCGCAGTGCCATGAGGTCATCAAGCACTTACTGCAACCCCTCTATGCAGCCTGAAATGCTGGAGCAGTCCTTGTACAGACAAAAGTCACGAAAGTACCCAGAGAGCCATTTGCCCACTCTTGGCTCTAAAACACCTCCAGCCTCACCCCACAGGGTGGCTGACATGAGAATGATCGATATTCATCCTCACCATGGCACTCACATTCCCCCCCACACCATCCAGCCTGACAGGTCTTCCCCCAGCCGCCAGTCCTTCAGAAAGGAGCCAGGACCGCCTGTGTTTGCGGATGCGAAAGCACGGAGCGCTGTCGGCCTCCCGGGCATGGCCGAGGCAATGCCCTCTCCAGTGGTGGACAAGCAGGCTTTTGGCTATGGGTCACCTGCGATGCCCAAGGACAAGGAGACAAGGTAAGGCAGAGCTGGGGCTTAATTTATGCAAATGAGAAACATTCCTAATCTGCACATCCTTTGTCGTTCAAGACTCAGGGGACAATGTAATGTGTAGGAGGCTGCTGCACCCGGCTGCAATGTTTATTAGCTGTCTGTCAAGGTAGTTAGTAATTTAGAGGAGATCTGACACCATCCATTATTAATTTAAAAGTATTGTCAACCCATGATGAATCCCTAGTTATTTTCATTTGTGTAAATTTCCGTCATTGGAAAAAATATAATAAAATAAAATTATTAACTAGGATTTTTCTTTCCAGACAGCCAGATCATGTTACAAGAACAAATGATGTTCTGTTCCTGCTAATAAGGGAATATATTTCACCCCCGTTAAGAATGACACTCTGGTATTACAATTTTGGTTCTTTATGGAGTGAAGTTTTTCTCATCTAGTGTTAGGAAATGGGAAGAATTTATCATTACTGTCTTATCTCCTGTAAAACATGAATTTGCATAAAAATAGGACGGTTGTTTACAATAATGTTGCTTCAGGGGAAACTGCTGAGAAAAGCAAGTCTGTCCTAGCAAAGAAATTGTAACACGAATGCTGTTCCCAGTGATTTTTCCAGCATCACAAGTAGTTGGTGGCCTGACTGTTGTTAACTTTTGTGTGATGGCAATGATGACAATGATCTCTCCTGTCTTTTTAAGGACCAGATTTACGCAAAGGTCTGTGAAGGCTTCTCCTGCCATAGACCCTGCCCTGGGAGAGAAAAATCATTACAACTGCCAGGCAGTTGCTGTGTATTTATACGAGCTGCATTAATCTCTAGCGTATTGTTTGTGCTGTTAACTTTTATAGAGCTCTTTAGGGAAGTGAAGATGAATAGCTGGAAAATGCTGAGCTCACAGAGGCCAAAGGTAACTGCTGACTGCCTTAACCAATGGGAAGATACAGAGCTTCGTATAGACCTCAGACTTCCCCTCTATCTGAGCAACTTGAGCAACTATTAGTCGCCTCTTACCATGCTTGGCTAGAAAAAAAAAAGTGTCCTGAGGTCCATTGGTGGGGAAAAAAATGGAAGAAGATAAAGAAAATCAGCCATCCAGAAAAATTACAGGCTTATAGCTTGATAGTTATGTTGACATAAGAGTATGGGTTAGACCGTATTATAATCTAGGGTCAGTGAAATCTGATTTTTACATATCTGTTTCCAAGAGAAAGGTTCAGGAGCCTGAAATTTCATTTCAAGCTTCCATTACTACAGCTAGGAATGAAGTGAAGGAAATTTGCCAATTCTAATCCATTTTCAGACTGAAAATTTTACAAGGTTCATGATAGGGGATTGGAAATAAGGAAAGACACCAAAAACTTTCCAGTTTGTGCAACTTTCTGTCTTCCCTCAGGGCCTCTCAGCTGTTCACTCAGCTACACAGATAGGCACAAGGCTGTGTGTTTGTGAATGGATAAAGAGCAACTATACAGACAGTTGTGCAGCTCCTTAAAAGGGAGTTTTGCACCAGGAGTTTTAGTCCTGGTTCCAGAAAATATTAACAGTGAAGAAAACAGCATTTGCATAATTGCGCTTCCAAATAAATACATGACCTTAAAATTCAGCAGGGTGTGTATTAGTCACATGGCACTGAAAGAATCACTTTGAAAGCTGTCCTTATGGGTTGTGGGTTTTTTCAACCTTGAAGAAGTGTGACTTTTTAAAAATAATTGTAAATACCAAAAGCAATTCATGCAAATTGGTGTTTTTTTCTAACCACTGCAATATTAGGAATTGCATTTGAGTTCTACAAACATGAAATGCTCTAAGCCTTAATTTAGCTTTGTAATGATTTCATAAACTTTGAAAGCAAACACTGTTTAAAATCTACTAAATGAAACAAGGGGTTATCCAGGTTGAGGTGCTCTTTTCCTGTGTCAGCAGGGGCTGAATTGTTGCAAGGTTGTTAGGGACACCTGAAGGGGCATGTATATAATGGCAGAAAGGTATCCCCTRCCATGTTGTGTAGGACTTACAGTTTACACCCAAAAGCTGTATGGCTGGGCTTGCTTCTGTGAGTAAGAATATTTTTGGGATTGAAGAGATAGGGCTGAATTCATCCTCTTCCAGGCATGGTAAAATGAGGTGTATGCTACTCTGTTGTGCATGTTATCYACTTGTTGATGCCAAGAGCCTAAAAGCCAGGCCGCAGAAAGCACATGGCTGTGTGTTCAGTCAGCCTGCATGCAAAGGTGTCAGCTGTGGGCAGACTAAGGAGCTCTTAGCCTTGGAAATACTGAGGTGGGAGGTGTTTTGCGCCTATGCACTGTGACAGAGAGAGACTTCCCATCCTGACCCGTTCAGGAGCGGGTTGAGGACCCTGCAGGCACTATCATCTCAGCACTGTTGTTCCTTTAGTCCCTAGTGGAGTGTGCTGAGAGCAAAGAAAACATCTCTTGTGCCATGTCTTCGTGGAAATTACCTTGAAGTAGCACAGTCACAACATCCAGACAATGCAAGTTTAAGTCAGAGAAAAGATTGAAACGGATAGAGACAATGTCAGAAGTAAAACCGAATCTCTCTTCCTGTCTTAATTCTCCTTCAATTTTTCCAGTCCAAGGCTGAACTGGGATATCTATACACTTTATCAGAATATGTTGGGTACTTAAAACTGATAACACCTCTCATTGACTGTATCCTGGTTTTGTTGAAGAAAATGGTTCCATTACCTTTGGAATGTTAACTGCAGCAGATTTGGATCTACAAAAGATGAAAACTGGTATTTCTGAGCTCTTCTTTTGGAGTTTCCCATTTTAGTTTGGCACTGTGGAAGCCAGTTTCATCAAGTCTGTTATTTAAGCCAGAGTTGAGGGGGATTTAATGGGTTCATGTAATTCTTTCTTGTATCTGTTTTACCTTGGTTATTTCCAAGATGACTACTTCTATTCTATAAAGCATTGAATAAATTCTCACAGTTACTTCATTTACCAGAAGAGTTCCATGTAAAGCTCTTTTACAACAGTGAGAAGAAACAAATTCACGGAGATTTAAAAAAATAAAAGATGTTAGTATTCATGGGCAGAAAATATTAGAAGTTATAACAGTTTGCAGCAGTTCATCTTCAAAGGGTCATCATCCCTTAAATCTGAGGTCTACTGGAAGAATGAATACATTTTTGTGAATGATCATGAGCTGTTTAAACAGGGATTTGCTGTCATATTTTTTGATGGCTCATTTATGTAGCTTGTGGAACATTTCTGGAAGTTACTACAGACAAAGCCTGTCTAAATGTTGATAAATTGGAAAAAAAGCTGTTTATCCAAAAGTGCATTCAATTAAATGCTGTTTAACTTACAATCTTTGCATTTATTACACGTGTTGCAAAATTCTAGGTTATTTGATAGTGCTAAATATGTATATAATAAATGCTGCTACTCACTAAACAGCAAGATAACTCTGTAGAATATTTTTCCTCCAAAATCATTTTAGGAGTATATATATATATATAGAAGTGGTTGTCTTCTGCCTGAATACARCTTCTGTCCTCTTCTTTTGATGCCATACTAGTGAGAAAAGATGATCATTAGACTGAGCAAAAAATGTGATCACATTAATGGCTCATGGCTTGCAGTTCAAGACTAAAGTGTAGTGGCCATGTGTAGATTATTAGATATTGTTCCCCCCACAAAACCACTTCATTCTTTGATATGCTGAAATATGGATAGACTCTCTATGCATTGGAAAAATGACCTTACTTTGTAAAGGCGAACAGCGAGAGACTCCATCAGCAATGCACTGAGAATTGCATAACGGGGGCTTTGCATATACACCCTCTCAGACACTTTCCACAGGGCTAAAACTGCATATTCCTTTGTGAAAGGTGTTCAATAACCAGGCAGAAAAAGATGAATGCAAATGACTGATACAAGATGGAGGAAAGGTAAACTCTCTTTTGGCTTCCTTCTGTTAGAGGAACTGTTTGTAAAAACATGATATGCAGGCTCTGGGATAAAAGTTGTCAAAGAGTGTCACAGCTGGCAGTGCTTCAGAACTTCCTTTTCCCCTTTAGCTTCAAGCTGTAGAAAGTTTGAGTTTAATCTTCTCCTTAGAAGACTGAAATATTCACCTGTGTGTGTCCTTCTGTGGAAAGAAAGCAGAATACAGAAGAGTTCTGCTGATCTTTGGTTTCCACCCTTCCAGGACATCCACTCATCTGTTTTGGGGGAATTTGGGATAAAGTCTGACTGAGATACCTTCACTTGATTCTAGGAAAGCCGTTGGGAAAGACAACCTACTCCTGTTTCCTTTCTTTTCCCAGTGAGATTAAAAAAATCATAATGAAATGTTTCCATCTTAGGGTAATATAGAAAGAAATGTGTATTTCCCTGTCTCTGACCCCCTTTTGATTGCTTCATTTGGGGTTTAACTATAAAATTTGAAGTCACTGAAAATTTTTTTCTCCGGGAAGGTGTGCCAATTAGCTCATGCAGACTCAATGTGTGAGTACATCTGTTGTGGATGCTGCTCTGCACAGCCCAGGGTTGGACAGGAACATGAGTGAACAGTTACACAGACCAGTTTTATTCTGCGTCTGCACAAGGTATCTTCTCAGTGATGTGAATATTAAAGATGTCCCCAGGAAAGGGAAGTAACGTGCAAGTCAGCTTCAATAGCATTGCTGTGACAAGTGGATACCAATTCAGCAATATGCTGTACCCCTGCTTGGCGTTACTTCCAGTCAACTGCAGAAGAGGGAATAATGTGAAACATCAGTGAAGCTGTAAGGAAGAAGTCTGGTGATGAAATCTGATGTATTAGTGCACAGTTCCCAGAGAAGCAAGGGCTTGCTTTGCTTCTGCTGAATTTGGGGAGCAAGATGCTAAGGCGAGGCCCCAGTTCCTGGACATACCTGGAGCCAGAGRTGTGGATCAGGCTGCTGGGGAGAAGAGGGCTGGCAACTGGCCTGTGTCTGCCCTCCTGGCCAGGGTCTGAGAGAAGCCAAAGCCAAGTCCGACAGAGAGTTCTGCTGGGCGTCGCTTCTGACCTTGTCCCCTCCTTTCCTCCCCCACCATGCTGCCACCTCTGACTCTCCCAGCATTCACAGGAAAACAATGTGAAACAATGCCTTTCCAAGCTCGGCCTGATAAAATAGCCATTTCTTTCCCAACTGTTGTAAAAGGGACCCTCCCTGCTCTTCCTGGGTGGTGGAGAAATGCAGCTTTATCTGGGGAATTAATCTGGGAGCAGAGACCTGGTTGGCTCTTCTCCGGCTACCACCCTTCTCGTGCTGCCACTGCTGGCAAAGAGGCACCACTYTGTTCTGTCCTGCCTTACCCTCTGCCCTAGTGCTCCACATCCTGGCCTGTGCTCTGTCACTAGAGTGCCTGTTCTGTGCCCTGGCTACCTTGGTCTGTCATTGGAATGCCAACCTGTCCTGTGCCTTGGRAACCTTGGTCTTTCCTATGTCACTGGAGTGGCAGCCTGTCCCATGCCTGGGAACCCTGGCCTGCCCCATCCATGGGATTCCAGCCTGCCCTGTGCAGACAGAGCTGCTGGGACAGGCTGTTCCCACCTTCCTTCTCCACAGCAGTGAGCACAGCAAGGGGTAGAAAACACAGTGTTGAGAGCCATAAATGTACAATTGTCATGGCAGTGCTGGCATCCCTGGTAGACCCTGGCCTGGCACAGCCTGAGGAAGGCATTTATTCTCTCCCTCTGGGAGCAGAGGCTGTTCCAGACCTTCACAAGGAAGGTGGAGGAGAAGGGGTTGGCCACAGATCCTGTCCCTGCTCCTCTGGGGCCATGTGGCATGCGACAGGACTGGGCCACCAGCTCTCCGGCCACATCAGTCCAGCCCCACCACCAAACCATCCACACCCCTCCCTGCCCATGCTGGAATGCACTGCCTCCCACCTTCAGTCCAACTGCCTGGCCTCCAAAAATCAGGTTATTTAGTGCCTAAAAGGCACCTCCTTTCAGACACCTGTTTCTGAAATGTTTGGTGCTAATGGCCATAACAAGTCTGGGTATTACAGTGAAATGATTACAGGAAAAATCTTGCCTTGTTTCTAACGGAGTAACTCCAGAGTACATGTAGATTCTTCACATTCTTAATGCTTTTACCATATGAAAAATAATGTGTTCTGTGCAATTGATTCCAGTATTTCATTCATTTTTCATCATCTCCTATCTTGGAACGTCCCTCTCCCTCTTAACATATTTTCCTAGATTTCATGGCAAAGGACAAGATCAGCTCTGTGTTGCCATAATCTCTTTTGAAGCAGAAAATTGTTTCCAGATTATCTAATGCGGGATGAAAAAACCATCATATTTATGAATTGGTAAAACAGATAGACTTCCAGTTGAGTTTAGTTCCAGGAAGGTTTTATGATGGTTATCGGGGGAAAAAAAGTTTTCATTATTAAGTGTCAAAAATGCTGCATCAAAGTTTGTTAGAGTATATTTATCCCTGGGTTTTAGTACTTGTTTTTGGTCCAAAGGTTACTGTAGCCTGAACCAGTTTCTTATTTTAAAACTTGTAATAGTGGAAATTCTGTGAYGTATTTCTTGGTTTGAAATGAATTAAGTCAGATTCACTAGTCTTCTCATCACCCTTCAAAATGCCTTTCAACATGAAGACAGAAAAGTAAGATGCAGGCACTGCATTAAATCGTAGGAAGAACACGTCTGCCAGCTGGGGACTGGCTGAGCACTCTGTTCTTCCCTGCTTGTGTCTGTTAGCATCTCATTACTTGTTTTGCTGCCCTGTTTTCTCAACCTCTGGGTGTCTCTGAGTCTCTCCTGGCTATGGTATCTGTGTGCTATCCCAGCAAACCTCATTCATTCCCTGAATGTGAATGAAATAATTAGCGTGGATCATCCATCTGGTTACAAGCAGGGCTGGTTACTTGCTTTGTATCATGTCAGCTTGCTTTTGGCTGCTGTTGGTACCTACATTTGAGTTTATATGACTCTTASTGATTGACATTATTTCTTTGGCCACCAAACAGCAACTGGAGCTGAGGGTGGCCGGAGTTTGGCTGCTCCCATGTGCACGGAATGCTGCAGTGGTGATGGATGGGCCCTGCAGCGCACTGAGTCTGTGTCTGAATGTGTCTGTCCCATCTTCTCTCATCAGTCACTGCTGCTGGTCTCAGCTACTTGCTTTTTGAGAAGTTTTGTTCCCAGTCGTCTTCCAAAACCACAGTCTGCTCTTACAATTCGCTTTTGTGTGTCTCCCCAGACACTTAACTGCTGGCATAGAGAGATGCCTTTTCATAAGGTCCCATACTGATGTGTGTCTGTGTTGTGGTGTGTCATTGACATAGTGGCACATGTAAGTAGGCACCTCTGTGAGCAGAAGACTGATTTGGAACTGACTGAGGAAGAAGTCCCCTGGTACCTAACTAATATATGCATTTATGCAAACAGATAAACACACAAATATTAGCCTTCACATAAAAAAAAAAGTCGTTGTTTAGTGACCTTTGGTTCCTGTGGAAAAACATTGGATATGCTTATTGTAGTTCTTCATCTCTTTTCTTCTGCTTTTTGGGAATTTCTGGGATATGCACGTGAAAGAAAATCTGTTTTGTTATAATGTTGCTGTACAGTCTGCATTTGGTGTCCTGTGCCTCTCTGTCACACTTCTGTCCTTTCCAAAGCAGACAATTGTGATGTCAGGTGCAAAGGATTTGGGCTGGAAAGTAGTCAGCTTGGGCAGATTAAATGCTTCCTGGACAAAAATCCTGGGTTTGGGGAAAGTAAAAATAGTACCAAGAAGAAGTGTAAAGTCTTTAATCCTGAAACCTTAAGTACAGGCAAAATGATTGGCCCAATGTAGGTAAAAGAGAAAATATATGTAATGCTGAAAAAAATTTTTTCGCTCGTTCCAAGAGGCATTAACAAATTGTTTTACGTGCCTATCTTGTGAGATCATTAGAAGTTTATTATTTAGTTATTTGTTTTGTTCTTTTTAACTAAGCAGATTTTTTTTTATTTGTCTGTTACCTTACAAAAGCTGTCCAAACCAAGATGTGGTAAGCTGCTGCAATAAGGTATATGCAAACTGGTACCCAAGGGCCTTCGCACAACCTCTGTAGTGTCTTTCCAATCCTGTGGTAATCATTCACCTAGAAAAACAAGTCTGAAAGCAAATATATCTGGCTTTAACAAACGGTTCTCTTGTCTTACAGAGAGAGGATACAAGCCATGGAGAAACAGATTGCCAGTTTAACTGGTCTTGTTCAGTCTGCGCTTTTTAAAGGGCCAAATACAAGTAATAGCAAAGATGCTCCTAGGTAAAAACAGAATTCATCTGTAATGATTTTAGTAATCAATCAACAAAAATATATTTGAATGTAATAGTAAAAAAAATCCTGAATGCTCAATCATTTTTAAATTTCTTTACCATCTCCATGAGAATGCTAGGCAGAGAGGAAGAATATGCCAAATGGTAGATGGAGATTAACTGCATTACTCTTCTTTGTGTTAAAAAGAATTAATGTAGCTACATCTCTGTGCTTTCTACTGCTTATATTCTGTTCCTTGCTTAACTTGTACTAAAAGGTGATTTAAAAAAAAAACAACTGACAAATTACTGGTGATTTAAATTAAACATATATATGTTAGACAAGGCCATTTAATTTGTTGAATATAAACTTCGCTACAGTTTCAATAGTTAGTAAATTAAAATTACAATTTTTCTTTTTATTACATAGTGAGAAGATGATGTTGAAAATTGTGTCCAGCAAGAGCAGCATTGATACTGCAGGTAAGATAATTCACTTTTAATTTACAACTTATTCAGGTGTATGAATAGCTCTAACATTACAAACATTCCAGCTTATGGAAATGCCAAATTTACTGAAATTCCCATAGCTGTACTGTCAGAACTGAAGTTTAAGTTCAGGATATGGGAGTCGATTCCTCGAGAGAGGAATTTCTGACAGGTTGAGATGGTATTTGGAATGAATTTCACACCTGTGCTGAATGGTTTAAATGAGATGCAGAGCCTCTGCATATGGTGAATTTTCCAGTGACTCATCCCGTCTATAGGGTGTATATATATATGTGTATATATATATATATATCTGTCATTAACCCCAGATGTGTCCAGATTGCTGTAAAAACTAAGTATTTCATTCCTTTTCTGGTCACCTGAACTTTTCTCTCAGGTCTTTCTGTCAATAGGATGCTATGGATTTAATGACACCAAGAAATTTAGCAGTCAGTGAGACGGCACTTTCTCTAATTAAGCCACATTGATCTGTTACTAATTATTAGCAGGCGCCTAAGCTGTTCTGAGCAAGCACCAATTATGAAGCCAGTAAGAGCCGGTCTTGTTTTAGCTTCCCGCTTGGAGAGCTGTTAAGCGTTTAAAAGATGGAGTTAAGGCTGTTGTGAAAGATCTCTATGTGGTTGAAGCTCTTTGTGTATGGGCTGCTGCTGGAGAAGTCCGCAGGGTATTCATGTGCTTATATGCCTCCTCTTCACCCTTTTGTCATGCACTGAATGCAAATAAAGGCAGTTCCCTACTTCCTGGTAGTGCTGTTCCCACAGGGAGGTCTGTGCTCCTGCAGGTAGTAAACCACACACATTTATTAGCAAACGTATTATGCTCCTAACTAGCCTTTGTGTTGGAGCTGTTAGCTCACTTTCAGGATTCCTGTTTGTCTGGAATTGCAGTATGTCCCCCTAATCGACTGAAAGCAAACTAGACCTGGAAACTATCAGCCGCATGGAAGAGAGAAAGAGCTAAAGTCCTGGTACTGAAGCTTTGCTCCCAAGCCACTCTCTGGTGCGGTTCCAGCTCTTCCCTTCCTGCTGGCCTCTGGATGGGGAGAGGAATACTTAAGGCTTTGAAGAAATAAGTTGTAATTTTTCAATTTCAGACAGTATACTGAAAAGTCTGTCATTATTCAAAACAGCTGCAAAATGGTCTTAAGACTTTTCCCTGTTGCAGTGTCATTATAGACTGAGAATTTATGGCATTTCCCACTTGCACAGGCCTCACCTCATATAAAGCACTTATGAAACCATCACAACCAGCACACACATTGCCTTGTGTTCCTCTTTGTAGTGCATTGGGAACAGCGGCCTCTCTGCTTTCCCTGTGTTGGTACCGGTTCAGACAAGTACTTGGCAGGGGGCATTGAGCTGGAGGTCCTGATCTAAATGGGCCCTGCTCTGAGTGGGAGTTTGGACCAGATGACCTCCAGAGGTCCCTTTAAATCTAAATTATTCAGTGGTTTGTGTGTGCATATGTAATTGTGCTCTCACTTAAATGAGAAATGGAATGTATTCATTGGGAAAATGGCCCTACATAAGGCGAAGGTGGGGATTCCCTGGGAAGTCATGCCCAGCCCACCAGAATAGTGTGGTTTGTCTGACCAGCAGCCATTTCCTGACACTGTTGTTCCCAAACACTCCTCACTCACTACCTTATCATATGACTGAACACATGTCCCTGAAATGGCAAAATTACATCTAACAGCTGATTGTGCGAGCACGGAGAGGGGGAGGAGATGGAGGGTGGAGAGTGTAATTTACTGTCAAAGGCCTGATCAGCATCTGTCACTTACTGACAGAGACATTGACTTTCTCACATGCCATGCCCCTACCCAGCATGTGAGTAAGGATTCCAGCATTCAGCTTGTGCAACAGATGCCTTTCTCATCACTTGGGAGATGGGGATAGGGCAGTGGGAACAGCCATGCAGCCAGCAGTCTGCAAGGATCCCTATCAGTGCTATGAAGTACAGTTGTTACTCCAGCACGTGCATCCCTATATCCTGTCCTTCCAACGTGACTCAACCACAAAATTAAATTGTAGCAGGTAAGGGAAAAAAGGTGTGATGACCCCAATATACTACAGCATTGTAATGCACAACAGCTATTATTCAAGACTGCTGTATAAAAGTATAGTCTTGTATAATGGAACACTTTGTTTTTGCACCTGAAATCGCTCAGGACATGGTCCAATAAATCAGTGCAGTCCCAGATTACTTGGAAATTAGGCAATCTGCCAGAATATGCTRTAGAATGTTCCTCCTTTTTGTAAATATGCTTGGGTTTAAACATGCCAGCAGCATCTAGAAACACTTGTGCTGACCACTGTTTTGTTCTTTGGTTCACCCTAATCTTTATTAAGTATAGGCACTTACGCAGTCAACTCTCTTACTTTACAATTCCACTTGACAACTGTGCTCTGAAATACCAGTTTTAGCAATTTCAAAGACTATTTGAAAGACAAAGTGGTATAAAATGTTAATTGAGCAGTCCTGTCTGGAGCACTCATAAGCGAAAACATGAATTGCTTCCCATTCTAAAAAACAAAACATCTCTGCAAGATAATATTGCCTCATCAATGTTGAACCAACATTTTATTTTATAGTATGTATTCCAATTATAGGAAACTTTCATGCAAAAACTAGAGATGGGGTGGGAAGGAAACCAAAATTTCTAAACCTTAGATAACTCTATATAGCTAGATTGTGAATACTCTGTTTGGTGTGTCATATGAACCAAATTGTTGTATTTAACATGCTTTTGCTTTGCCAGTCTGTCGTGGCTTCTTTAGCCTCAAATATTAAGGACCCTGAAAAACCTCCAGATTTTTCACTGCAGAAAATGAGCCTGTAATGACAATGCCTATCTGCATTTCTTGTATTTTATTGCTTTAGGTTTAGTTCTTTCATGGGAGGTGGGTTCAAAGAGCGGTAACCCTCCACAGACTGGTTATGTCTCTTCTGCTGATGTTAGGAGAAATCCCATGACTGAATCCTTATAAAGATCTTCAGTTCATGAAACACAAATGGCATCAAGGAACTCTTCAGTTAGAAACAACATGTGATTCTAAAACCAAACCATGCTAGTAAGAGTCTCCATGAGATTACTAACAAATATCCTGAGAAATGCTCTTTTACCCTCTTTTCTGTCATATTTGTATTAATCAACTGGAGGTCGATTGATAGACTAAGTCTTGGATTCATTTGTTAAATTGAGATCGGTTGTTTCATGAATTACCGGAAAAAGCAATAGTTTTTTGCTATTTGCTGCCTTGTTAGAAAAGGAAGGAAGACATTTCAGTATTCCTAGAGAAGACATTTCAGTATTCCCAGAGAAGAGATCAGGGAATACAACTTTCTACACTTCCACCACCGATACAAAGCAAGAGGACGATGGCAGCAGGGAGAAGCATTACAAATGTAGGGCTGGGATTTGATTCCTCACTCTTTGTGAACTGTCTTGTCGTCTTTGCATGTCTGTGAGCCTTTTTCACATGCACGACTCTTGCTGTGATGACCTGTGAATTAACTCACTGTCCATATCTGCTTGCTTGTCGCAGATTCAAGGATAGATCATGCTAATCTTAGGACTCTGACAGCATTTGCAGGTAAAACATGATCCTGAATTCATTCTGAATCAATGAGGTGAAGTTGCACACTAATATATATATATAGAATATTTTATTCTTTTAAGGGTGACTTAGTGCCATCTGGTAACTGTCACATCTCCCTAAATAATGCTTGAAAATATTGTGGCTCTTTAATAAGATTAATAATTTGTGAAGAAACATTGGTGCGTGTCTTCTGATGGCCTTTTGTCCCAACTCGTTTCAAAATAAAATCTAAGCATTTAGAAAGAAAAACAAAATCTGGAAAACAGAAGGAGAGCAGTGTCTTTGCAACCATAGCAAAGGTCAAGTATCAAGGAGTAGAAGTTGTGTTCCTTACTCCCAGAGCACACAGCAAACTTTTCGCCTTTCTGCACATCAGTTCTCTTTGTACTCTAAAAATGGCGGCTTAGTTCATTAGCCTTTGTAAAAAAAGTTACCTTTTTGTTGTTGTTGTCCAGAGTATTAGGAAATCATGGTGGGGGGTTGCATTCAGGCTCCATTACCTAGCTCCAGAAAGGGTGTATTTAAAAACCTAAGAGCCAATGCTGTTTCTTTACCTTCAGGCCATCTGGCCACACATCTAATCACGAAGCGACAGCCTGGGACTATTTCCAGAAGTGAGCTATACTCCCTAGATGAAGCAGCCCCTCATTCAACTGCCCTTTTCTTCTTTCTTGATGAAAATACGTATATCTAAGAAATCAGCTGCTGATCCTTATTGGTTACTCGGTGTCTTCTTGTGTTTCACACCCCCTGCAGTCAGGAGTCCCACATCGTGTTTCACAGGCTCAGAGCACTCCGCAGCAGGGACACTGGCAGCCAAGAGCACCTAATGGTGAAAAGAGGTGGCTGAGGCAGCAGCGGAGGAGGAGAGCTGCTTTGTAGGGAGTTGGAGACATTTATTGCTTACAGAAGCAGATCACAGTCCATCTACACTAAAACGAAAGCAGGCACCCCTTCCTGAGAAAATATGTGAATTGACTGGGGTCCAGCATGGGGGGAGAGACTGCGGGGACTGATTCATGTCTTGGCTGCATCATCACAGGGTCGGGGGCTGAGGTTTTGGAGCTTTTGCTTGAGGCAAAGAACAGCAGAAAGGTAGATGTGCTTTCAAAAATAGTCCAGATTTGTGGCTAGGGATCAGAACTCTTGGAGGCTTATCCACATTTTTCAGACTCTCTGTTGGTTTCTGTCTGTAAGGTTTATGAACTAAATACCATTTTCTTAAAAAAAAAAGAAAAGCAAAGAAATAGTGCATGTGGGAGGGAAATAGATGCTTGACTGTAGGAGAAACTGCAGTGTACATGTAGACAGGTAAGTATTAGCATAGATTAGACTGAAGCATGGAGTGGGTACATAATGGCAGTGAACAAGAACCGTTTATTTCTTGAGTATTGCTTTCTGTTAAGGAGCTCTTTGACAGTCAAGAGAGCATTGAATCATCCTGGAGTATAGCAAAAATGTGCAGCAGCTTGCTCAGCAGTGTAATGAAAAGTGCTGTTGTTGAAGCACCAAGCAGATCTAGCTGGAGCACGTTTAGGGAAGGTATAGCATTACAACAGCCTGCACCAAGCTAGAACAACTTTTTGTCTGAGCATGTCTCCAGAAGCCTATGGCATGGCACACTGCATGTAGCATGGATCCAGCCAGAGGGGCCTGTGCTTTTGCTGAGCAGAATTGCAAATGAAGGTAAAGTAAGAAACATGATTCTTAAAAACCGTTTTTTTAAAATAAATATAGTCTGGTGTAACTTCCATCCTGTAAGAATGCTTCCCTAAGATGAATATTGCACAGGTTATATTTGAGGTATCCACACTTGTTGGAAAACGAATAACAGTGTGTTGTTATGCTGAGCTATACTCACTCAGGCACATTTGGAGAAATGGTTGAAAAGACTACTAGGGATGAGAGCATGGGGAGAGAGCTTCCCACTCTTGGATTCATACTCATTCCAGTCAGAAGATCTGTCACGCACTTTAGTGCACTGAAAAGTTGCCTTTAGCAGGCAAAGCTTACAACACTGGTTTTTGTTTGATTTCATTAAACTTGATAGAATGCGTGCTTGTGGTGGGAACAAATGATGACCGAAATCCCTGTGCCGATCCATTGATGAGCTGTTTTCTGTTTCCGCAGATTTCTTTTTTTAATCTTAGAGAAGGAAGAAATTGAAGTAGGGAATGACCTAGAATAATGAAATTATTTAGGCTGGAAAAGACCTTCCGATCATCAAGTCCAACCATTAACGTAACACTGCCAAGTCCACCACTAAGCCAGGTCCCTAAGCCCCATGTCTACACATCTTTTAAATACCTTCAGGGATGGTGACTCAACCACTTCCCTGGGCAGCCTCTTCCAATGCTTGATGACCATTTTGGTGAAGAAATTTTTCCTAACATTAAATCTGAACTTCCCTGGGTGCAACTTTAGACCATCTCCTTTTGTCCTACTGCTTGTTACCTGGGAGAAGAGACTGACCCCCACCTCGCTGCAACCTTCTTTCAGGCACTTGTAGAGAGTGATAAGAACCTTCAGACTCCTTTTCTCCAGGCTGAACACCCCCAGCTCCCTCAGCTGCTCCCCATCAGACTTGTGCTCCAGACCMTTCACCAGCTTTGTGCCCTTCTCTGAACATGCTCCAGCACCTCGATGTCTTCCATGTAGTGAGGGGCTGCTAATGCAATAGTTCAGGGAGCAGCAGTCAGCTGAGCCATCTGAGAGCGAGGAATAAGGTGGATTTAGCAGTGTGATGAGAAGAGTTTGCAGGACTACATAGTGCTGGACTTGAAAAATGAAGTTTGTCATACTGACAGTCTGTCATTTTGTCTGCTGGCGGTGGTGGGGTGGGGAGGGGAGGGACACATTAGAAAAAAATTTTAAGAATATGGGTGTGTAAGTGCAAATTGCGAGAAGGAGGTGACATTTCTATTAGCGGATGAGCTGGAATTTGCTTGTTCTCTCTAAATAAAGCTTCTTCCCAGGTACTTCAGACTGAAAAGAATAAGCTTGGCATTGATGCTGTGTAGAGGAACAGCATTCTTTAACAAAGAAAGTCTTGTGAGGACAATGATGGTTATTTTCAGTGTGGCTTGGCTCACTTCCTTGTGTTATGCTGTATTCCTTTCTGACAGACTAAAAGGGACTGGGTGGATGCAACATGGCTGGAGAGCCTCTGCCACACCATCATTTCATTYCTCTGGCTTTGTATGATTGCTGCTGGAGATACCTGCTAGAAATAATGCAACTGTCCTTTGAGCAGTGAAGCAAGATTCTGCATAGAAACCTTCTCCCTGTATTTGACAGCTTGGCTGAATCTTTCTCCTGTGATGATTAATCAACAAATACACAGTTCAGGAGTCCTATGAATGAATTTGCATCAACATGGTCTCAGATTCTCCTGGGAGGACAGTCCCGAAGCTACTTCCAGCACCAATTTGATTTGCTGCTGTTTTGTGTAATCTGCGGTTATAACTTATTACCCCATCTTCACTACGTGTGTCAGAGAGCAGTCTTGGGGTAATGAAGTGTTCTGATAGAACTGAGGTTCCAGCACAGATACGCTCTGATATTGTACAGACTTCCCTCAAAATATATTGGATAAGGAGGTGCCAGTCCCCTGTTAATACTGAGCATTGACATCCATTGTTTTCTTTTCATGTCCATCTGTGTGAAATATATGTGGATTCAGTGGGCAGAGGAAGGATCATGTTTGCACCTTCTCTGCTGTGAGCTCAACCTGTACTGCTGCTTATTGTAGGTGCTGCCAGCATATCRGGGGGGAAGAATGCACTGGCAACTGTGGAGTCAGCTGTCATCCATCACCCTGCTGGAGCCCCAGCAATGCAAGTCAGCCTGCATGGTATGAAACGCAACGTGTCCGATCTGCGGCTGCAGCTGCATCAGATGAAGCAGCTACAGGTACAATTATCTGGACAATGCTGGGGGAAAACGTGGGCTGTYAGCAAATGCCTTTTTCCTCCCTTCCTCTCTCTCATTTTCTCTCTCTTTTACCTTTTGTACAAGTGAGTCTCAGTAGCAGAGTTCTAGGAAAGTACAGACCCAAGTACTACAGACGCAAAAGCTTGCACAGTCCTCGAGATATGAGAATTAGCTCAGTTAAACTACTGCTTCTCAGATACTGAGAAAAAATTAATTTCTAGTTTTGTCAGATGACTCTAGACATTAAAGCACTATTTATATTACAGTAATATCAAGTCTGTGATTACAGTTTGGACCCTGCTATGCTATGTGCTGTATAAACATGTCATAAGGACCGTGTTCCTGCTTCATACTGTTTACAGTTGAGACAGATTTTAAGTCTCTGAATAAACAACTTTGATGTCAGGAAACCCAAATGTAGCTGAGGATCAGTAGATATGCATTAAGCCAGTGTTTGAGTCCTGTATTTACAGAATCCATAAAAATAGCCAACTTGAACAGTAAGAAAAAAAGGTATTTCAAAAGTTGCTGCAAAGGTTTGGTGTGCCTTACTTACATTCACATTTTAGCAATACCTTCCTCATAGACACCAACACCTCAAAACTTGCAAGAAACAATACGAGCAATGGAGAGTTAACAAAAATAGTATGTTGGCACATACAGTCGTGCTGCAAATATAAATATATGCTGTTCATCTCAGACACTGTGAAAATAAGCATATGCAGCTGTACAGGTCTTCAGCCCTTCGCTTAATTGGAAACTGAAGAGCACTGTGTATTGTCTCAGAAGATGRAAAAGAAGGCAAAGCACTTTCTTGTCAGACAAAGTGGACAGACAGCAGGGGAAGCTTCAATACTATGCCAGTCCTCCTTACCTGGAAAGTGACATCACATRTTTGGTATCATTGGGCTGCAGCTACTGCTTTTACAGCCAGGGTGATTTTGAATGGTACTGTGTCAATCACGTTTGATTTACTGATTAATTTTAGAACAAAATAATGATAATACAAGTCAGAATTCAGAGCATGTTTTACCTTCACCTCCTTATCTGAAGGAAATTGAATTATGAACCAGTCATAGGGCAAAGGAGCAGAAAGGCGAGGTAAACACCAGGATAGGAGAATGTGGCTGACTGAAGATACTGTGACAATGTCCTGTGCTGGGTTTGCTGGGAATGAAGAGATGGCAGAATGTGTGTGGAGCAAAGAGTTGTGTCAGCCAGGTGACTTCTGCCTGTGATACAATTCCCATGAATTTAAATTTTCAGTTTAGGATGAGTATGTTCCAGTAGCAAACATCTCTTTAAAAAGCTGTTCTTAGCAGTGCTGTCTACATGCCAGCCATCGTGTTCCCCATCTAATTTCAAGACACTGGCTTGGGATCTCTGCCCTGGCACATTATGTATAAGAGCATATTCTTCCACACTCATGCCGCACACCACTGCAGCCCCCCTGTCCTTCTCAACCCCATGTGCCAAATGCAGCTCTTGGCAAACGCCTGCRGTCTGGCCACCAGCTGGGCTTAGCATGTGGCCTCGTAAAGCAGGATGGAGGCTGCAGCACTGCTCAGAGGCAGGGAGCACATCCCTCTCACAGGGCCTGCTCACCGAGGAGGTGGCATTTCCCCAGCTGCGCTTTGTCTCCGTGGCCGTGCCTGGGGCAGAAGCCTTGCTTTTGATCAAATATAGCATTGTGGCACACAGGACCGAAGAAATTTCTACCATCTGCACAAATCAATGCTGCCAAGGAAGTCTTGAGAAGGGAAAAAGGACATATCTCGAGTGTGCTCGTGAACTCTGGCTGGCTTCCCTTAATTCACAAATTATAGCAAACTTGGTGCATTGAGCTAGTAGGAAGTCAAAAAATTTGTGATAGTCAGGTGGAAGAACCTGTAGATCAAGGGAAACTTTGGTATGTTACACATAAATTCCATTCATGACAGTGAGATTTTGTCATGGCATTCCTGAATTATTTTGAAAAAGAGCTCACAGTTTGCAGGGCAGCAAGTGAAACAGGTAGTGTTTTGAACTGAAGTGTTGAAATATCACATTTCTAATGAAATATTTTGTGCTATGTTTTTTCAAAAATAATTATAAGTAAAAGAGAAAAAGTATTTTTCTGTTTTCCCAGATTGTTTGCGTTTTATGTTTGACAGTGCTTCATATTTTTCACTTTCACTGTTTCTCCTGGGCTGGCAGTCAGTTTGTTCCGGTTTGTGTGAATTTTTTGTACAGTGACAGACTGGAAGAAACACTTCAAAAAAAATGAAAAAGATTATTGCGCAGGCACAAAATTTGGCAGGATAACTAAGAAACAGGAACAGGACATAAAACTATGTTTAATAATATCTTATTGTTCAATTTTCAATTGATGTTATCACCGTAAGTTTACACTAGTTTTCTTAGTAGTATCAGAGAAATACATTATAGAAAAGACATGTTCATTTGTATATCGTTTGTTTGTGCTGGAAAAATCTTCTTTTTAAACCATATCCAACAGCAACCCATCCAGATGTATTGATTCACACACCAGATAAACATATGTTATGAGATGAAACCAAAAAGTTAAGACTCAGTCTGTGGTTGGATTTTGAACAGAGATTCTTAGCATAAAGACATTTGCCTCATGGCAGTTGCTAGAGCCTAGATACACTTCTTGCTACTACACTAGCATGTTCTAAGTGCTCTGATTTTCAGAGATATTCAAGAAAGACTAGTTTCATGGTGCTGTGGAGTTTTCCTCATTGCCAGAGATAGGCTATAACCCAGCATTTGTCCTGGATGGATTTGTTGTTGATAAGAATGGAGCCCATGATGAGTYTAGTTCATTCTGCACTCCCAGATAATGAGAACTCTCAGTAGCAGGTTTAAACCAAGCCTTAGAGTATATGTATGTGGTATATATCATTAGCTTGTATGTACATTGGATTTTTTTTGTCTACTTCTTCTTTTCTTTAATTGAACTCATTTTAAGGGAACCCAGTTAGATATGATTGATGTTCACCATTAGGAACGTGTACGCATGCATGCTTTTCCTTCACTCAGTGCACTGTTTGCAGGGAAATGAGTGCTGCAGAAAGGACAGAAAATGTAATAACAACACTGTCATAAATGGTATATGATACTCAGTCTAACAAGTGTAACTTTGAATTAGAAATTCAAATATATTTTGAGCTGCTTTATAGAACTGGAGAGACTACAGTTAATCAATGTGTGGTAACAAACTTCAGGAACTAGATACTTAGATTCTGTAGAGGTCCTGAGCTGCAGGCAGCCAGTTCCACTTTGTGGCTGTGCTCTGTAGTGCATGGGGAGGTGGGTGGCCCAGAAGCCTCTCCCAGAAGGGCCTGGAAGGCTCCCACTGGACAGGCCATGCTTGTCTCCTAATGAGGAACAAGGGTGTGAACTAATACTTGGTTTTCTAGTTACCTGTCTCATAGATAATAATTGGTTCAAAGCGAAYTGAAGTAGTTATCAGATTATTCTTGAAGTGAGCACCAGAGGCAGTGCTGGGGGACTTGTGTGAGAGCAGTGGCAAATAATGGCTGGAGCAGTAGCTGAAGAAGAGAGACAAYATAGGTATCTGGAGAGATTAGTGAGGCTGGAAGTGAGAGCCAAGGTTAAAGAATGTATGAGAGGATGCTAGAATTCTAAAAAAGCATGTTAAATTTCTTACTGTTTGATTGCTACTTGCAGGTTTAACTCAAGTTAACTCTAATTAGCAAGAAATTGCCATTTGGTGGTGACAGGAAAGCCTGCATTGCTTTTCCTGTCCTTTGGGCACTTGCCTTTGGAACTTGAGTATGGTTTTAACAAAGTTTCTTTTCAAGTATGAATGTCAAAGTTTGTTTATTTGGCTTGTTTTCAAGCAAGCTTATAGTACAAAAGGTTCTCCTGTGTGGAAMCAGGATAGCTATGGCAGATCCCTAAAACATCTGCTTGGGGTGGTACAGTAACTGACAGAGGTGGTCAGAGGGGCAAATGGGGTGTGCACTTGGCCAAGGTGTCTCACATTTGATACCTGCTGGCAGAAGAAGGGTAAGAATTGAGTTCAGTTCCAGAACATGGAGGTAACTGTGCCAGAGACTGCCTTCTGCTCCTCAGCCACAGCTCTTCGCCTGTGCTTCTGCTCGCCCTCCTCATGCTGCCCTGTGGCTGCTGACTGCCACAATTGCTCCTCTCCCCCCACAGTTGTTTCTTTTGTCCCTCTGCATCAATACGTACATCTCCCTTCTCATCTTCTGTCCCTATTCCCCAAGGAACAAAGCCAAGTTTTCCATAACTAGCCAAGTGTTGCATGAATTTTCATAGAAATAGCAAAAACATTTTTTTGATACCAAGATGAGTCATTTCCCAGACTTCAAGAGCTCACTCCAWACACTGAGGTTTGGGAGTCCTCAACATACAAGCTTTTTTTCAGTCTTGCTCTGTTACATTTTTATTCCTTATTCTCATTATCAGAAATAGATAAACTTTTGTGACTGAAACTTCCTGGTATTGTTCAATCACTTCATAAATGGAGGTGACAAGCACCCTACCTTACACGTCACCACAATAAATATAGATCCCCAGATACCCCCATAATAGGAAAAAACATGCGCCTGCCATTTCACAACCTCACACACTCACACATACTCAGTTCTGCTATTAGTGGAAGTCCCTGTTACCAGCTGACGAACATCGAGGACTTAAATTCTGGACGCCTGAGACTTAAGTCTAACTCTGTTACTGACCTTCTCACTGACCTCGTATCGGCTGTTTCACGTATCCTAAGTCACTTCCACGTGTCAAATTTCGCCACGTTTTAAAGAGCTGTGGATAAATTGTATGACTGAAGTGTTACATACTCATTTATTCATTCATCTAGGTTTTCCTACTTGAAAATATGACACAAAGAAAGAGGTGTGTATCTCAGATAGTTGTGCTGGCCTTGCAGTAACAGATTTTAATTTATCAAATCCAAACATTAATCCCATATTGGGGAAAAATACACATATGCACTGTCTTCAAAATAGTCTGGAWAATATTTATGTATTTCTGTGCTGTTCAAATGTTTTTCAGCTTCATTTTTTCACTAACTGCTAACACTTCTCTTTAGCTGAGTTTTGAGCTTACTCCTCCTGCTTGTCACAGCTGAGATTTCACACACACACACACACACGCRCACACACACACACACACTTGCAGTGAGGTGTTACCCTCCCTCTCATCGAAGTTGAGTAGCTGGAGAAGAGAGTCAGGCACAGGGACTGAAAAGTTGGGAGTGGGGAGCTGAGTTTGTTTCTCTCATGCCCATACTTGTTGGAAAGAATTGTCTCAGCAAAGGCTTTTTTTTCTCTGATTCTCGTGAATTTTCTTAAACCAAGTTCAMAGAAGTATTACTACCTTATCCTGTCTTGTAGGTAACCCATTTTTGTGATTCTTCCTATTAGGTCATGGGTTTACTTGGTGTGTTAAATGTAGTTTGGCTGTTAAGCTTGGATGTTTAGAAGACAGCTGACAGTTCAAGTGCTAGTGTTAAAACTGGAATTTTGTCCCCTGATTAACACAGGTGTTKTTTAAAATCTTACAGTATGAGATGGCTTCTGGGCTAACAGGGTTGTGTTCATGTTGCCTATATCCTAAAACTGTGACTAGGTGGAGGTCTGCTTATCACTCTGAATCTTGTGATTTGCATAACAGMCTTAAACAGGTTTGGTTTGTGTGAGCATGGGTCATAACTGCTCCAGGGCTACCCACAGAAGAGCAGTCTAGTTTGCCTTCTTACCTGTGTTTTGCTCTGTATCAGCAAAACAATTAATGCTTTAGTTACTTAACMTTAGGCTAAGACAAGAAAGAAGGTGTGACTTTCGCAGTACTCAGAAAATTGCTGTATTATGAAGGAGAGGTTTTTTTTGGTAGGTAAAGGAGGTTTTATGTATTGCAGATGAGCTCTATGCCTGTACCAAATTACACCACGTGTCACAATCCTTCCTCTGCCACTTGAGAGACTGAAAACTTCCATTCTGAAAACAGCAGTGCATTCCAGCCATGACATTAATGTGTGGGATTATCCACTAGGCACGTACAGGCAGTGTGATGCATAAGCTTRCGAGGTACACGGAAAGTGGAAGTCAAGCATCCGGCATTCTCATGAGGCGTAATTGATTCATGGTGAACCAAGCAGAATAAAGGGGCCACAATCCTTGCAGAAGTTATGCATTGAAGGTGATATACTGATCCCAACATCTTTTGTTTATCAGCTTGAAACTGGAAGTTAGATGTATACATGGAATAGTGTTTACAGGTACAGTTAAAGAGGGAAAGAACAAGGTAAAATTACTCGCTCACTGTAGGGTGGTGTTTATCCCAACCTTCTGAGCTCTGCAGTGTATTCTGTTGCCAGGGATGTCAGTCAAGCAGGAAAAATTGAAGTTGATTTCTTTTGTGCAACAGCTGCAGAACCAGGAGATGCTGAGGGCAATGGTGAAGAAAGCAGAGCTGGAAATCAATGGCAAAGTGATTGAAACAGTGAAGAGGCTTGAAGATCCTGTGCAGCGACAGCGCAACCTGGTGGAACAAGAAAGGCAAAAATACCTCAACGAGGAAGAAAAGATTGTAAAGAAGTTATGGTGGGTTGAGAAACCTCTTAGAATTTATTGCTTTTTCCTGACTTTTTCGTCCATAAAATACCACTGTCTTCAGTGGAACTGCATCTGTATATGCTGTTTGAGCTGTGTGTCCTTGCTGTGTATCATATTGGCTGTAAAACTGTGTCTGCGTTGTTCAACTCACTGGTCCTGACTGGGAGTCCTTCTTACCACAGCCCACTGGGTAAGTCCCACCAGTACAGAGTTTCACCCTCTTCAGAAGTCCCGTGTAAAGGGACAGATGACAGTAAGGACCGTGACCACCCTTGTATACTGAAAGCTTCCCYCTATCCTAGTTCTCCCCTTCAGCCTTATGTATTATGCTTTAGGGAAGGAGGGAGGAATTTCCTCAAGAACAAAGGGATGCAAAGGAAGGTAATGAGTTTGGCTTTAAGTACGAAAATCAGATTTCAATAGTAAGTGCTTTGGCTAGTGCATGGGGGAGGTAGGGGAAGCTCATAAATAGAGGATTGAAGTTTAATTACAGTCTTCAATGCCAGTCCTTGTCTAAAATGTACTCACTGAGATTTCCATCCACTTACCTGCAAATAAAAATACTTTTCTGTTGTTGTTGTATAAAGGCCTTGTGCAAGATTCTGGTTTTTTTCCCCAGAACTTTGGCCTACCAAGACTGGTGGGATCAAGTTGTTTGTTTTAGTCTATGTTTGGAGTCAGCAGGAAGCAAGATAAACCTGAAATTAATAAAGAATTTAACTAGTTTTAACATTCACATTTGCAAGATGTTGTATAACTAATTATTTCTCATTACTGCATGTATTTCACACCTGAAGAATTGCTCCATAATAGAGAAAAACTTTCYAGTCATCTTGTCATTGGAAATTATGAATGAAGAGCTACAGAGTACAGTTATTGACAGCTAAAGAGAGTAAATCCTTCCTGTTGATCAACGTGTGGTCAGATGAATACGTTTTGTAATAAAAAGGTGCATTTGTAAAGACAAGGGAGGTTGTTACTCAGAGAGAGAGTACGTTTCCTGTGAAGAAAGGTTGAATGTGCAGTAACAGTCCGTGCTAGTGCATATAATCCTCTCAGCTGGTTTGTAGTCTTAAGTAATTACCCTCCTGGTCCTCACTTTATTCCCATGAACCTCACTGCCTGGTTCCTATATTGTCTGTTCTCTGTGGAAAGAACAATTTGTGTGATGGCCCTTTATCACATTGCCTCATAAAATGGATACAGGGTAAGGTCAACTGCCAATGGCATTCGCTGTTACAGCCGTTCATTAAGGATATGACTTGGATTGCAATATGGTTCTATCAGGTTTTGGAATTTTTCCTGTTCACAGAGTTTCTGATGATTCTGTGCTACTTTATTTGTTAAAGTTACTGGAAAGTGACATACAGGTAAATMATTCAGAACTTAGTTCACCCCTTTTAGAGACATGCTAGAAACAAACATTTATTTTGCATTAGTTGTGTCCAGTGACATTCCTTTGTCATGTATTTGCTCATTTGCAGGATCAGAGCCTGAAAGAAAAGCACATCTGACAACAGTACTTTAATTTCAGCAGCTGATGGCTGTTAATAATGAAGGGCATACAGCACAAAATTACACATCAAATGTCACTGACAGTATTGAGAAAATGTTCATATTCTATATAGGCATTTACAAGTAAGCTGATCCCACTGCAGATGTATAAACAAATACAAAGCAACAGGGCACAAAAATTGCGATTTTTAGGATCTCAACTGTTGCCTTCTTGATCTTGCCTAAATCATAGGACTAAATCAGTAGACTGGCTTCATATGAGACATTGGAGCCTAAGGATTTCTGCAATACTTACAAAAGTATTTACTACTCTGAGGTGGTAAATCTTAGCTTAAAAAGTCCGTCTTTCTGTAATTGAAGATTATTGCTTGAGCAGGGAGGTTGGACCGGATGATCCAGTGTAGTCCCTTCCAACCTTACCTATTCTGTGATTCTGTAAAATAAAGAAATAAAAATATTGGCAGTTTCATATTGTAAACAGCAGAAACGTTGGTGTACATTTCCAAGCAAGCTTTCTGTTGAGCAGCTATTCATGACAGTGCCTACAAGTGTGCCCGTGTGTGTCACAGCTGTAGCAGGATTACAGTTCAGAGATATCTAATGAAATCTGTTAAACACAGTGTTCATGTACACTTGTAACAGTGAAATACATGCTCAGAATTAAATGTGTCGGTTTTTTCTATCTAGTCTTTTGACTCAGCATTAGAGATGGCATATATAACACTTGTAGGTAATAGACTTATATTTTACCAGAACAAGGACAAATTATGATGCTATGAGACATTGACTAATGAAGTATKTATGTCATAACAAGCATGTTATAGGTGTGACCACTCTATGTTGTAGATTATTTTAAGGACTTTAATAGAAGGGGTTTATAAGCACAGTATTCAAATTATAGCCACATCCAGTCTCTTCAATTGGATATAATCCATAGTAAGTTACAATTTATACTTTGGTAGGAAGAATATCAGATTTTTTTATAATAATAACCATGCTCCATGAAAACAAAACTTCACTTAGCAATCTTGGAGAGCTACTAGTAGCAGGTACTTGGGAAAGGATATAAAAGAAGAATCTCTTTTGTTTGTTTTTGAATCTTTCATCTGTCAGTCAATCCCTAAACTCTTAAATAATGCACAGCGGAATATTCACCCTCGCCATGCTAGTCATTATGTTATAGACACTCCCCCACTCCCTTTCCACTCCCTTTCCCCCCAGTCATGCATTTTCCAGCCTGAGAAGTCTTAGTTTGCTTAGTTAACCCTCTTGTAGAAGCCTTTCTCTACATTTCGTCATCCTGTTGCCTTGGTGCCCTTTCTAACTCTGGTGTACGGCTGTGAGGTGGGGATGGGGAGACAGGAGAGCCTGAGCTGTGTGGGATGTGGGTACATCGTGACTTTCAGTGATATGGTGTGACCTCSCTGTCCTCATGTTCCACATGAGCTTTACATTAAAAATCCAACATCTCACTCACAATGGGTGTTTATCAGTTCAAAGTTCATTACTGTGTATAAAACCTTAGGGTTTTGAGAGGTTATTGGTTCTAGTTGGGGTTGATTTTGGTTTTATTTCTCCTCTTATCATGAGCATTACTTTACACGTATTAGGAGTTAATTTAATCTTTCGTGTTTTCCTGGTCAGTTAGTATCAGATGGTCCATCTGCAGTCTTCTGCAGCCACCATTCATTTGCATTTTCCTGTATAATAGAATAGCTTTTTGAGATTTTTTTTTTGTTATATTATTCATCCTCTTTTCTAAATTATTTACAGTATATTGAAAAGCACCAGCCCTAGCAGTGATCCCTATGGAACCCACCAGCAAAGTACATTCATTGAGTTAGCTGTTCATTGATCCCTTCTCTTTACTTCAGTGCTTTATCCATGAGAGAATTTCCTCTCTTGTCCCACAGCAGCTTTGCAGTCTTGAAAGCTTTTCCTCAAGTACCTTGCTAAAAGCCTTTTGGGCTACACTTTGTCCCCGTGCTTTTGTTTTTTCTTTGTGGATTTGTGAGACTTACCTTCTTTTTACACAAGCCACAGTAATTCCTACCTAAGACAGCATATTTATCCATTGTTCACTGATTCTTTATTGTTTATTCTCTATTTTGATATCTGTCCATTACACTGGTCTAGGTGTACACTCTCACCAGAGTACAGTTCCCTGGATAGCCCCATCCCAGTTTAAAAAATTTATTTGTGTCATCTATGACACTTTCCACTAATCTGGTGCCAAAGCAATTTTAATCAAGAACTTAGATTCCTAGCATTAATAGTTCAGCTGTTTCAACCTCAGGTTGCTATAGAACTTCAGGGCAAATACCATCTGGTCTGGGTGATTTGTTACTATTAATTTTGTCAGTTTGTTTTGTAACCTTTTCTACTGATACTGCARTCTGAGGAGATCCTCTGAGGGTTTTTTTGCCTGAAGAAAGATCTCAGAATAGGAGTTGCCTTGGCWCCCCTGTGTAGAATATAGATGTAGAAAAATCGTTTATCTTATATTAGCCTTCTGAAACTGCATTAATGTGCATGTCTTGCTAATTTGCTCAGGCCAATCTATAAAGCCGAATTGTTTCCCCAGTTAGAGAAAAGAAATTCCGGAGACCACTGAATCTGTTTCAGACTTTGCATCCTGAGGGATGAAGTTTCTTTTCCCTTGCAGTTAGCAACATGAAGCAGTGTAATATGGTATCCCTTGGGTAATTTCAGGATCAGTTGTCTTGTTTGATAATATCACTATATGGAATCAAAGGGGTTTGTGRTGACCCTTCCATGTCTGCTCAAAGAACAAAGGGGAAAGTGAGCCACTGTCAGCTACCTGGAAGTCCTTCTTTAATCCCTGCATTTCCAACAAGCATAAACCTTCCAAAACACTGTAATATTGTTCTGTGTTTTTCTTTCTCTTCTTTCTACACATGAACAAATTTAAGCGTCTTTCTTCATCTTTTTTGTTGCCTGGTGGATGCAAATATCTGGGAAGCTGCTCTTCCAGTGCTGATCTACAAAAGGGAGGAGGTATACCCCATGATTCCCAAGCAGCACAACCTAGCCTGAGTGCCACTACCAGGGCATTAAGACTTGGGAGAATGCATGACTGTAGAGCAGGAGCCTTTGCATTATAGTGAGTGACAGAAAGCGAGATTCTTCTTCCACCTTCTTCCTAGAGTGTGTCTGTGCCCTTTATTGCAAAGGCAGACAGAGACAGCAGATATCTGCATTATTACAGCCTCTTCCACTGGAAAAATCCCCTTAGAAGCGTTCCCTTGCTGCCACCGTGTGGTCCAATGGATTGTTTCCTACAAGTCTGCTTGTGCTAGTGGAAACTGGGACTCTCCTAGCTTTCTCAAGTCAGAGTCTTTGGAAAGAAGTGGTCTTAAAGTGGGAACAGGATCGTTTACCTCCAGTTATTTGTGATCTGTTCAGAAGCAACTTATGATTCTCAATTCAAAATCATTTTTTAGTTTCTAAAGTTCTTAAGTCTGTGGACTKAAATGAACTCTTTGCTGTGTGTGCTTAATGTTCAGATCCTGATACTGTTTCTGTTTCTCTATGTATCAGAAATACTGCTGTATTGCCATGTATTCTTCTGTGGGACTGTGCTTCTGGTTTAAATTAACCTACATGTGCAGCARTGCTGTCAGGAATTTTCTCCTTTTTATCCTGTTATTGGCCACCTACTTTTCTTCCCCATGTCACCTGTTCACTGAGATGGGTCTGGGAAATGGCTGGCTTTGTGTGGCAGGGCAAGGGAAATATGTAAAAATGCAAGACTTGCAGTTGGTGCAGAGGGCAGGCTTCTCCCACCCCTTTCCTGGCGATCATCTTGTACCTTGGTTCTCTTACAGGCATTGCAAAACTGATACCTGATGAATGCAACAAATGAGGCCCAAGATTAGGTTCAAATGAGTAGCTGATTTGTCAGTTCAGAGTTTCCATTGCATTGTTTTCTATCTGCAATTAGACTGCTTCCTAGAATATTCTTGTGAGTAAATTTGGTATCTTAATGGAAGTCAATTTCTCTTAGAATATTCAAGAGACGATTTTTTCAAGGCATGGGTGTCTGTATAGTTGCACATAAAGCATCTCAGGGCTGGGATTTTTTGGAGAAAACTTTATGTATCTGTGTGGAAACTTCAGCTAGATCAATGTTGTCTCAAGCTTAAACGGAAGGAAGTGGCTCCCACCCAAACAAAAACAGAGTTTATATGTCTGAAGTAGTGCAGAATTTTATGTGAAGTATGGAAGGACTGGAAAAAATASTGGGAAAGGTGAGAAGGAAGCACCAGATGGAGATGGAGGAAGCACAGAATGGCAGCAGTTGGAAAAAACATCCCAAGTGATTCATTCTAAAATCCAAGTGCTGAGCAAGAGCTGCACACAATGCACACTTGCTTTTTCAGTCTGGCTATTCATGGAAACAGGATCCCGTATCCTGTCTAGCAGGACCTGGYAGATAAACAAAGCTGCTTCAAGGTGCCTTTGGTGCCAGTTTTTGGGTTGTTACTTAACTGTTGGGCATTCCTTTGCATATCATCAGCAATGACAAAATGCACAGGAAATGTCACAGAAATCAATGACTTGGGCTAGTTACAAGCCTGTTTCTATGCTGTGAGTGTCCAGCGTTCTCACCTCTCTTTGTGGCACTCTGTTGTTTCTTTAGCCTGTGGTGTCAGAGTTGAAGGTGCCACAGTTGAGGTTGCTGGTTTAGTTTACTCCATTCATTTACATATATTTGCRTGCAGTGTGAAAGTTCTGCTTAAGTGTTATGTCCACGTTATTTCTTTTGCCAGTGAGCTGGAGACATTTGTTGAAGACCTGAAGAAGGACTCTGCTGCTTCCAGCAAGGCAGTTACATTGAAAGATGTTGAAGATGGAGCCTTTCTTTTGCGACAAGTGGGAGAAGCTGTTGCTACCCTGAAAGGTATGTAATTTTCCTTTTTACTTTTGTTTCTTTTCTTTTAACCACAGAAAACAGTTTTGCCTTTGATCTGGGGGCATTAACTTTCACTTGATTTAAAGCTGGGATTAGGGGGCTTGCTGCATGGCCCCTGGAGAGAGGTTAGCACTCAAGTAATTGACATGCAGCCAATAGTCTGTTACTGCCCAGGGCTTTTATCATTTCCTCTTCAGCTTCACAATTGTTTTCTTTGCAGGAGAGTTCCCAACATTGCAAAATAAAATGCGTGCGATCCTCCGGATCGAGGTGGAAGCTGTGAGGTTCCTGAAGGAAGAACCACATAAACTGGACAGCCTGCTGAAACGTGTGCGCAGCATGACCGATATCCTGACCATGCTCAGGAGGTGATGTTTTTTTCTTTTTTTTCTTCAAGCTTAGAGAATTTCCTCAAACAAGACTGGAACAGCTTTTGGGTTTGTGTTCTCCCCCTCTCCCCAGGCAAGTTTGAGAAGTTCGGCTGGCTTGCAGTGTTYATAGAGTATTCCCAGAGCCCTCCCAAGGGAAATCGAACTAGCCTTTCCTATGCTCTGTGCAGTGGGTCTGTTCTGACCAACAGCCTCAGTCATCGAGATCTTACAATTGCAAYTAGATCCCTCTCAACTCAGCACTTCCAGATTTGGGAAGTACCTGAATGAGAAAACTTACAGTGGCAACAGTCCCCTATCTGAGCTAATTAACTTTAGATATTTACAGCAATTTAAGCTAACAGAAATATTCTCTGGCACTGAAAGGTGCATCCCCTAAAATGTAACAGTAAGAAATGAAACAGGAAAAGAGTCTTAAGTGGATAAAGGTATTCTAAACCTTCTGAAAGAAAAAGTTTATAATAAGCTTCTGAATTAATACAGATTCTTTATTCTCTTCTTTTCAAGGAAGATGCTTTAGAGAAAGTTGAAATGTTAGATAAAACTTACGTCCACTAAGTGCCAGTGTTTAGCTATGTTTGTCAGAATACAGGAGCAGCAAATGATTGCTGATTTATATGACTCATTAGGCATTGGATTTAATTCCTGCTCAAAACTGTCAGTAGTGGTGGTCTCAATTTTACTTCAATTACAAGAAAATACAAGTCATAAGCCTGTTGTCACAACCATTATTCTAACGAGTGTAGGGTTGCCATTGTTTTCATATATCCTGGAGCATATGTAAAATGGATTTGGCAGTGCTGGCAGATGGATAAAATGGTTTATGTAACAGGTTTTCTGAGCCATCACTTATTTTTCCATGCAACATAAACATCTATATCCTTTCACATTAGTTTCTTTGCTTAAAAATTACTACAGTTATTTCCTGTCTTGCCCCACTTGCAAAGAAAAATAGAACAATAAGCTATGCATACCAAAGTTTTACCAAAAGTCATTTCTGCAGCAAAATTTCATATTAAGCCTCATAAAGTCTGTTTCGATAATGGAAAAACTGATGGCATTTGATGGCTTGCTACACTCTGAAGCTCAGACATTTCACAGCTAGCTGCCAGAAATAGTTGGTTCTTCACATCCTCAGCTCATCCTTCCCCACATTCTTGACAGGCAAGACCTTTGTGAAGTAACGTTTGATTCAGAACCTTCATTTGAAGGTTCTGTTTTGGCGATGTGCCAGACTGCTACCTCACATTATATATAGCCTCACTTTTCTGTGCTAATAGTCCAGGAACATCTTGTTAAGCTAGATACAGTGTATGCAATTTAAGTCAACTGATTTCCATTCTCGCTCTAAAATCAACCCGCTGTAACTCATGGTTTGGTCAAAAACTGCCAGTACATCGGTGAAGAAGATTTGTGAGCACATTGAAAGGTAGAACCATCTGAATTAGACCAGCTCTCTCAAATTCTGAGCCCCTGACTCTGGGAGAAAGCTATAAAATCACACAGGTGAGAGCATSAGGAAGAAAAAATACCATTTTGATTGTTTCGATGTAGGTGCTTTTTCCTTGCAAGAGTTTATGGTTACGTATTGCTCACWACTGGCCTGTGTGCTAACCATGTGCTCTTGTGTTCAATTTGGCTTGGCAGACATGTTACAGAAGGACTGCTGAGGGGTGTGGATCCATCCCAAGCCGTGCAATACTCTGCTATGGAAAAGTCCACTGCAGCTGACACTCTGAAAAACCAAGAGGAGCACAAGCCCTCCCAGGGACAYGCACAGCAAAACCTCACAGCAGTCCCATCCGAGTCCCAGGTGTCATCAGTCAAGTCAGAAGTCATCCCCTTCTCAACAATGACYGTCCATCACGTGCAGAGCTCGCCTGTTGTCATCCATCAGTCTCAGCACTCCTCAGCCCTGGTGAACCACGCCCAGGGTTCCCCCACTGCAGCCAGCCACAGCGAAGGTGTGCCAGCTGGTGGTCACCTCTCAGCCACCCTGCCTGCCCCCCTGCAAGAGCCCACAGCAGGATCCCAGCCCACACAAGCCACACCAGCACCACAGGTCTCTGTCAATGGCACCACCATGCAAAGTCTTTTCATTGAGGAAATTCACARTGCAAGTACCAGAAACCGAGCTGTATCAATTGAGGTACGGTGTATTCTACTCAGCCAGCTGTCCTGTCTTTGGGTCTGAGCTCCCAGTCTCACTCTTGAGGCTGCAGGTGGGACTTTGCAAATGCATTCTGGGGATTTATGTGCTTAACCTCTAACTACAGTGTACTTCTGAAGATACCTTCTGRTTTTGTGCCTGCTCATTGCAGAAGGGTTGGACTAGATGACCTGTAAAGGTCCCTCACAACCCAAAYTATTCTATGATTTTAAATGTAACAGAAATATTACATTAAATGAGCAACTGTGGTTTTTAAATTATCTTTATTGAAAAAAAATTAGAATTCTATTTTAGAAATTTTAGAATACCTTCTTTTTGACTGATAGCATGTAATTCTCTGGCAACACTTGCATCCGTGGATTTCATTCACTCTTTAAATCTCCATATCCCTAATTATGGAGAAGTAAAAGTGAAAGAGTGTGAAGTTCTAGTGGTTTCACACAGAGATATTGAGACAACCCACAGGTGAACTGTTGTGTCTTATCACAGACATACACTTTAATCACCAGCATGATATAGTAAGACAGAGACCAGATATAAATTTTGGTTTTGTTCCTTTAGTGAGCAGTCGCCACTGTCAGTCTGTCATGTTTTTGTGCCAAATCTAGCACAATAGAAGTCAGAACTAGTGTACAATTACTGTTCACATATTTCCTTTAGTTGCTGACTAGAACTGAAAGAATCTATCCATACTGACCTATAATGTTTACACATGCATTTTATTTTTAAGTAAGTGATCTCAGTGGACATCAGAAAAATAAACAGATGCTTTACTGGTTTTGTCTAGAAAGCTGAAAAGAAATGGGAAGAGAAAAGACAAAACCTTGATCACTATAATGGAAAGGAATTTGAAAAGCTCTTGGAAGAGGCCCAGGCCAATATAATGAAGTCAATTCCTAACCTGGAGATGCCTCCCCAGTCAGCAGCCCTGCCTAAGGGAGATGCAGCAGAAAAGCTAGAAGTCTCAGGTAAGGTTTGCTAGAGTAAATGGGCTAAAAATTTTATATCTCGAAAGGAGAGGTTATTTTTCCARCTTTCTAGAATGTTTTCAGGTTATAGATTTCTGTGATCTTGAGGAAGGACAAAACAATCCCTGAATAAGAAAAAATGGCTTTAAAAGCGAGAATAACTTGCTGTGTGTGGATAGAACAACAGTAAAAGCTGGCAATTGCAAGCAGGAAGATCCAGGTTAGGCATTAGGAAAAAACCTCATAGTGATAAGGAAAGTGAAGCACTGAAGCAAGGCTGCATGAGGCAGTGAGAAGGATGTAAGGTTCCTTCACTGGAGAGAATGGCTCAGACTAGCACTGATCTAGAGTTACACAGGTAGAGCTACTTTGTGGTAGCAAGATGGGATATCCTTCCAGTCCTACTTCTTTCACAATTTAACATACAAATCCATGTCTGAATTCATTCAAAATTCAAGAAGCAAAGAAGATGCCTCAGCCAAACCTTGGATTTATCCCATTAGCCAAACATGAATCATCTGTAAAATTCTTACCCAGCTACATAAGCAAGAGTCCATCCAGCTCAGACTCTGACAGGCAATTGGACACACTGTCTGTGGGGGGCATAGAACCTAGCTGCCTTCTGCAGTCTGCTAGTAGTCTCCCAGCAGCCCCAAGTGATTTTTAGAGGGAGTATCCCAAACTTCTCCTTTTCATATCCGTTATGGAACTTTTATCCTTTATACCTGATTATACAATTTGCTGTGCAGCAAGCTCCCCATCTTGTGAAGGAGCTTTCCTTCATCTATTTTAAACTGATCTCATACCAGCTTCACTGAGGTACCCATAGCTGCAATATTCTGCAATTTGGCAAACAACAGCTCTTTATTCCCTTTATAAAATCATGAAGGCAGTGGATAAACCTTTATCATGTGCTGGAGCTCTCAGCCTGCCCCACAGACTTCAAACTCTAAACTTTCAGCCTTTCTGCCCTCCGTCCAGGCCAGCTGTTCCCTCCCCAGGCTAGATGCAGTTACCCTCTCTAACTCCACTGTGTCCTTCTGGAGCTGTGGATGTCTGAGCTGCATGCTGCACTCAAGGTGTTGGCATGCCAGTGTTGTAAAAAGCTGAAAAACAATGCCCTAGGGCTAGGGTAGACGAATTCATACAGAATTTGGGGAGGAGTGTTTTCAGATCCAGCATTTTGTTCTGAGTGTACCTTTGACACTGCCAAGTTGTGGCTCCTTGGATGTTTTACAACATACGCGTTTAAAATAAATTCTGTTGAACCTCATAAAATCATTTTAGAATTCTGGCACCGTTCAGTGAGATTACTGGCTATCAACACAATTAGCTTGTATAATGTGTGGCATAAATAGAAGAAGTCAGTGAAAATAAGTACCATATGGGTGCAGTGAGCTGTGACATCTTAAAAAGTGCAGAGCACAGTAACTGAGAAGTTTTGTAAGTTGCATACTTAACTAATCCACTTCTAGAATACAATTTTGCACAGTGTGCAGCCAGCAGATTTAAGAAGAAATTTGATGAGATTGAGACATTTGCCTTCTGTTGTGCATAATGAATCCCGTAATAGTAACATAAATATGGGAACAGCAAAACTTTTCCTTAATATCTGATTAAATATCTCACATACCACTCAGCTCTTCTGTGATTGAGGATGAAAAGTTCAATACCAGTCTGCTGTAGACTTGACAGCTGAGCAACATAAGAAAAGACCACCTATCTACCAATATAATACATAACAAAATTTTGGTGATAAATTGGCAGAGCCCTCTGTTGGCTCAACTGCAGCACCCAGATAGATTATCTTGCCAGATTACATTGCCTCCTCCATTCTCCACACAGAACCTCTCCCAGTGAAGAAATTCTTTTTTTTTCTCTGCAGAGCACAAAGCAAAGTAAAATTACACACTTTATACAGTCTTTCAGATAAGTCTGTAAATATTTCTTCAGTGACTTGACTCTAACTCATCTTTGTATCAGGTTTGTTCAGTGAAAAATTTGGGGATTGTTTCTAGCATGTACACTAGAAATTGGGCTCCTTCATCTCTCTTTGTGTCTTCATGTGTGAGAATACCCTGATTTTTTCAAGTGATGAGTAATCAGTAGTTTCCATTAAAGAGAGTTTATCTGACTGCAGAGACTGCCTCAAGGCAAGCATTATTATTTTGAAATGGTTTGGATTTATTTTGGTAAAAGTAGAAGTCTGTATGGTGGAAGCAGTTAATTCCACTCTGTCTGTGCCTGTTGAAGAATGCTGCAGTTCAGTGAAACAGCTGGTGACAAACAACTCCCATTTTGTTCACAGAAGTGCTGAGCCCTTTGGCACCAAAGAAGCTTCCATAAAGTGTAGGTTTTGTTCCTGGGCAGTCTCCAGCTTAGTGCCTTAAACTTGTTCATTTACTCCTCCCTCCTTAAATATGCCAGAACTCAGCCATAGGGGGAAAAAAGTATCAGAATAAGATCTTCCCTTCAATCCTTTTCCTCCCGAGTTTTTTTTCCCTTGCCATTTATATTGGGGAAATATAATTGTTTAGTAAATAAAACAGAAATCCAGCTTGGAAGTTTTGTGTCTTGCCCAGAGTCACTGCACTGACTGTGAGCAAACCCCATCACAACCTCCTTAATGACTCCGACTAAGGGATGTGAGGGGGATTAGTTTTCAATAACCTGTGCACCTGCCACACTCAATGACAATGTCTCTTGGCTGTATTCCTCCTTTTTATCTCCCATTTTGAAGATGGAGATGGATGAGTGTCACAGAGATGTGAATGAGATGGTAGGAGTCATGTTTTCATTGTGCCTTCCATGTCTCTCATCCAACCTTGCTCTCATTAAGTGGGAGAAAAACTTGGAATTCTTGCCATCAAAGTCACTACCAGTTTGAGAGTAATGGGTTGTGCCCATTAAAAGGAGTAGGGATTTGCAAAGGCCCTACATCATAGTCTCCTAAACACCATCTTAGAGAATTACTCTGATTTTAGAGCAGAACTACATCTGAAGGAATTAAAAATTGAGTGGTGTGTATTGACCAAAGGTCTACTGTAAAGAGCATCTGGAAATTCACTCTTGCAATCCTGCAAGTGAGTGCCAGATAACCAGGGAGGGAGATAATACAACAGAACATTTCTTTAAGCTTAAACAGCTTCAAAGAACATTTGAGCTAAGAAGGACACAAAGACGAGGCCGGGTCAGACAAGGGCCCTGTCCAGTCCCCAGGGCCAGCTGGAGTGTTGGAGGAGCCTGACACAGCGCCAAGAGTGGGCAGTTCTGCAATAACTTGCCCAGAGGGAACACTTAGCCCTAAACAGCTGGGTAATCCCAAAAGCGGGATGTTCTATCTTTCTGGATTATATTTATTCCAGCTGTTTATATAACACTGAGTAGCTGCAGAAAGGTCGTTCTTTTGCTCTTGAAAACAAACACTGTAAACAGCAGTGTGAAAATAGTGGCTGTTGCCATGTATGATGCTTAGCCTGTGACCAGGAACACACAGGGCCAGGTTATGAGTAGGGTAATGCTGCTTCTGGAAATAATGCTGTCCGAGGACAGTGGGGAGGAGGAAGTGGCAGCTGGTGGGGAAGCATCATCAGGAGCAATGCCAGTTTGAGAAACTGGTCTTCTCTTGGAAGACTCACCTCAGAAAGCAAGGGCTGGCTCTGCCTGGCCTTTGCATTTGGTATTTGAATCTTTTGGGGTTAGCAAAATATATATAGGGCACTTACATGATAATTCAAAGGCAAAACTGTGCATTCCTGGAATAGTAGCAAGTAAAGTGAAAATAAATGCTCCCTTAGAAGAGGAGCAAGTGCAGTTGCAGGTGGTCCTCTGCCCTGCTCAGAGGTGAGGGGACTCACTGAACTGCAAAGGTGGCTTCTCTAGAGTACTGCTTACATTTTCACTCAGCTTTTGTCTGAGCTTGGCTAGTTGTGTCCAGTTGTGAGATGGACAAAACTCTTCAGCTCCTCTTCTTGCACCTTGCCAGCAGCACTTCCCAGGCAGAGCAGAAACGTATGTTGGTTGCTTCAAAATTGCTGAGAACCACGAGAAGCCTCCAGGCTGGTGTCTCATTAATTTCCATGTCAGTGGCCTTGCTTTCGAAGGAGACTGTGGGGCACTGTCTGCAGCCAGGAACCCAGAACCCGCACCTTACATGCTTCTTTACAAATGTGTGCTCTGCTATCCCTCTTGTACACTGGGGGCTGAGACCCAGCTACAGTGGCATGGAGGACAGGAGTTTTGCTGAAAATTTCTGGGTGAAGTGACCCAGTTTCTCTCTGCAAGTAGAGCACTATTTACTTTCATTCGAGGCAGTTACACTTGAATACCAAATGTGTTTCTGTTCATGTATTCAGCAACAGGACCTTTTAAGATGTTTTTTCCTTTCCAGGTGAGGCAGGTATGCAAATACTATTTTCCTCTTCTTCACCTATGCTTACTTTGTGCTGCTCTGTTTACCTGCAGAAGAAGGTCCTGATGGAGAACAGGATAATGACAAGCTGACCAAGTCTCCACCTCCTCCACCTCCACGGCGCAGTTACCTGCCAGGGTCAGGACTAACCACCACGAGATCAGGAGATGTCATCTATACAACCAGGAAAGAGGCTGCTGCTGTCAAGGTTTGATGATTTGTACTCTAGGCAGTCAGACTGCTGATGAGGGGTTCGCACAGAGATGAGACACAGGCTTGGGGCCTATAAACCACAAAATAAGTTGAGGCAGAGCTGTGTCCTGGAGAGCTACTGAAACAGTTTACCAGGATGTGCTTCTGTGGCCAAACGAACAAGTAAGATTTGATCAGTTCTGTTTACAAGAGTCTTGCTGCTTTTAACTCCTAGCCATGTAGAAGGCAAGTCACAGGCTGCTTTCATTTACGGTGGTAAGAAGATTAAAAATAAAAAAAAAGAAGTATGCCTTACACAGGTGGGAAAGATCAGCTCAGATTTGAGTGTGTTTTTACAGAAATGTTGCAAATTAGTTTCTTTGGGCTTGTTTTCCCCATCTGTTCTGGGGAAGGAAGTGGAGGGAAGTCCAACTTAGGAAGCTTTTTAGTCTGTGAACGTACAATCACATCAGCGATATTGGTTGCTTTTGAACTGATGAAGTAGCAGGATGAGGGACCTTGCAATAGTGTTGAATTTTTAGTGTTTGCTTTGCATCAGGAGGGCTCAACTATGTTATCTGTCTGTGCTTTCTTATCCCCTTGTAGGAATGCAGTGAAGATGCTGGGCAAATAGCACAATCCAAAACCCCTAAAGAGGATCAGGCATTGTCTCGGAGCACAGGGCATGCTGCAGCACCAGCTGCAAAAGATGAAGATGAAGAGGAAGGAGATAAAATAATGGCAGAATTACAGGTATGCCTTTTGGGTTGCACATGAGGAGGACACCTGTGCCCAGCATCCCTTCTAGGGCCTCAGTGCAACTGCTAGCTCAGAACATGAAGGAAAATAGGTCTGCCAGCCTCACCTGGTCCCACTTTGTTGCACTGAATGGTACACTGTTTGAAAGTACTACCAAATTTTGTTTAAGAGGTTTGGAGCTGAGAGAGTGGTCGAGAATGCAATAGCTGCCACTGGAGAATCCTGCACATGCAGATGGGACAAGTCAAATACTGGTGTGCATTTGATGTGGTTGTCTCTGGCCTAGTGTTGCTCACCTAGTGCCAGACTGGCGAGGTGCTGAGAGCCCGTCATCCCTGTTAACTTTGGTGGGAACAGAAAATAACTGGGTCTGCTCCTGGTGGGCTGTGCTATGGTCCAAAGTTTCCCAGAGTGTTTGAACACTCAGACATTTCCCGTTCCCTGTGGTGTAACATTGTGGTACATTACTCTGCCAGTGGCATAGAAGTAGTGCTCTCTTGCTGGTCCTTCGCGTGACATCACGTAGGACAGTTTACTTTAGCCATGGCAATGCTGCAGTAAAAGCCAACCATTCCAACTACCATCGCTCCAGCTTCCCTGGAAGCTCCAGCTTCCCAGGGGCACCCTCTGTCCTCTTCCATGCTCACGTGAGGAAAGGAGATGTGGATCAGCTTAACTGGCTGTAACTTCTGGTGTTTTAGAGCACTGTCGCAACATGAGATGATCCCTGCTGTCCACCTGCCAACAGGTGGGCTTGGTGCTGCCCAGGGAGCCTTTGGAGCAGGGGAGACATGGGCATTGAGCAGTAACTGTTCCATCTGATGGGTGCACCCTTCACTCAGCTCTCACCCACCAGTGCTGGTCTGGAGGGAGTGAGAGCAGCAGTTTGCCCTTATCCCCACTCCGTGTGCTGATGAGCAGTGGGACGGGAGAGCTGGGGACAGGGAAACTGTCGCAGCATCTCTGTGTCTAGGARAGCACCCTCTGCCTTGCAACTGGTGACAATGAAGTGGAGGTTAAGGTCTGGAAAGGGGGGCTGAGGGGAGCTAAGGAGGAGAAATAGGCGTAGTTGCTCAGCAGGGAATGGGTGTTCAAATGCTAGTTTTGGGGACTAGCAATACTCATTTTAAACCAATACCAAATACCAGTTATATTTTAGAAGTTTAACAGAGTTTTAGAAAGGGCAGATTGCCTGATCTAAGAGCTGCAGGCTCATTAGTTTGATATCAGTCATAGGCAGAAAAATGGAAAATGAGATACGAGATTTAATCATTGAAGACCTAAAGGACAGACATAAAGTTATGCCAGTAAGCACAATGTAACAGAACAGAACTGTCAAAGCAAACAACACTCTTTGATCAAGTAACAGGTTTGACTCCTTAAACTGAATAGTATACCTATAAACATTTTAGTAACATTTGATCAAACATCACACAACATTCTCGTAAAAATCTGGCACTTCAGAGTATATCGAAAAAGCCTCTATCACAGCACGATTGAGAGCTGTCTGGTTTTGAAATTGCTGACCTTGATGCATAGGGAGCAGCAACAGGCTCAGTGTTTCTCTTTGTTTTCATCAAGAGCCTGGAAATACGTTTAAAATCTTTACTGTGAAAATCATCTTAATTCAGATCAGTGAAGTATGAGAGCAGAGAGATGATAGCAGTCACTTAATGGTCATAATGCTTTGCTGAACTAAAAAGTCCGCATGAAGAACAGCAACATATAGGCCAGGCCACAACTGCATGTCTTGGAAGGAAACAGGAGTTGCAGTAACAAGTTGACAGGAGCTCCCGGATCAGAGCTGTTCCCACAAAATTGTGTCTGCTTCGGGTGTAGATGTGAGAATGTGGAGTGTTTTTATCTCCTTGTACAGGATCAGTGAGATCCACAATGTGCTGCTGCATCCATGACTGAGTATCCAGGTGTCCCCCATTTGAAAAGGCTGTTAAGAATATGAAGGTTCAAAAGAGATTTGAATACAATGTAAAGATTTTTAATGTAGCAGAAAAAGGCATCATAATAATCAGTGGCACAAACTATTTGGAGACTGTTACAGATATTTCAGAGCAAAGGTGATAAAAAAAATACCAAAGAGAAATAGCTTTTTTGTCACTTAAAGCCTGAAGGACTTTGAGGATGCTTAACTCAAACACACATCACTGGTTTCACAAATGGGTAAGTTGGGAAGAAGTCCGTATCCTGTATTATGAGGAGCAAGACTGTTTTTTCTATGTCATCTTAGATACTCTGGTCTATTAACACGTACAAATAGGATGTAGTGGAAAACCAGAAGAAAATCTACATCCTCATTTTTTGCACTGGATTTTTTTTCGTTATTCTTACTTTTCTGATTTTGCATAAACATGCAATACATATGAGGAATACAGTATTTAAAGAACAGGCCTGAGTCTAATCTGTAATCAGGGCTATTAATTTCATGAGTTGCCAGGAATCAAATAATTTCCCTAATACATGGTATAAAAATATAATYTTACTGTGTGTCACAGTGTGTCTGACTCCTGTGAGCACTCCTCCCTTTTTGCTGTGTCCTACCTGAACATCTCACTGAAGGCAAGCCAGGCCAGTAGAGGCCCACAGAAATTCTGGTGAGGCACATTTGCAGCCTGCACTGCACAGTTATAGTGGCAGTGGTAGTTCTGCTCCTCCAGATCTGGGAGCCAGTTGGATAGAGAAGCTCAAAGGAAATGAAAGGAAGATAGCAAAATAAATGGCTGAGAAGTCTGGGCCATGCCCTGGGGATAGATGGTGAGAGGCCAGTGTCCACAAGCCGTGTGTTGGGATTGTCAACTTCTGGTTCATTAGCAAAGACTGTGACGAAGACACATCTCTATGTTTAAAGTTTTAATAACAGTTTGTGTAGGAGAAGTAGAGTTGTGTGATTCTTGCATGATTATCAGTCACTGGGAAGTAGTTTCTGTCACAAGCCTTGAGTTTGTCATGGGCTTCCTACCTAAGTTTGGATAGTCTGTAGTACCTCTGTGTGCCTTCTTCTCCCCACCTGCAAATTCAGAAATCGAGCTTATCCTCCTTACAGGGAGCACTGAGGTCAGCACGATGTTAGAATGCAGTCTTGGCAGTCTGGAAGGGATGCCCTGGGTCTCATAATCTGTTAGTCTAAAGTCTCTATTACCTCACAAGCTTGTAGATAACATTGTTGAGCTGTGACTGTTAGAAACAAATGCTCTCTTTGTAATTGGTCATCTCCAGATATTTCTGTGTAAGAGTTCTTGGTCTTCTGATAACCTGCAGTATTTATTTCCTAGGCTTTCCAGAAGTGCTCTTTTATGGATGTAAACTCAAACAGTCATGCTGAACAGTCCAGAAATGATACACATGTTAAAGACATAAGGCCTGGGACTTTAATGCATCACAAGGAAAAGAAGGTAACAAGTGGCAGTTGTAAACATGCCACCCGGTCTTGGCATAACCTTCTTTCCTTCAAAACTAATCTTATATCTTGTGTCCTGTTCTCTTTAACCCCCACCCACCACTGCCCAGTGGTTTCCTTCCTTTCATCTCAGTATGGCTCAGACGTGCTCATTTGGAACGTTGTATTAAACCACATTATGTGTCTCATTAGCAATTATACAATGGTTGCACGAAGTTTTATGATTCTGTGAAATCAAAACAGGATCCATTGGTTTCTGTCAGAGATGTTCATACTACTTAGAACATCCTTCCCCTACTGTTCTGGCAATGGATGGTGAAGCATCTCTCCTAACCTTGAGGAGAATTAATGGTTCCTCTCAGTCTCTAGAGCCAGTTTAGAGAATTTGTGCTTTATTTAATTTCATTTGTTGGTCCCAGAAATAGTTGGTAGATATTCAGAAATCCCACTCAGTTTATCAGACAACAGAGTCAAAATGGACTGAGGGGAATTTGCCCTTATGCTGAAAGTTAATGCCCAAAATTCAGTCATGGGACTGAGAAGAGGTGCCATGTGTCTGGGGCTGTAGCCAAGTTGGGTGAATTTCACAGCTGTACTAGAGTTGCCAGTTGAGTTGGTTGGACTTAGCAGGCAGCCAGTGTGCAGGACAAGAAAAGGACAAGTTTTTCTGTCCTTGCAGACCTCTTTTTCATGTTTAAGAAAAATGAGTTGCATCACTGCTGGGTTTGGGGGCATGTGCAGGCATGACAACTTGTCAGCCAAATGCCAGTTTGCAATGAAGGTGGGTACAGTGGGGAAGGGTATGAGGGAAAAGGGAAAAATTGCTTTCTTGTGGAGTGCATGACATTGTTACAGAGAAAAAAAAGTGTGAATCCATCCTCATTACTACTGTTGTCAGAATGAGAAGATAATATTGTTACATGAACTCCTGGGTCACCATTCAGGACATTGCATATCCTGTAGCACAAATATTTCTTTGAAAGGTGCTGCCAAGTAATTGCCATAAACTGCTATTTATTTGAATAACACAGAGTCCAGGAAGTTAAGGTTAATGAGATCTGGTTTTGTAATCTGACATGACAGAGTGTTTATTGGCTTTAAATATGGAACATTATGGTTGCGATAAAATCATAGAGGAAATGAATTTTGTTGTGGTTTTATTTTTCTAGTGGAAAGGCAGCAGTTCCTAAAATGAGATATATTGTACAATGAAACYATGAGTTGTTGCACTGATGCTTGGAACTAGAAGTGGAAGTTGCTCAAAAAAGATACACAGCATATCCAGAGGCAAGAAGTGCCATTAAGTGACTTGGCCTAATTCTGTGGGGTCTGTCATGTAATGGGACTGGGAAGCACTTCCCACTGAGCAAGCCAGGGCCTGAGGGGATCCCAAGCCCTGGTGTTTGGTTCCAATAGTGCCTCTCAGCACCAAGTGCAGACAGTGTCTGCCTGCCCACTGAGGCCTTGCTGCTCTGCTGGTTTGCATGACAGTTCCTCCTCATTTAGAAATACTAGGGATGTCAAGGTGTGCATGGAGCAGCTGCTCAGGCTTGTAACTGCTGAACAAGCCTTTGTGGAGGTGAACTGTGACTCTGGTATATCGCTGACTTTCTCGCCGCTGTGTTTTGATTGTGCATAAACTTTTCTGTGTAAAATCCTCTGACAGTACATAAGAAAATGTCGCACAAGGTATAGAATCTATACCTGGTGAACCTCCATATGCACGGGCTGTGCATGCACAGCCAGCCTGGGGATTTCTGCACCGTCGCTCATCCATCCCAGCTGGGAGAGCAATGCTCCTGTTCTGTACATCTTGATGCTCATATAAGTAGGAGTCAGCTTCTAGTCTCAATGTCAGAAGTATTGCTTTTGGTTCACTGCTTCCAGGCACTTGAGGCCAAAATAATTTCCTTCTTGGTGAGCTGTCTTTTGACTGTAGATTTCCCTCTTACTCGTTCATAGGCACGAGTCTCCTCAGGTCAGTCCCTCACCCTGATGGTTGATGTTTCTCCTAAGCTGTCACTAGCACTTAAACCAAGCCCCCAAAAAAAGCCTGGTGTTATGAAACAGCATCTCCAGGGGTCCTCACTTGCAAATAAAGAAAAAAGTCCTCCTAAAGTTTCATTGCTGGGAATATATATACTTCTTTTAGCCAGTGGATGATCTCTCTGTGTGGTGATTGGAGTTTCTGCTATAAGTGAATGTAGCTCAGTGTTTCACTCTGTGCTTCCACAGGCACTGCAGGGTGCCACTGGTAATTTGGAAGGAATACTTTTAAGCTGCAGCAAGGATTTAGAAATGCTCAGACTGTAATGATATTAATTGTGATGGAGCAGCACTGTTCAGATGTGAGCAACATTAGAAGCAGCAAAATGTAATTTGAAAATCAGCTTTTACTGGTATAAAACTTCCTTTCAAGGTGAGCCAGGCTCTCGCGCTTGGCTCTCCAGAGAGTCAGCAAACCATAGCGCCCTGCTGTCAGCCCTTCCACGTCAGCCTCCCTTTGATGTGTCCCAGCAGAATATAACTAGATACTGGGAATCTTTCAACTTCAATCTTATAAAAATCTGGGATTTTTTTTTAGCTGGAAGGTGAACAGGTCAAGGTAGTACTGTGTTGGAAATAGGGTAATTAGTGTGCTTTTGCATATTCTGAAGGCCTTGTTAGAACAAGGTAACATCCCATCCTGACCTAATGCATAGCACAAAGCAGTAACATCATGCACTGTTCTGCCAGAATTTGGAATTTTGCCCCGAAGAAAGACAAGAATCAGATGACAACTTCAGACATGTCTCTGCAGCAGTAAATGGAGTGGTGAGTTCATGAGGTCTGCGCTTCCCCTGAGATTAATTTTGGGGGAAAAAAAAGTCCTGTAAAGGTAAAAGCCCTGAATAACCAAGTAATCCAACTTTCCCCCTTAGGTGTATGGGGCTACAACAGGATCTCCCACAGATAGTGACCATCCTAAAGAGAAGAGGGAAGGGAAAACTGAAGAAGAATTGGGTTCTGATTCATCCAGTACAGCTGACAGTAAAATTGGCTTTTCAATGAATGAGAGTCCTACATGTAGCAAGGGTTTGTTTGTAGACAGTACAGACTATTCTAACAAAAACCTTCAGAATATGAGCACAAACCTGTCTGGTGTCACTTTGCCAGAGGAGGACAAACGAAGAGGGGCTCAAGATACCTTAGGATCCCATTTTCCGGCTGTTGAAACTGGAAAACAAAAGCCACACTACAGACTCTCAAGAGATGCTCACCAGGGCATGCCACAGGGTGAAGCCTTGCAGAGCACGGGCAAGCACATCCCCATCAGCAGCGTTGCTCCTCTCCTGAGGCACGCGCAGGAGGCTGCGGGGCCTCAACCTTCCTCGCAGGAGCAAGAAGTTTCTGCAGGCAACTACAGTCAGGTTGTGCTGAGACCCAAAGTGTCCAGAAGTAACAGTGTGAGCAGCACTGAAGAGATAGACTCCCCAGCCAGCTCTCCAAGTGAAGACACCCCACCCACAGAAAACATCGCCTTCATGATTACTAAAACAGCTGTCCAGGTGCTCTCCAGCGGGGAGGTTCACGACATCGTCAGCCAGCAGGGGGGAGATGTGCAAACAGTGAACATCGATGCAAGGAAGGATGTGGCATCAGAGAAGGGCATCCCTGAGAGCACAGATGGCGAAGAGCCAGTGGTGTGTCTGGACAAAAAACCTGTCATCATCATTTTTGATGAACCGATGGATATCAGGTCAGCGTATAAACGTCTGTCTACAATTTTTGAGGAGTGTGATGAGGAGTTGGAAAAAATGATGACAGATGAGAAGATAGAAGAGGAGGAGGAGGAGGAAGAAAATGAAGCACATGAAGTCTCTGAGAGGTCACCAGTAGCTAATGACAGAAAAGCAACCACAGAGCCTTCAGAAGCTCACGGTTTCCAGGGGCCGTACCTATTTAACCTCCAGTCTGACTCTGCAGAAAGCAGGCCTCCTGCAGAAGAGGAAAGCACAAATTTTAACAAATACCGTCACATCTATGGGCTAAACACAGAAGCAAACTCGGACTCTGCTGAACAGTTTGGAAGCAGGCAGGATTCTAAGAAAAAATTTAAGTTTAAATTCCCCAAAAAGCAGCTGGCTGCTCTGACGCAGGCGATACGGACAGGAACCAAGACTGGGAAGAAGACCTTGCAAGTTGTGGTCTATGAAGAAGAGGAGGAAGATGGGACTGTGAAGCAGCACAAGGAAGCAAAGAGATTTGAAATCACTAGGTCTCAGCCTGAAGAGAGTGACAAAAGTCCTTCTGGGAAGCAAGAGGGACCCTCCGGAGCTGCAGTGTCCCTGTCTAGGACTGATGAAATTCGACAAAGTACATACAGAACGCTAGACAGCCTTGAGCAGACTATAAAGCAGCTGGAAAACACCATCAGTGAAATGAGTCCAAAACCTATCCCTGAAAACACATACACCTCTGAGGGAAGCACTGTCCCCTTCTCTGCCCACATAGTACCAGAGACCCCATCCCGAGAGCGTGTAGTGCTGGATGAGAGCCTTGCTGGCGTAGAGCCCCCTGCGTCAATCCCAGCCACTTCACGTAAGGTACCTTAGTCCAAGAAATCAAACCTCCAGCTGCTTTCTAAAATCTGCAATAATCACCATTAAACAAGAGGGTCTTGTGATTTGTTTGCTTCCTTTCAGGTGGCTTGTTTGGGCTCCCCACGAGGTGTCTAACAGCTAATAGACCATTGGTTTTTGGGGTTTTTTTAATCTTTGCTGCTGATTGGTGATGGGCAAATGCAGGGGAGCTGGGTCGAATAATCTGCTGTGTGAAATGACGAGCGTCATGAAATCCAGGCTGATCAGTAGCTGAACAGTTTTCTCCATTTGATTCTGGAAATTAACACCTGCGGTGTGAAGCTCCTGAACTTTCCCTGCATGTAGTACTGTGGCTTTTTTTTTGGCGCATGGTGTGCAGTCCTGCCTTCAAGCACTCCGGTACTGACCACACCTTCTCCTTGTCTCCCTTTCCTACCCCTCCACTCATTTTCACAGGGCTCCAGCGCTGCCTCCCAGACAAGCCGGATGCCAGTCCCCATGGCTTCAAAAACTAGACAAGGAAGCATGGAGAAATCAGGCAAACAGCACAAACTGCAGGATCCACGCCAATACAGACAGGTAGTTTTACCCTAAACCCGGTGTTTGGATGGACATTTCATGTTGTTTGTTTATTTAAAAACTCCAGTAACTGACTGAGATTATACCAAATATCGGATGCCTGAGGTCTAACTGGACGTCCTGGATCCTGGGGGCATGACAGTACTGATCTTTTCACCATGCTTGTGCATGCATGTCTGCAATAAAACACCTGCTGCTTTTTTGTTTGGTTGGTTTTTGGGGGTTTTCTTGTTTGTTTCTTTTGGCCTTTTTTTTTTTTTTTTAAACTGTGGTATTCAGTTGTAATTTTAAGATGTCAACTACCTGTTTACTTTCCATTTGGTAAGTGTGGTGGTTCCCTAGGAGGACTGGGAATGCTTCTGTTCAGAGAGTCTTTACAGGAAGCCCTGGACACTAACGTGTTGGTGTGTAGGTGGCAGTGGGTGCACATTAACCCGCGGCAGGACGTCTCACACGTCAGTAACGCAGCATGGCCCGCGTAGTGCCTGCTCTGTAACACGTAGGTCGCACCTTCTCGCAAAGCTCTCTTGGCTCTTTCTCTCTCTATGCACTCTCCGTTGGGCACTTTGGGTTTTCTACCAGGTCCAGTCCATGGCTGCAGGACTTAGCTCAGGCCTTGAACTGTTAGTTCTGGTTCTCTGTAGGGCTGTTTTCCCAGGTCCTGTTGGTTTATCGTGTTACTGGCTTTCTGACAAACTGTCTCCTGACATCTTTATTTGCAGGCTAATGGAAGTGCTAAGAAAGCTGGTGGGGACTATAAGGCTACTTCCCCTACCCTACCTGCTTCTAAGATCCCAGCCTTTTCTCCCACTTCTGGGAAAAGCAGCTCAGCACCTGCTTCTAGCGGTGACAGCTCTAACCCTCTTAATCCACCTACTAAAACCTCCATTCCTTCCTCCACCCTTCTCGGTCCTCAGACAGGTCGCATAACTTACTCTACCTCCCTCATCCCCTCTGTCTCTAACGGCTCCTCCAAGTTTCAGAGCCCCACTTACCCAGGGAAAGGTCACCACCTCTCGTTCTCGCTACAGACTCAGAATGGCCGACCACCCCCCCCTTCCTCCTCTACCTCCCCCCCCTCCTCTGTCTCCCCTCCTTCCCTGAACCAAGGTATGAAGAGCATCAGGACAATCCACACCCCTAGTTTCAACAGCTACAAGGCACAGAACGGGAATGCCGGCAAGTCCACCCCATCCACGGTCAAGGAGCCATCCTAARGCTAAGCACAGCACACCTGCCAGGTCACCAAGGCTTTTTGTTCACTTTCCAAGAATCCGCAGCCAATATTTTAACCAGGGAATGTAACCGTTTTGCTGTATTGCTGGAGGCTTAATACTAATCACGTGCTAAATACTGAATTACTACACTAGATTAGAGTGAAGCTTTTTGGAAAACTGTTGCTGTTGTAATGATAAAAGAGCATTTTCTTTCTATAGGCAGCACCTCTTACAAAAAGTGTGATGGTGTGTGAGTGAACTTGACTGCGTGTGCACAGCGGTGTACTGAGCATGGGGAATTGTATGGTTAAAAATTTAGTAAGTTGTTTTGTATAAAGCTATTTTTCATTATGGGGTCTAGAAGTGAACAGAGATATACTAAAGTGTGATTATATTCAACTGTAAAACTGAAACTAAAATATTTTTCTTTTATTTTGGTGTTATTTAGCTTTGTTACAGATTTCTATTTTTGTCAACAAATGTCATGGTTCCTTTCGAGATCTTTTTGCCAAAACATTTTGATACTATTGTAATGTACATTTGAAAGTAGTATACTGGACAGTAAACCTCTGCACAAGAAACAGAACAAAACTGGTCTTATGTGTGTATGAGGCAACTCAACCTATTGCACTGCCATTCAGATTATATTTAAGAATTTGCCAGCCAAGGAAAAAATAAATTGTTTTACACATATAGATAGTTGCTGATTACTTTTTTTCTTAGCTAAATCCACTCTTTTTCCTTCAGTTTTATTTTACTGAGACCTGGTAGCCCATTAATGTATTGCATTGTGGATTTTAAAATGTACACTTCAGTACTGTTCTGTATACTGGCAAACTTTTGTACATATCTATAAATATCTATAAATAAATAAATAAATAAATACTGTATGTGGCTGGGCACATAGAGTAGTTTTACCACACCAAAGTTAATTTTTATGCATGCTCAAAAATGTACATGGGAAAGGGTTGAAAAAGATATCAGTTAAATAGAAGGGTGAGAAACTTGCATAGCTCATGGTTTTGTAAATAAATTTATTTGTATAACACCATAATGTAATATACAGAACTATGATAAGCAAAGATCTTTACAAAAATAAAGGGCTGCATGCTTATATATTTGTATTTTGTCACTAGTAACTTTTCGGATGGTGTCAATTAGCTGTTCAGCTGTTTGCCTGAAGGTGTTAAGCCATTAGGAGAAACCCTGACTTTATTTTCCCCAGATTAAGCCCATACATAGTTATTAATTCTAAAATGGGGTCTTTCAACTTTATGTGGATAAAAGCTTATTGCTGGAACTCCAAGCTAGAAAACCAGCAAGGAAAGAAAAACCTTTGAGTGATTGAGTGAGGCATCATCCCTTCCACCTTGAAGTATTCCTTGTTTTATTTCCCCTCATGAAAAGCAAAGTTTCGTAGAAGTGTCGTTTCAAGGCAGTGCCCTTGGATAGTGCATCCCATTCCCCTAGAGAATGTAAACGTTATCCCCTACCTCAGGAACAGAACACAGTCTGGTTCCAGTGGGGTCGTGCGGAGTGCTATCCCCSTCACTGGCACGGCAGCAAAGGCGCCTGCAGAGCACAGGAGCTTCAGTCGGGCTGAGCCCAGGACAGGCTGGGTGGCTCCAAACCAAAGCAAAGCTAAGGCACGGTCAGAGCAGCCCCACGGAACCACTGGAGTGATGCCAGTTCTTCTCCAGCCAGGATGGAACAGCGGGGACTGCTGGCTCCACTGCCTGGTCTGCTCTCTGCTTTCTCATGTGTTGAGTACACGATTCCCTGGCTCTAAAGGGAGCCTGCCTGATCCAATGCCGTAGCTCGTTACCCTGTCCCCATGCAACAGACAGCACACAGAGCACCAGCAGGCTGGGTACCACACTCCTCCTTCACACAGCCAAAACATAAGCTCGGGCTAAATGATGGACAAAGCAGATTCTGTTCTTAAACTGTTTGTCTGACATCTCCTAGGGACTGGACACTTCCTGAAGAACAGCAACTTGCCAATGCCTGATCCTCGGTAACGGCATGTGGTGTCCCCTGTGAGCCACCACACGGGCAGGCAGGGCACTGCTCCCACAGCTGCTCCTCTCAGCCTCTTCAGGCAAGGGGCTACAGCAGCACATTCTTCCCATCTGGTTGAATTTACACACGGACAGTACTTGTATAAATAACCAACACCCTGTGCAGTCACTGGTGTGCAGTGGGCAGTAAGGCAGTGCTGAGCTCACAGGGAATTACTGCATGTGCTGGTGAATGTGGAAATTGCCATCAGGGAGTGAACACAACACCCACCTAAGGCCTCAGCTGCACTCTGACCTGCACATCTTCCACTTTTTGTGCACCTGCTCAGTGCTGGGGCACAGCAGCACCAGGAAACCAACACTGGGCTCAGCCAGCACCCATCTCACTGCACAGGCAGCGCTGCCARGACTGTCGCGAGTCAGGTGGTGTTTATTCCCTCCCCATCCTGCTTGTCCAGCAATGAAGTTGTCAGGCTTTCACAAACACAGGCAGGGCAGAGCTGTGCACAGGCTGTAGCGCAGCACAAGGAAATGATCAAGTGTGTAAATAAATTCCTTGCACACAGAAGAAATCAGAACAGGAGAGTAATGAAAAAGACAGGTTTCCCGCTGCAAACCAATTACGAAGAGCAGTTTTGGTGGAGCTGGCTGCAGCTGGAGTTTGGGACAAGCCATAGGACACATGCCACTGCAACGGGGCCCTGCACTGGCGGAGCAGTCCCCAGCCTCACTGCTCTGAAAAACCAGCAGTGAAGCAGCTCACTGCTCCCTTCTGAGGTGGAAGGAGCCAGGAGGTGAGCAGGACTTTCCCACTGCCTGTTGTAGTCAGAGCCAGACAAGGACTTCGTATCAGACTAAGCACCAACCCTGTGTCAGCCAGCTCCTCCTACGGGGAGGGACTGCAGCAAAAACAAAGTGACACAGCACAGAGCCCCTGTGCCGGGCAGGACACGGAGGTGGGAAGGCAGAGCCGAAGAGGCTGCATACAGCAGGAAAAAGGAGGGATGTGCAGGACATCCGAAGTGTGCAGGGCCAAAATCTATCCGATCCCCAGTGAGAGGCAGCCCTTCTTGCGTGCTTAAAAYCTCATGGGTTCAGTAGCAGATGGTTAAGGCAGATTATTACAGGCTCATGACTGGGAGACACAGGTACATGCACCACTTCAAGGATGGCAGGCCTGTAAAATTAATTGGTTGATTACTATCTAAATGTGATGTAATGACCTGGCTTTGGTAACAAAAACACAGCTTTTTGTAGTAAATGAAGCCACGTTTCAAATTCTTTCGTCCTGCCTGAACAAAGCGGAGAGGTTCTCAGATGCTGCAGACAGGAACCCGAGGCCCTCAAGTGCAGCTCAGCAAAGAACTTTCCTTCAGCTCTGCAGCAGCACAAAAGAAGCTATGAAACTGTCTGGACTGTGGCCATGTCTTAATTCCACATTATTAGTGCTGTGAGCGATACCAATGGGGACCGTAACAAGCCCTTTGAAGTCTTAAAAGGCAGTCGCATGGCACCTTCCAGCTACCAGACTCCAGAAAACGCAGTTCAAATGAAACTASTGACCCCCACTGAAGCAGGAACTGCTGTTAGGAACCATTTAAAAATCCAAACACTATTGCTACCAACATAGTTCATACTTCTATTATTTCCCCTTCAGATTTCAGCTTATCCTGTCCCTAACAACTTGCACCTACACAATTCCAAGCAGTCCTCAGACCAGAAGTACTTTCCAAGCCAGTTTGAATCCTTCTGATGAAATACAGAAACAAAAAAGACACAAATGGCAACGTTAAGAAATTCTGTTTAAACATAAAAGCACCCCTTTTTGCTGTGTGACCAAACACTGGCACAGGTTGTCCAGGGAGGTTGTGGAGCTTTCATCTGTGGAAATGTTCAAACCCCAGCCGTAGCCCCAGCCCAGAGCAACCTGCCCTGGCTGCACGTGGCTGAGCTAGGGGTGGTCTCAGTGATCCCCAATGGTCCCTGCCCACCTCACCTGCTGTGCAACCCTGTGGAGCTGCCCATCCAACTGAATCCAGCTTCCAGAGGAAACACTGGCACTAACAGTCCACCTCAGGACAATCTGCTGTATGCACACACTTCCCTTCTTGAGTCAATCAATCAGACTGTCACCCTTCTCTTCCACAGGAGGGGTGAAAACAGAAAGAAAAAAAAAGAGAAAAAAATCCCCAACACAGTAAAAAAGCACTACAGGTAAGGGTCTGAGGCAGCTGCTGTTAAAATCAGGGCACAGCAATGACTCCTAAAAATGTCTATCTTCTCAGTTGCCACAATGGCTGGAATTTAAGGTCACCCCAAATCTTGGCAGTCTTCAAGAAGCAGAAGMAGCATCAGTGTTTTTCCAGCCTCAGATACACAGTCACTTACTACCTTCTTCAGGTGGAGGTCAGTAACCTCCTCTCCCTGATGCACCTAGCAGATGCTCCCTGCATCTCTCCCCCTCAAGTCACAGGCTTCTCCAGAGCCTCCCTCCCACCCTCCTCTTGGAGGAGGTAACGCCAGGTTATGTCCTCCAAGACCTGATGTACATGAAAATGGTGAAGCAGTGGTGGTCCCAATGGCCTTAATCCCTTCCTTACATCCCCACAGTTATCCTTGACTTACGTCCAARCTCCTTCTGCAACCGCCCTGCAGGTTCCAAGCTACCAGTGAAACAGCAGAGACCACCATGGAGGCTGATGAGGTTAAATAAATTTGTACCTGCAGCATTGTCAGCCAATACAATTCATGTTTTGTGTGAGTTTTTTTCTAAGTTYCTAATTTTTCAGAAGATCTTGTGTTCTTTGTTGTTTAATACAATAAAAGTTCTATGTTCTCAAATATAAAAGTTGTCAGCCATGCATCTAGGTTCAGGAGTAAAATTACTAGTTATCTATAAACACAACAAAAAGAAAATTAACCCATCAAAATGGCTGTCAAAGCAGAGTAAGATGCAGACCCCGGGCCCCTGTGCACCTCCTTAAGTACACTGCTTCATGGAGAAGACCTCTGTGACTTACTGTGGATGCTCGGCACACACACTGACAAGCTTCTGAGACCAATGATGGGACAAAATACACTTCCAGTAAAAGACAATAGGTACTTACTCATGAATAGCATTAGAGGCATCACGAGACTGTATTCTTAAATCCCTTGTTCAAACACACTTTACTGGAACAAAAGTCATCCTCAATTACTCTGTCCTTCACAAAACACACCCGTTCTTCCTGACACTGCACAGAGGAATGCTGCTAATGCACTGCCTCCTGGGAGGCTCTGGGAGGAAAAGACATTATAGTTTGCAAGGAGAGCACAGGAACATGGCTCCTTTTTATGGGACCTGGTATTAGATGCACCCAATTATGTGCCGAGAACTTTCACAGAGCTCAACTGTTGTACCTGGTGCTTTTCTTCACAGCCAATTTTTATAATGATTTGTCACAAGGATCAAAACTGCAGTAGATCAAAGCATGGGACTGTTACAGTCATTCTGCAAAGAAACGAGGTCTGCCTAAAAGCACATCAGCCAACACATCCCAGTACCACAACTCTTTCTCTTCCTAATAGCTGGACACATTGATACAAGTTTAATCCCCTGCCAAGCAAGGCAGTGTAAGACATGGGGACACCCAAAATGATGAACAGCTGCTTTGTTTTCAAGTAGGTGTGCAAGAACATAGAATRAAAAAATATAACTGATGACACACAGATGAGTTTTTAGGGTAGAAACACATCATTGTAGTTGAAACTAAAAGGTCCAAGACCCAAACTACAATATTATTCTGACTGGCAGATACTGATCTTCATTCTAACTTCACAAAACCTGCGTATTAAACATAAGCCAACTTGCTACATAGCTTAAAATGAAATTAGATATCAAGATGAAAATGTTCAACCAACTGAATCTCTCTCCCATGCTAAACCTCCACAGTGTGGTCCCACAAACAAAAGGCTAATGGGAAGTGTCCTTCATCCAGGAGGAAATGCASGTTTTGTGATCCCGAGAGCAGTTGCCAACTGCAACTTAGAAATGTGACATTTCAAAACTGTTCATCAGAAAGAATTCAAATCAATCTTGAAGGGCAAGAGTCACCAAAACAATTTTATTTCCAGTGTTTAAGTGGGTATGCACACAGGCATGATACAGGTTTGGATTCATTAGGTCTTCATGCAGAATTATATTCTCAATAAAAGAAACCAGTTCCATCCAGTATCCACTATCTACACGCCTATGTTACAACATTTATATCAAATCTGGTATCTGAAGAAAAGATACACATGTAATATGTACAGTTAAGTTACTTATTTTACAGAAAGATTAGAAATTCAAGTCACATAAAACTCAAAATCTGTATTAAAATTGGAAATATAAAACTCCAATATTTACTGGAATGCCTAAGGAATGGAAGCTCTGTAGCCACCTGTGTTAACATTTGTAAAATGTAATGAAACTCGTTAACAGTAAAATGCATTCATTTGTTTGTAATAAGTTTCTCTAATTTAACAATATGGCACCCTAACAAACCAAATGAATTTATAATGAGGCACTTGTTAGTGACTAAACCAAAAGAACAATTTTCCTGCATACTAATGCCAGGCCAACTCTCAGTCAGAAAAACATGTATACACTACACCACATGTTGCATCAGATGCTTTGTTCAACATTTGTATGCAGCCAAATATACTTTTTCTTAAAATATATATATATACTTTAACTTTAGTGTTCTTCTGGCTGTGGTAATGCACTGTGAAGACGTTCCACAGAGCACATCGATGAAACCAGCCCAAATGAAGGCTGCATAACAACAACAGTACAGGAAAAAAATATTTATATATGTACACACACACACACGCACACACACACAGAGTTACTGGGAAGTGTAACAGTAAGTTAATGAATTGCTGCAGTGGACGTATCTCCCCATTTCAAAGATACTGGTAGAATCGAGATCTAACCACTTGGGTCCCAGACAGTTTATGAGGATGGGCATCAACTGCTGGGCTGAAGTTGTTTTTGTTCATATTCTGATAATTTTCACCATTTACCTGGTCTGGTGGCTGAAATGGTCCCGAAGGTGGTGTTCTATTAATTAAAGTCAAGCTGCTGGAAGAACTGCCTTCATCTGCCTGCATCTCTGCAGATGAGGGCGGCTCTGCCTTGGATACCTCTGCTAAGTTAGTGTTCTCAAGTCTGGGCTTTCCAGTTTCACCCGTATTAAGGTCAGTTGTGCTAGTGCGTAAACGTTCTCGTGCAAGCCAGTCCAAGATCGAGAGGTCTTGTGCTGGACATTTTGGCTTCAGCCGAGTCACAGCTGAAAGCTCAGATTCTCTCTCTCTACTTTGACTTGGTTCTTGAGCTTTCCAAGCATTCAGGACACTTATTTCAGCAAAATCCCTCTGTCCTCCAAGCGTGTGCCTTCGCCTGATATTCTTTCTCTTGGCAGTCTCTGCAGAGTTAGCTTTTTGATTCCCTACTCCAAACATGTCATCTGCAGACGACTTGAGTCGCAGCTTTAACCTATCTGTAATTTTAAGTCTCCATGTAGGTTCTTGTTTGTCAGCCTCGCTTTTGGCTGATGTAGCTAAACTGCTTGTAGATCTTCCTTTTTTCATGATGTCAAACATTTTGGTCACAGTAGGCAAGTCCTTCTCACTCTTTGCATCCCCTGACCCCTCACTGTCCGTTTTGTGCCGTGCAGACTTTCTCCTGGAGAGCGTATCACATTCAATAAGTTTGTGTGAGCTAAAAAGTCTGCGACTCTCTAACTTTGGTGTGGAACTTCCCTCAGTACAACTTACTTCGCTTTCTTCAGAGTTCCTCCGACTGGTCTTTACCACTTCTGAAACTTTCCCTTTGCACAGCCTTTCGGCAGCAGCGCTGGTAGCAAAGACAGGGAAGTCACTTTCACTGTCTGTCTCCATAGGACGCCCTTCGCTGATCAATTCACTTCTTTCATCATCAGCATCTTCTCCCTTGCTTTCTGTCACTGACTGCACCTCAGGGCTCAGCATACTGGCATCTAAACCAGTCAGATACATAGTAGATGAAGTAGTTGAATAATCTGAGGTGATGGAGCTGACATCAGCTGCTAAAAACTCATTGTGTTTAATTTCAGGGCTGGCTACTTTTTTGCATGAGTATCTGTGCTGGGAAGCCTGGGAGGAAGTGCTTAGCATAGTGCCAGAGTCAGACACTGTCTCCTCAACCTGGGAAGAAGATTGTGAAATAGGCATTTTTGGGTTATTCTTCTGCATGGTTTGCAGACAGTTGATATTTGATGATTTTGTACATTTTTCGTGGTAAGGCAGTGAAGGTTCCTCTGTCAGGATATTTTCTTTCTTTAATGACTTCTTTTCCTCCTTTACAACATTCACATCTTTTTTACCGCTGTTCTCTTTTTCCTTCAGGACAAACATCCTCTGTTTTCTCCCTATCTCTCTCTCTCTTTCATATTCCCCTTTAGCTGTGTCCTCTTTTGCTGTGTCACCACGAGATTGTTCTGCAAGCTCCTTCTTGAAAAACACATTATCCAACTCATCCTCTGAGCTACTTGGTTGTGGTTTCTCTTTCGTTTTTTTCCGCTTGCGACTAGCTGCTGCAAAAATGGAGGACACAAGCAGTTCCTTGCTATACTGATCCTTTCCAGAACCCCAAGAACCCTGTTAGAAAAGGGAAAGGGCATAATTAAAAATCAGAAAGCGATATTCATTAGCCTGAGACAATTTAAAAACACATCCTGAGCTTCACAGTAGAAAGTGCATCTTCGTTCAGGAAACATTTCCATGCTCTTTCTGTAGTCTAAATGACATTGCCCAAGAAGTCAATTTTCATCCTGAGCATCCCACTTTTTATCTGACTCCCTTCAACTTAGAAGAGATTAGTTTGTGCATAAAACTACTTAGTTTTTAATTGATTAATAAAGCATGTCCCGTTACAGTAAGAAAACCTTTACAAGACTGGTTTGCAACTGCTTCACAGATGAGGTCCCAAGAGTTTGGTTTTGATCCCTCTTTTCAAGGTCTTACCTATACAAAAACGTTAATTTCTCAGTTTTTTAAATTGTAATTTTTTAACTTATTAAATTTAACTTTTTTAAATTGTAATTTAAATTAACTTTTTAAAATTGTATCAATTAATTACTGGCAATAAAATGAATGCTGTTCATAATTCTAGTTTAAGTGTAGAAAATTAACAGAAATAAACTTCTTCCTTATATTTGAGGACTCTACCTTTTAAAATTGCACAGAAGCAATAAAAGGCCAAGCCAAATTATTCCATTTTATGAATTAAAAGCTATCTTCACTACACTGACAACATTACCACCTGGCCACTTCCAAGCTATGCGCCTTTCCTACTTCTGCCCCACTGCTACAGGCAGTRTGACGTGCTGTCTGGAAATGGGGCTATTTTGAGGAAATGGCTGAGCCACCAAACATCCTCACATGCCAAGCTGTGGTGGCATCTCTACAATGAACCAGAAGGATGACCTGGAGTCCTGTTCTCAGCTCCAAGGGGGACATCAGTGCCACACCTGGAATGCAGGCCAGCGTAAAGCTGTGCCACGTGCTCACAACTCACCGAGATCAGCTGTGTGCTGCCCTGTCACCCTGTGCTACAGACACCCAGTGTTAGAACTACTGAACAACAGCCTAAGAGACTGAGAGACTTGTCCATGTCAGATTACAGCTCTGTCATTAAACTGAGGACTGAAGTAATGCCCATGTTCCAGTGTTGTTCCCCTCATCTGCAAGGTGAGGGGAAGACCTCACCTTCCAAGCACACCAATAGTTCCCAGGGAGATTCTGCAGAGCAACCTCTAACCACAACCTTTGCCTTCCTCTAAGATGAGGAGTGACAACCTTCTGAAGAACAGGCTGAATTCTAYGTATACACTTTTCTCAGTGAAACAGAGAAACATACATACTGTCTGTGAGTTATTACTATGCCAACAACAACAGGATGTTGTTGTACTATATACATTCACCTCTACTAAATGAGATGCAAAAAGGAGCTAAGTGCTCACAATTGTGAGAGCTTGGAACAAAGCTGYTGATGGCGCAACTAACTGCACACAGGTGACACTTTTCCAATGTAACACTTCAAAAATAGGTTACGAGAAAACAGTACTACCACTTACTCAAGGAATTCTACACCGGTTCTATAGTACATCTGCATGTAAGTCATTTAATAAAGCAAGCATCTAACAGATTACACAAGCTTGTAACTACATCATATCACAAAATGATTTACCTTAGATTTTGCTGAGTCACTAGTAGCTGAATCTGTGGAAAAATTAAAAGAAAATTCTGCTCAGTTCTGTGCAACTTGTTTATTGTTGCTACAGACAATGCTAGACTTATGAAAAAGACAAGCACAGAACAAGATGTGAAGCAAATTAAAACCAGAACAGAGTGAATAGTCAGAGCTCACAAAGATGCAAGCTGCACCACAGAAAGCCACCGCCATGAAAGGATGCTGTGAATTGTAGGCAGAACCAGCTCAATGATAGGAATGGCAAAGGAGCCCTGTTCTTCAAAATAAAAAACAGAAATACTAATGTTTATTCAATGCTTTAACTATACAGCCCCTGCAAAACCGCAGCTGAGAGACCTTTTCAGGATGGCACTGTGTACTCTCCTGAGATTCAGGATACACAAAGCAAAATTGGGCGTCTTTGTAGAGTTGGCTCCCTAGGTACAAATCATGGTTCTTGTGGTCATACTCTTTTTGTGAGTTTTTAAAGGAATTAAGTCATATTTTGTGTGTAAAACCCCAATTATACATCTCTCTCCACCTCTTACTACATACAGGTAAAATTTTATTTTTAAATTGGCTAGATTTCAGCAGCTACCAGTTTTGTACTTTCCCATAACAAGCGCTTTTATGAAATGAAAAATGGACACCATAGGTTTACTGTCTCGCAAAACCCAAGATTATACAATTACAAAGGGGGTAGGAAGGGGCTAGCACAATGACTAAAAAACATGAACTTGGGACTTTCTCCCTGGGAAGAAAGAGCTGAGCCCCCTGCCACACCCCTTTTTGACACATGGCTAATGCTTTATGACTAGAAAGACTGGTAGACCATACCATGCTATTTCTCCTCAGGGTCTGCTTCAGAGATAACAAGAAACAGCAGAAAAACTTTTAAAAAGTAGCATTGATCTGTTTAAAATACTCTTAAAAGAAAATTTACAGCACAGATCAACTTGGGTTTTTTTCCATTTACAAGAAACGGGGGTTTCTGCAGACAAGGCAGCTACAGTGTGGGCAACAGTCCTCCTTCTTCCTACAGTTCCAGCTGTCCATCAGTGACATCACAGAATCCACTAATGACATCACCGTGTGATAGACTCCTCCCACTTCGCCTGTTACAACATCAGTACAAAGTGACTGTTTCAGTAAGTGCTGAACAACCCTTTGAAAACTGAAACAAAAGCTAGAGACCAAGGAATAACATTCGTGGGATACAACATGCTGGGTTAGTGCAATAGTAGAGTGAAGGGAGGAGAGGAAAAATTCACCAAAAAAGAGCCTGTAATGCTTATCCTTAGCCACAAAAGAGGATGGCATTTATAAACAGAAGGAAACCAGCTTTAGTATAAACATACTGCAACATACTTAAAGTGTCCATCACTTTACAAGAAAACAAAACTCAATTTTTTGCATTCCTAACGTTGGGAAGGAGCAATATTAGAACACCACTGAAGATCAATCTTTCTGCCATCACAACAAACCACTTTATAGCAGCATATCTGCTTGACCTCACGATGATGATTGCATGGGTTACTGTGAATAAATAAAATACTATGTGCAAGCCTCATCTTTTAATGATTAAATTCCTGTTAGACAAAAGTTTTCCAAATTATATCATGCATGATTATCAACAATTCAAGTCTTTAAGAAGTGTTAAATGATCTTTCMGATAGAGGAAAACATTTTATTAGTAAAAGAAAATAGGAAGAGAGAGTTACAGTGAGTTAACAGAGTAGGTTATTCTAGCCTATGGACTAACACTGTCCAGGCAAGAGTTACCTGATACGTCTCCAGGAGATACTCCCGTTCTTCCAATGTTGGTGAGTAAATGATCTATGTTTGGCACTGGCTGAGATTCTACAGTGTTTTCCTCCTGAACTGCTGTCTACAGTTAATAAACAAAGATCTCTTCATCATCGTTTCACAAATAGTTCATTACGATTCAACAGCATTTAGAAAACTGCATTATTCACCTGAAGAACACGAGGAAAGCGTGTCCTATTTTCCTTTATGCTTTTAAAACAAATGCATGGATTGCTTTTTAAAAAAAAAAATAGAATTCATTACTACAAGGATTGGAAAGCTAAAAAGGTGCTTCTGAAGAGCAAACCATACAGTGACATAGTAAGAAATATACAGACGTTCTAGAGGCAGCAGAAGCAGATTCTAAACTAAGGCAGTTAGAACACAAGTATTTATGTCATAATACTTACAAGAGGTTCTTCAGCATCATCTTCTGTGAAAAACCAGTCATGCTAAAATTTAAAATAAAAAAGGTGAAAACCCCACAGGAAATACAAAACCCGAATGTGGCACAATCAAACATGGATATTACTAAAAATGAGAGTTTGATGGAAAAATACCAGACCCAAACTGGCCCAATGAGAGAAAAGCTGGTCGTTCTGTGTATGATCTTATTTTTTAAATAATGCAATGCATCCACTTACTTTTTGGATGAGTGTTTCTACAATTTTATATTGGTCTGGCATGTGCGTAACCATGTGTGTCATGTTATCATCAGATGTCCTCACAAGTGTTGGACCAAATACTATTGCCAGGTTTCTTGGTTCCATCTAAGAAATGAAATATTTCCACATCATACATTTATAATGAGAAAATACAGTAATATGGGCTAAGTACATTAATATAACATTATTAATATATATGACAACTGTTTTAAATAAGGACAAAAAAAAGTTTTTTAAAAATACATTACTGACTCGAGTAGGACATTACACTACACCAAAACTCGCCTAATATGCAGCTGCAATAAATACACCCAACATTTCTGCAATTCAGAATTCCAGCCTTCTTTAACCTACTCTAAGCAAATGGCTCCACAAGCACAGAAAACTCAAGAACTCAGATATATTCTTTACACTTTCAGGGGGATTTTTTCTTCTTTCCATAAAGAAACACTGATGTTTAGAATCATTGATGTTTTAAGAATTTTTTGTTTTATAAAAAGGCATTGGTAGCTCCCTGGTTTTTTTTGCTGAAAATGTTTACATGACACACAAAAACATTAAGCTGGTAATCAAATACTGGATTATATCTACTGACAAAGACCTCATTCAATTTGAACCAACTTTGGAGGCAGCAGAACAAACATCGCAGACCCAACACATCTGTTCACGAGACAGGCTCAGAGTTATGTGATCATGTCACAACTCTGAAACTGAATTAAGTATACAACTAATGTTACACCTCTGACAAATAATTTCAAGAAGGAGCAGAAGAACTTACCTTCTATTTTTGCCTACTTCTTTGACTTCAAGTTTACTGTTCTGGTATAGAATATATACAGGAGGCAAGGTCTTTGCATTTACCAGAAGTAAGTTGCAAACATGACACAAGCCCCTAATGCTCTTTGGGGCCCTCTGACTTGAATTGTGTCCTTTGACAAGTCACACAATTGTAACAACACCTCACTCATCTAGCCTTATATATTCTATAATATTAACAGTATTTAACAACATTTATACAGCCCACCAAAATCTAAAATGACAAAAAGACTTCCTTTAGGAACTGCACTTAAAAATGACACTTACTGTAACTTCCTTATAACGTCAGCTGTAATTGCACAAAAGTTTATAATTTCTTGAACTTTTTTTATAAACACRCAAATATTTTTCTTTCACATTTAACTGGAAGGTATTATTTCCAGAACCTACCATATTCACCTCAACTGATCTTTTTAGATTATTCTGACCTTTGAAATGATTTAAGATTGGCCATAGGCTCCTCTATATACCATCAATTACATCAAATTTTTTCCTGTACCCTGCACATTGGTAGCCAAGCCACCACGTTCCCTGCCCTGAGGTAAAAACATCCATAAGTACACTCATATTGTGGACAGCTTTGCACTCAGCCACCCATCCCTGAGAGCTGAGAAAGGGGACACTATTATTTGCTTTTACTGTAGCATTGTTGCATGCACAAAAGCACTTAACTCAAACTACCTCTTTCCCACCCTATGGAAATGACAAAAAGTTATACTTAGTGGTGAAAAAAGACCCGGCATTGATGAACTACCACCGTCTACAGTATGAGCCTTCTTTCTTAAAAACAGTCAAAAAGCATCTTCTATGGGGCCTTCAAACATTCAAGTAATTACAGCAAGTCCTAGTCTTAAAAATTTCTCAAGCATCCAGAGGCCAGGCTTCACACAAAGCTGATGCGACAACCTCTGTCAGCAGGTTTATTCACCTGTGCCCCTGCCCAGGCACACTCTTACATGGGTCTAGATTGGATTATATGAAATTTACAGACTTGGGAGAAATTTAGGATGCAAGGAGTTATTCCCAAAAGAATGAATACCAGTTTGAATAAACTTAATTCACACTAAACAGGAGCATTTTTTGCAGGAGTACTTAGCCTAATCCAAAAATCTTCTCCATACAGCAAAAGTCCTAATTCCATCTACAACAGTAAATTATGACCTTAATTAGAAATAATCTTGAAAAAAAAACAAAAACCAACATTTAATGAAACAAACCAAAATACATTTTATGTTTCTTTCTAATACCTTGTTCTTTTCTGAGTTCTCTGCTACTGTCTTCAGATGTGCAGAAAGAAACTTCAGAGTCTCATAATGATGTTCAGGTAAATCATGAATCTGAAACAAACAATCACTATTCAGAACATTAAACATTTAATGCTCATTTTGTAGTGCACCTACAATACAACTGATTTCAGTTTACCAGTCTCTTCAGTGTTTTCAGACGCTCAACAGGATCTTCTTTTCTATTGGCATCTATAAAATCTGCATATTTGTCTGTTAAAAAAGCAGAAATTAAGCATATACATATATATGAGTTTTTATATCTATTAATGTATGTTTATACACACCCCCACCTCCCAGCCCCACTCCCCCATGAACACAAGTAACATACATACAAGAATTACCTCTGGAAGTCATAAATTAGCCCATTTTATTGTATTGAATATAATAAGATAACAGTAGGGAGAAAGACCCCCAGCTTTCACAGAACATTGCAACAGTAGAACTGAAAATTTTACTTTTTTATTTGTATATATATAACTCCTTCTATTTACAGCTCTCATTCTTAAGATCTATGATCACCATGACTGCCCACTTTTTAAGAAAGAGAACATTTATYGCAGAGTGGGGATGATTCCACTGGATTTTCTCTCAAATCATGGGAACGTTGCAAGACAACTGTCCAACAGCAATTCGTACAGACAAAACCGTAATGAAAACAACCTACCGTTGGTGAAGAGGGGTTCTGGGAGCTTTCGGAAGAAGGATTTCAGCAAACTGCTTATCACATTCAAGTCACGCCATTTCTATGTGTTTAAAAGAAAAGGTCAGACATGCTTTATATTTCTATGATCACAACATAACTAGAAGCTTTTGAGATTTTAACATGAAAATAGTGTGATCGAAGACTTACATCATCATGAACATCAATGTCAGTCATTCCTTTGTTGAGTTCTTCTTGCATACTTGAGATGGCAGCATTATTTCCAGGAACTCTGTAGATACCTGTGTACTCAAGACCTCTTTCTTCAACTAGTTTGCAGCATATATCAACAATGAGTGGAATATACTGAAGAAARAGAGTTATATAGGTAAGTAATTGATCAAAAAAGTATATTAAATTCACAATGAAAGAAAAACTCTACTTCCATACTTTGTTGGTATGAGCTGGGGGGCAGTCATCTAGTCTAACACCAAATGTTCCTACAGCAGAGGGCTTCTTTTCAAACGTCTTCCTCATAATGCTCGGAATGCCTTTTCTCCATGTCCCCTTGTCTTTTGGTGGGCTTGTCTCATCTTTTTGTTGTTAGGATAGTGAAAAAAAGGAAATAAAGAAGAAAAATAAGAACATTTATGTCAAAAAATTGACTGTAAAGACAGGTAACAGATTTGCAAAGAGCAAGTGATACGTGCTGCATTTTTAGCTTTTACTGGCCTGGCTTTCTGCAACAACTCACTAAACATTAGTCTATCTTAACTTCTGTTACTCTTCTGTGGTTCAAAAGATGAATTTGAATATACTCACACCCCAGACTTAGAAAAACAAGTAGCTGGATGGTACTGTGTCATTTCATCATTCTAAGACTAAAGGTACATAAACTACATTTAAAAAAATTTAAATCTACATTTAGTAGCACMACACTAAATCTCTATGGATCGCATGAAATAGCCATCGAATTCTAGAGCCACGCTCACACTTGTGCAGACCTACTCACTCTTTCAGAGATTACTAGATTTGAGTCACTTCTAAATCATTCCCAAAATTACTCACTTGAAGTATTGTCTATCCAAAAATCAAATTAAAAGTTCAGTTGCTCTATTTACCTCTCCTATACAATTCTTGTAGCAAATTGCAATTGCCATTTATCCTGCACTGCAAGTCACCTAATACAACAGTACTTCCTTCTTATTTCTGGAGATATTCCTTCAGTAGATTTAACACTTACTCAACRCGTGCAATTTAGTTCTATCATGTGTAGCACAGCAGGAGCAAAGGGACATTTGTCAGTAACAAAAACCAGAATTCACTCACAGCTTAAATTCAAGACTGAATCATTCAAAAGTGCTTGATCAAAAGTGACTGCTTATTCAGCTGTCTGAATTTGCATACAACATTTTTTTAAAAAGTCTAATCAGAAGTACCATGTGTTTATACACTATGAAAAAAAAAAAGAAAAAAAAAAGAATAAAAAAGAGGAGCTTGTGACATTATTTGATAGAGTTCAGATACTGATTCAAGTTTGCAGTGCCAGCTCATCAGACTTTTTAGAACTCAGGAGGCATTAATTTTGTTCTGGAAAAAATAATATAGTTTCACTCCTGTATTTTAAAAAATAAGACAAAAAATCTGGTTTTCTCTACTTTTAAAACATTTTAATGGAAAAATTTACCTTATCACTTCCAAGTCAGCTGGAGACAAAAGTATGAATTACAAGCAAAATTATTTTCAAAGCTTGGCAAAATTTTACTCACAAGAAGCCTAACACTTGTATTTTACTACTGTTAACACTACATGGAGCTGTAGGGAAAAAAACCCCAAAACCATCTAAACCCTTTTGAGAGGGGACTGAAATAAAAAGCTTCAGGGGTCTGAGATTTGAAATGTATCTAAGGTAACAGCTAAATGCAGTAGTTCCTAGAAATGATTGACTAGAGCTGCAGCTTAAAAAGCCCTGGCTAATACTGGGTTTGCATCTGTATATTCATGAATTCAAAAATCCTGAGAAGGGCACCTCGATGGCCTTGCATTGGGGCAGAAGGGAACTAAAGAAATACACAGAACATACAGACCTTTAGTGAGAAGCTTCCTTTCAGACTCATCCTTGGGAGAATGTGGACTCTGAGTCCTTTGTTCTGCTTTAGTTCCAAGTAGAGTCTGTCTGATACTTAGACTCTGGCGAGGTGTTTTGGGAGATGGCTCTGTTTTGCTGCTCGAAGAACTGAACAAGAGATATTTCTTCAGTAAAAAGAAGCTAAGTAAGAACTCTACAAAAACTACTGGCAACATATAATTCACCTACCTCATCATTGTACTGTACTCTTTGATCCTTCGACTAATTAAATCTCTACTAGTAACACCAGTATCCTATAAAATGAAGAAATACTTTATAATCTTATAAAATGGAAAAAAAAAAATTTTTCCTTTCAGAATATGATTAACTCTTCTGGTCACCAAATACGTATAGAATTCAACATTTCAGTCCACTTAAAAAAAACCCCAAGCCCTCAACCAAACCAAACATCCTAACAGGCAGTTCTGGAGAACAGTGAAGACAGAACATCTGAAAATCACAAGGAAAACAAAAGTGAGTAATTACAAATCAAGTACTGCTATGTACACTTTTTTTCCCAAAGCAATGCAATCTGATTAAATCCTCTTAAACCAAAAGTAAGTTTAAATAAAGAAAATGCAAGTCAACACACACGACTACTGCGAAAAATTCAATCCACAGTACTTATACAACTAATTGCTACCACAAATACAGCTGAAACAACCATGAATTCAAATGTGCTTTTTTATCCATCTGTGTAATACTTTGGGTAATTTTTTCCAACCTGAGCAGATGTGCAAGACCACAGAATGAAAATATTCCTCTGCTGCTCATCACTGCAATGAAWATGCACTGAGGACAATATTGGGACAGATATTGATACCTTATGTACAAGAGCATACGTTTGCCTTTTGCAATGAGCATTAACTTAATTCATAGAAATATCAGCATTTAATCAGAGAAACAGGCATCCTTCAAAGTTTCACYTTCTAACTACTGAGAAACTCATCACACAGTACTACTGCACACACCACTTTGCAATGCAAGTCTGAAGAGAGACTACATTGACGCTAAACCTGCAATTACCTTTTAAAAAAGATTAGGTATTTTTGGCAGATCAGTTTACTATAAACTGTATCTTCAGCCAAATCAGCAATGGCATTAACTAATTTATTTCAAAAGTCTGTTCTCTGATTATAACTGTTGACCGTTTTTAAAACTCTATTAATTTGCTCAGTTACCTTTCCTTTCACCTCATTTTCTTGTATGTTCCTGTACACATTTTGGTCAATTGGTTTATTAAAAATTAATTCTTCTGTTCAAGTATTAATTACAAGAAAATACAATATATTTTTAATTAAAATGCAAGAATTATGACTTCTGCTTTACATATTATATGATTACCTCATCATTTAAGTTGCTGTTGTCTTGTATTGCTTTAATCCATGCTAACATATTATCTCTGTCCTCAGCTTGAAACAGATACTCGCAGTCTGATGTGGTGAGTCTAAATACATTTTTCCTCTTGGTTTCACAGTACGAGATGTCTATCAAGCAAGCATTGATGCTTATAGGTTGTTCTTCCTCAGAGAGGGTCACTTGTTCCTTTTTATCCTTGTACAAATAAAGTGAATGACCTCGAAGAACAACATACAACTGCTTCCATGGCCGAATGCTCCCACCAACTCTCTGAAAAATAGCAACCAATACGTCAGTTTGCTTATTTGTTACAGTGCTTGTTTCTGGATTACAAAAACTACCTCCAGAGGTTTTAAAAAGAAAGACAACCCAGATATCTATACCATTGTTAACAYTGGCTGGCAGAAAGACTACACAAAGTGGGATTCACTTATTGCTCTCCATTAGAGGAGCGAATTGCTCAATAACCTGCCCGCCCAGACCACCCATTATGTGTGAGTTCAAGTATCACAGTACTAAGAAACAGAATGTGACCATTTCTGCTCTGGTATTTAGGGAACTCTTGCCCATGTCTTTAAATTGCCTTCAAGTCAGACTTGCATTTTCACACCACTGCACTTCCAGACTACCAATGTTCCTAAAGTGTTAGTCTATATTTGTGCAGAAGGTTAACTGGAACTCAACTCCACAACATTCACAAAAATTACAGCTTTTTTCATTATTAGAAAGGAGGAAAAAAATACAACTACACCTACCAAGGGACTGATTCTTATTATTTAATTAGTCATTAGAAATTAGTTTACTTCAACAGATGCTTTGAAATGTAAAATCATAACAGTTTGGAAAGCAGTCTGTAAAAGAAGCTGAGGAGGAATTGCCATTTCTAACAGGTCTAAAATTTTTTCAGCCTTACCGATGATCTTACCCCTCCAAAAAAATAAAAAAACCAAAATAGGAAGCCTTCAAGTTTCTTATCTTAGTTTGTCACCAGCTTAATATTTGTCCTAGGTTAAAAACCCAAACATGACAGATACCTTTCCTTTATCTGTAACAAGCTGACGAAAATGGAGCCACCCTTCTTTGGAGGCATCACCAAACACCTCTGAAGAAGAATCTTTTCGGGAACCAGAGTCTTCTGAAGATTTCTGGCTGTCTGGGACCTACAGAAAACATCACAGAAAGAATCCCACGGTGTAATTCTATACACATTTGTCTACAGTTCCTATGTTCAAGATGTTTCTCACTTTGAAAATGTCCCCAGGAATATGCTCCTGGGAAAACATAATTTCTAAAGTTTACATGTAACAACAGTGACCTTATCCATGCCAAGAATACTTAGAGAAACTTCAGGAGTCTTAGACTCTCATTAGTACGTTTTCATAGAAGTCCACCATATATCATATGCTTTGTTTACAGAAACTGAGGAAAATAAAAAGCAGGGACCATGTGATGGGTCTAGGAAAAAAGAGACCATGTTTACTTATACRATGCATACATCAACAATTTGATGAATAGCAATTCCAATAAATTTCCTGTCTGTTTGGCACATCACTTTGTGTAACAGACTTATATAATTCATAACTTGTCACAACAGTATGTATAACATTTAGGAGTTGCTATATACATATTWACCTACCTTAATCCCCTTTAAACTAGATACATGCTTAATGGATCTGTTGGAAGAAAAACAAATGTTAAAATGAGATTTTCCACACTTTAAAAAACAGATGTCCAAATTAACTAATTGTTTAATGAACTCACGATTTCTCCTCTTCTCTGTAGTCATCCAGTCCTTCGTCATATGACTTTGATCTCTCCGTTTTTGCRGCAGGCTGGCTATCCAGGACACTAGGCCGGATGGATTCTATAAACCAATAGAAATTTTTGAGTATGCAGGAATCTGAATCACATTTTTGCAATTTATTTCAAGCAATAAAGAGGTTACAATTTTCACTCCTGATCTCCAGAGTGTGAAAGGAAAAAAGTTGCAAGAGAAAAAGAATGAAATCAACGCTCACCATGATCATGTGAAAGTTGTCGCCGAATTAAAGGGATTGGAGATGTAGGACTGGGAGGAACAGTTGTTATAGCTGGTGCTTGAGAAGCAGATGCAGAAATAACAGCAGAAGCAGGAATGTGTGCAATATCATGGTCAATACTAGGACTAGTCGGTTCATCTACAAAGGTAATATGTCATATATTAACATATTAAATGGATTAATCAAATGCTCAAACCAAGCAGCTGTCTGAACTTGTCATTACTGGAATATCAGATATCTTAAACATGAAGTCATTCTAAGAAATGTAAGGGTCCAATTAATTCACACTGTCAAACATTTTTTTTTTTTTTTTCATTAAGAAAAGCCTGTTTCATTTTGTAGGGATGTTAATTGTACATTAAAGGCAAAAAACACCATAGATTTTGGTGTGTGTGAAAGAAACAGGAATTATTTGCTTCTCTCTCTTAATATTATTTGCAAGTAAAGTCCTTTTGTTTATATGCATAAGCAAAACCCACACTTACTATATCAGCAAGTCTGAACTCAAGAGACAGATAACTACAATAAAATATGGGCAGACTACCGAAAGCCATTTGGTTTAAACGAGTGTTCAAATGAAAGAGCCAAGTTACAAGCAAACAAAAAAAGCATTTCAAACAGCTCTCTAGCATTCAAAGAACCAATCCCCCCATCCTCCATACATTCAAATAAAGAAGCAAGTATTCAGACTTTTAAAAGATGGGACTACTACATACCAATCAGTTCTTCCACTAATTGTTCATAGAAACGGTTGCATGCCATACATGCCCAGCACCTCTCAGTCTCAACAGCCACAAGGGTCATCATGAAAGATTCCAGAAAGCTTTAAATATTCTAGTATTCAACGCGTTTCTTACAAGAAGGAAGAAGCCGAAAGATGCATTTTCAATTGTTTTGAGAAAAGAGCCATAACAYCTTCTAGAACACATTACTAGTACCAGAAAAATCATTCTACTTCATGCTCCGGTAGAAGTGGGAATGGAAAAGAAAAAAAATCAAGTCACGAGCAGGGGCTGAACTGTACTGCCGTAATGAATATGAATGTACTCTAGGTGCTAAGAATYGTAATATGCAGAGCTACTGAAAAGCCTATTGAAATCAATGAACACTCACAGACAGAGGTTTATTCTTTGCTTTGTGCGAACACAACTGCGTGTGCTGCATTGTGCTGTTCCAACAGTCACTAACAGTTCTGTTAAGGCAGCACTTGTACCATCAAAATTTGGCAATGTACATTTAGAACAAGGCAGTAAACAAAGTACAGGACGGTTTAGCAATAACACCCCTCTAAGTTGTCTGAAGTGAAAAATATAATAAATTTTGAAGTTAAAAAAGCATATCCCAAGAAAACCAGCTGCAAACTAGAAACAGTAATAAAAAGGGAAAGCAGAAGAATTCACACCGAATCATGACRCTACAATAAAAATCTTCCACGTTTTACTTGCATCCACAGTGATAAATTAGAAGCATTTACAGATGACTTCACTACAGCAACTAGGAGACAGGAAGAACCTCACCTATACTTCTGTTTCAAAACTACAGCAGCTCAATTTCCTATTGCCTTTTTTTATCTGCTCAGCTTCCCTGCAGCAATCCCTGAAACACACTAATGTTGACTAAGGAATATAACCACTCACTGTGCAATTGATTGATTTACTGCTCACAGACTGAAAGTGCTCAGGTTTAAGTTATTAATGTTAACAGACATATCTCAAATGTCACAGTCTCTACTCCCAAAAGTTATAAAAACACTAGCACTTGACATAAATCAGTGTAAGTTGTGAACACAAACAYGTTCAGCAGCACTATACCATTTCCCACAACACGTGAATCCAAGAATTCAGATACGGAAAAACAGTTTGTAAGTCCCTGGAAGCAACAATAATTATTCAAATCATTATTACTTTACTGTGGATCTAATCCTCAGATGAATCAAATTTAAAGCGGTTTTAGAAACACGCAAACTTTACAGGAACTGCAAATGACATTGGTACAGGAGAGGCATAACTGTTCAATCCCTGAAGAGGCTGAGGGTCAACTAATGGCAAGCTTTTACGTGATATAAAGTAATTATAGAGCAAATCATGACGTATGCAAATAATGCATACACATTAATTTAACACACTAGCAAATGCCACCACTGCTGTCCAAAAAGAAACAAAACCCAAACAAGTACATATAATCCTTGTATTTTGATCTTTAAGTGCTTGCAATATTTGTCTCCATTTTCAGTTTCCTTGATTAATTGACATATTCACACCCCAAAATCCTCACGCAGAATGTGAAAGGATGTGTTCAGCACACCAATCAATGAAAATGACTGTGTCTGAAATGCAGTGAAGCACACAGAACAAACAAACTAGAGGAGAAACCACACAAAATAATTCTCTTTCAGTTTGCTACCTCAGATTACTAGTGTCTCTTTAAATATTTGGAACAAAAAGGTCAAAGAGCCCATGGAAAAGATTATTCTGGGAGGTACTGAAAAAAATCTGGAGGACAACGCAGTCATTAGTCACAGCCAGCGCAGCTTCATCAGGGGAAAATCCTGATTGTCAAACCCAATTCCCTTCTACAACAGGGTAACCCACCGAGTTGACCTAGGAAAGCCAGCAGASGTAGCCTTTTTGGACTTCAGCACAGCTTTTGATACTGCCTCTCACAGGATCCTTATAGACAAAGTGTCCAACTCCCAGCTGGATAACCCTGTTACACAGTGGGTGAGCAACTGGATCACAGGTCAGGTACAAAGGGTTATAGTGAATGGGGTGATATCAGGCTGGTGTCCTATCACCAGTGGGGTTCTACAGGGCTCTATCCTTGGCCCAGTTCTCATCCACATCTTCATTTTAATGACTTGGACACAGGACTTGAAGGAATACCAAGTAAGTTTCCTGATGACATTAAACTGGGAGGAGCTGTCAACTCCCTCAAGGACAGAGAGGCCCTGCAGAGAGACCTTGACAGATTAGAGGGCTGGGCAATCACTAACAATATGAAGTTCAACAAGGGTAAGTGCCAGACTCTGCACCTAGAGTGGGGCAACCCTGGATGTAGGGACAGACTGSGGAATGAGATGCTGGAGAGCAGTGCCGTGGAAAGGCACCTGGGGGTCCTGGTCAATGGGAAGTTGAACATGAGTCAGCCATGCCCTGGCAGCCACGAGGGCAACCATGTCCTGGGGGGCATCAGGCACAGCATCGCCAGCCAGGCAAGAGAGGGGATTGTCCCGCTCTGCTCTGCACTCACCTGAGTGGCCTCACCTGGAGTGCTGGGGGCAGCTTCAGGTGCCACAATGTAAGAAAGACATTAAACCATCAAAGAGCATCCAAAGGAGGGCCATGAGGATGGTGAAGGGTCTGGAGGGGAAGCCTGATGAAGGGCAGCTGAGGTCACTTGGTTTGTTCAGCCTGGAGGAGACTGAGGGGAGACCTCATTGTGACCTTCAGCATGCTCATGAGGGGAAGCGGAGGGGCAGGTACGGACCTCTTCACTGTAGTGACCAGTGACAGGACTCAAGGAAACAGTGGGAAGCTGAGTCAGGGGAGGTTTAGGTTGGATATCAGGAAAAGATTCTTCACCCAGAGGGTGGCTGGGTACTAGAACAGGCTCCCCAGGGAAGTGGTCACAGCACCAAGCCTGACAGAGTTCAGGAAGGGTTTGGATTCTTGGGGTATCCTGCACAGGGCATGAGTTGGACTCAACAATCCTGATGGGTCCCTATGAGTCTGTGATTCCAGGACTACTTCAAGTCATACTTTTCAAACACAATCACTTCTGCATTATTGTCTATGAAGTGACGCAAGAGACCGGCCATCAGAAACAAGCCAGCACAGTGACAGAGCATCTCTGGGCAAGGGGGAGATGCCACTTGTCACTTCTGTTTGCGCATGAGCATGCAACTGGTCAACAGTTGTAACTAATGATTTTCAGGAAGACCCTTTCAATGCGAAAACATTTATGGGGGTAAAACACCGAAAACTTGTAATAAATCGGCAACACAGCTTCAACCACAACTAAYTGATCCTCTAGCTAAGGCAGACAGAAATTCATTTATCAAAGTATGCTTGTATGGCCACATAGCTGGAGACTGGGGACCTACAAAGATAGGGAGCATCTGTACACAATGTAAGTGAGTTGAAAAATATTAACTGACTCTGCAAAGACACAGATTTACACAGAATGGACTCAGAGGCAGAACCAGAGATTTCAAAACTGAGGATTTCATGGGTGAGAAAGCATGACAAAGAGCACATACTATCCCCACTGTGTGAATGAAGAACTGAGGAACAAGTATTAACCAATTTGTCAAATATTCAAAGGAACAGACACAAATAAAATCACTGAAAAAAAGCAGAGATCCATATCATAACCTATTAAGCTACTACAATACAATTTTATCATGATTAATATAACATTTCAAGTGTTTGTTAATACCATCTCCTGAACAGTCCCCTAAACATGAAGGTTTGAAAGTAACAACCTGAACACAAAAGTGGACACATTTTGAGAACCTGAAATATAATTTAAATGAATCACAGAATTATTCAGGTGGAAGCAAACCTCAGAAGGTCTCTTAGGCTCACATTCTCCACAAAGCAGGGTTAAGTGCTGAATTCAGACCATGTTGGTGAGGGCTCTTGTCCAACAAGTGCCAAATAGAGGGGAAGATCTCCCTCAACATCCTGGCTGTGTTCTTTCTTATTGATACAGACCAGAACAGCATAAGTTCAGTTCGGTGTTGCCAAACTTGTTAAGCATATCCTATCTCCTCTCTAGGTCACGAATGTTAAACAAGATAGACCTTGAAGATTGCCACTTGTAACCAGCCTCCAGGCAGAACACGAACCCTTAGGCACTACCCTTTAGACCTGATAATCCAGTTTTCCTACATATCCAGCAGTACAGCCATCTACACTATAGCACAAGGAAGGCATCAYTGAACAGCTCAAAACCCTTGCTAGAGTCAAGGCTGGTGACCACCTTGTGTTTTCCTCTCATTCACAGATCTACTCATCTCATGACAAAAGGCAATCCCATTAGTCAAGCACTTGGTAAATCCATGCTATTCCAAATGATCTTCTTCTTCTTCCTTTGCCCAGAAACTAGTTCCAAGAGGACSAACTCCATGATTTTCCTAAGGACTGAGATAAGGTCAATTGACTGCCTTCCCTGAATTGTCCTTCTCCTCATTTTTCAAAATGGGTGTACACTTTGCTTTTTTCCAGTTAATAGGGACCTCTTCCAGTCCTCATAATCCTTCAAAGATAGACAGGATCTCTGCAGTGACACCAGCCAACTCTGTCAGCACCTTCAGATGCAGTTCATTGGGTTGCAGGTATAGGTTGAGCTGCACTGGAGCTGTCTTAAGAATACCCTCTTTATCCAAGTTGGTAAT